>CM035154.1:81101354-81701354 GCA_020205615.1 Panax quinquefolius | reverse complement strand
ATAAGTTTATTAAGTGATTGATAATATTTGGATAAATTTAAAGTATTTAATATTTATCCTTGATTTCGTTTGATTATTGCTTATATCATTGTCATCTTCCTCATGCTTATATTGTGATGAAAGTCATCTTTGGCTTACGTGCATAGATGGACTTGGTATGATTATGACTAGGGATTATTCGGTATAATCATGACCGTAATGTAACGAATGATGTGGTAAAAGTCCTCATTGGCCGGTAGTGCATTGATGGACAGTTTTTTGGTATGATTATTACTAGGGATTATTCGATATAGTCATGACCATTGATGATTTAATAAATATCCTTGGCCCGTTAGTGCAGGAATGATTCGATGATATGGTTTATTTATTAAGCTGAGTCTCAGCGATAAAAATTGATGAAAACATTTTAAAATATAAAAGATAGTAGTTATCATGCTCTACTTGACTCTTCTAATGGATTGTTTATTCCGTTGCAGTTAAACTTGATGTCTATTGTATTTTATCAGTTCTGTCAAGGAGAAGTTTGGTCACCTAATTGCCCGCCAATAAGGAGAAATCCTTATCGGAAAGCCCCCTCTTTCCTGGGAACGACCTGGTTGTTAAATATTGTGAATTATAATATTAATAATTTATAAGTTCGTGTTGATTAATGATGAAATTGATAGTTCCATTGTGTTGGAATTATTAGTGTTAGTGCATATCGACATTTATTTAGATAATAATTGATGTCTAGAGGTTATATTGACCAATCGTGTAATTAACCGGATATATGAGCAATTAATTGCTATTGATTCACATGATTATAACTATTTATTCACATGTGTGTACTATTGATTCACATGATTTACTATTAGGGGAGTTAGTGCAAGATTGATAATACTTGCATGACTAAATTAAAAACGGAGGTATAGTTGAAGGTACTATACTATAATTAATTTTTTCACATGTTTAGAACTATTGAGTCGTATGATTTACTATTGATTCACATGATTTACTATTAGGGGTGGTGGTGCAAGTTTGATAATACTTGCAGGACTAAATTAAAATTGAAGACAAATAGGGAGGTATTATACTGTAATATTTCGAGCCCCAAAATGTGCAATTTTCGAAACTATGTTTTCCTATAAATAGAAGCTCATTCTTCCTTCATTTTTCACCCATTCACTAAAGCTATAGAGCAATTATTATAGAGAAAAATTATAGAGAGAAAGAAGAAGAGAAGTCTGCTACCTCACTATTCCAGTATCCAGTCTTCTTCTAAGGTAAGGGGTATTATTTCTTTCTTATTCATGAAGAGAGCTTCTGTTAATCCATTCTTTATTATTATGTTGGAATAACCTGTCTATGCGAAGTACTGCATACATGGTGAAATTCTTCTTTTATTCCATTCTTTATTATTCTGTTGGAATATCCTATCTTTTTATGGATTTTGGACTCGGTTCCATTCTTTATTATTCTCGTTAGAATATCCCATGCATGCGGTTTACGTATGACTGGTTCCATTCCTTATTATTCTGTTGAAATATCACGTCTCATGCGGTTTACGCATTTATACGTTCCATTCTTTATTATTACATTGAGAAAATAACTTTTGTATGTGCGATTACATCGCATGCATGGTGAATTCTTTTGTTATTCCATTCTTTATTATTCTGTTGGAATAACCTGTCTTTATGGATTACCGCATGCATGGTGAATGATCCTTTGTATTCGTATGAATAGTATTTTCATTCAAAAATGGGTTTCTGCCAGGGGCAGTTTCTTAATTTTTCAGACCCTCAAAAATTTTGGAAAAAATTTGAAATGATAATTAATGAGTTTTCTATATTGTGTCCAAAGATGGCGATTTTTGGATGATTAAATTAAGAGTTATGAATTTTATGGGAAAAGACTATTTTTAAAGTAAACCCTTATAACTCCTTGTGATTAACTCCAAAATTGGTGAAATTTTTATTGGGAGTACATGTGTATAACAGGAGTATACCCTGTACATTTCAAAATTTTTGGACAAAAGTACAATTTATGATAAATGTCTAAATATTCGGCAGTTTTAGCCATATAAAAAATAGTAAATGAATTTTAAACATTTCGAGAAAAATATATGTTCAATATGGGACTATATTCTGCTAAATCCCAAAAAAGAAATATTTTTGGGATTGATTTGGTATTTTTCATGAAAATGAAATTGTTATGAGTAAATGAATTAAATATGTTATGTGAAGTAACAAAATTGGAAAATAGGATTTTAAGTCTTGGGAATCCTATATAGGGTATATGCAGATTTTTGATAAGAGATTTTATCATTGGTGATGAAATCTTATGAGTATAGCATTTTTGAATGATAAAAATACATTATTTGGTAAAGTGTAAACAATTAAAATAAATTGTTTATATGTTTAAAAAGTGATTAAAATATTATTATAATATTAATAATATTAGATTATGAGTTTATTAAGTGATTGATAATATTTGGATAAATTTAAAGTATTTAATATTTATCCTTGATTTCGTTTGATTATTGCTTATATCATTGTCATCTTCCTCATGCTTATATTGTGATGAAAGTCATCTTTGGCTTACATGCATAGATGGACTTGGTATGATTATGACCAGGGATTATTCGGTATAATCATGACCGAAATGTAACGAATGATGTGGTAAAAGTCCTCATTGGCCGATAGTGCATTGATGGACAGTTTTTGGTATGATTATGACTCGGGATTATTCGGTATAGTCATGACCATTGATGATTTAATAAATATCCTTGGCCCGTTAGTGCAGGAATGATTCGATGATATGGTTTATTTATTAAGCTGAGTCTCAGCGATAAAAATTGATGAAAACATTTTAAAACATAGAAGATAGTAGATATCATGCTCTACTTGACTCTTCTAATGGATTGTTTATTCCGTTGCAGTTAAACTTGATGTCAATTGCATTTTATCAGTTTAACAATGTTGAAGACTAATGATAATTTATTTTGCATTATCTTAGTCATAATATTTCTTACTAGGCTAGTTGAGCTCACCCTTTCTTTCACTGTTCTCTTCAGGAAATGAGAATATAGTTGGGACGAGTCGGGGAACGGATTGACGGTCCAGATGGTTGTTTTAGTAGTCCTCACTATTCCGTGAAATAGTGTGATAATAAATGAAATGAGGACTCCATTGAGTGTGGATATTGTCTAGATGACAATATTTGTATTAAAACTCATAGCATATGTTTTGTCGTATTTTATACGACAGTTTTATAATTAAGTTCTTATTGTATTTTGTACCATGTATCTGGCGACTCAAGATGGGTGATGTATACCTGTTTTGGGGGCGTCATAGTTGGTCTCAAAGCTTAGGGATATGATCCCTGGCTGAGATGTGAGACAAGAACTAGGAGGGTAGAGACGGGAAATTCCTTCGCTAGTATGACCTACCTAAGTTTATTTGGTATTTAATTGGTCGGTTAGAGTATAGGGATAATATATGACATGTTAATTAACCCTTATTTTGAAACTATATTCTAGAATGATATCTTAAATATAGGAGATGAGAAATTGGAAAATCATGATAGAGAGAAAATAACCGGGAAGGTACAATCCAAAAAGAAAGCATCGTATTCTCATCATATTCAAACTACCAGGTACGTAAATTTCGAGGGCGAAATTTTATAAGGAGGGGAGATTGTGAGATCCCGAATTTTATGAAATGAAAGTATTCAATTTTCTAATAATTATTATGTTATTTAGTAAATGATTAAATTGATAAAGGTTAAAGTTAAGGGTGATATTTGAAAATTTTGCAAAGTATGCAAGTTGTTATAATATATTCGTTGTATCGGGGAATATTCGATTGGTCGGGGAATATTCGTTTTAACTAGAGAATATTCGTACGACGGCACAATCATTGGTGGACCCCACAACGAAAGTATTGTCGTAGTTATAAAACGACAGAAATATCTTTTTATAAAAATAACGGCGAAAGTATTACCGTTAAAATTGTTGAACTACCCGGTAGTAAAAGTACAATAATACGCGTGGTTGCATAGCAGCATACGGTATTGATTATTGATGCTTACGTAAGAAGTCACTCAGTTATACTCAATTATTGCTACAGTAATTGCTGCCTCATATCTCTCATATTATTGATTTAATTATTGTCACAATATCATCTGTATATATGTTATATTAATAAATCAATAATTGAGACGGCAAAGTTATTCATATTATTATTTGCCATATTGACAATGTCTAGAAGTTCGGTCAAGGAGAGGTTTGGTCACCTAATTGCGCGCCAATAAGGAGAAATCCTTATCGGAAAGCCCCCTCTTTCCTAGGAACGACCTGGTTGTTAAATATTGTGAATTATAATATTAATAATGAATAAGTTCGTGTTGATTAAAGATGAAATTGATAGTTCCATTGTGTTGGAATTATTAGTGTTAGTGGATATTGACATTTATTTCGATAATAATTGATGTCTGGAGGTTATATTGACCAATCGGGTAATTAACCGAAAAAATGAGCAATTAATTGCTATTGATTCACATGATTATAACTATTTATTCACATGTGTGTACTATTGATTCACATGATTTACTATTAGGGGAGTTGGTGCAAGATTGATAATACTTGCATGACTAAATTAAAAACGGAGGTATAGTTGAAGGTACTATACTATAATTAATTTTTTCGCATGTTTAGAACTATTGAGTCGCATGATTTACTATTGATTCACATGATTTACTATTAGGGGAGGTGGTGCAAGTTTGATAATACTTGCAGGACTAAATTAAAATTGAAGACAAATAGGGAGGTATTATACTGTAATATTTCGAGCCCCAAAATGTGCAATTTTCGAAACTATGTTTTCCTATAAATAGAAGCTCATTCTTCCTTCATTTTTCACCCATTCACTAAAGCTATAGAGCATTTATTATAGAGAGAAATTATAGAGAGAGAAGAAGAAGAGAAGTCGGTACCTCACTATTCCAAAGATCCGGTCTTCTTCTAAGGTAAGGGTATTATTTCTTTCGTATTCATGAAGAGAGCTTCTATTATTCCATTCTTTATTATTATGTTGGAATAACCTGTCTATGCGAAGTACTGCATACATGGTGTAATTCTTCTTTTATTCCATTCTTTATTATTCTGTTGGAATATCCTATCTGTGCGAATTACGTTGGACCTGGTTCCATTCTTTATTATTCTGTTGGAATATCCTGTATGTGCGGTGTACGCATGACCTGGTTCCATTCTTTATTATTCATTTGGAATATCACATGCATGCGGTTTACGCATGACCTGGTTTCATTCTTTATTATTCTGTTGGAATATCCTGTTTGTGCGGTTTACGCATGACATGGTTCCATTCTTTATTATTCAGTTGAGAATAACCTGTATGTGCGGTCTATCACATGCATGGTGAATTCTTTTGTTATTCCATTCTTTATTATTATTCATTGGAATAACTTTGTCTGCTGTGGATAACCGCATGCATGGTGAATGATCATTTGTATTATTCGTATGAATAGTATTTTCATTCAAAAGGGTTTCGCTTGAGGCGATTTCGTAATTTTTTTTGACCCTCAAAAATTCTGGAAAAAATTTGAAATGATAATTTGATAAGTTTTCTATATTGTGTCCAAAAATGGCGATTTTTGGATGTATAAATTAAGTGTTATGAATTTTATGGGAAAAGACTATTTTAAAAGTAAACCCTTATAACTCCTTGTGGTTAACTCCAAAATTGGTGAAATTTTTATTGGGAGTACATGTGTATAACAGGAGCATACCCTGTTAAATTTCATAATTTTTGAACAAAAGTACAATTTATGATAAATGTCTAAATATTCGGCAGTTTTGGCCATATGAAAAATAGTAAATGAATTTTAAAAATTTCGAGAAAAATATATGTTCAATATGGGACTATATTCTGCTAAATCCCAGAAAAGAAATATTTTTGGGACTAATTTGGTATTTTTCATGAAAATGAACTTGTTATGAGTAAATGAATTAAATATGTTATGTGAAGTTACAAAATTGGAAAATAGGATTTTAAGGCTTGGGAATCCTATATAGGGTATATGCAGATTTTTGATAAGGTATTTTATCATTGGTGATGAAATCTTATGAGTATGGCATTTTTGAATGATTAAAATACATTATTTGGTAAAGTGTAAACAATTAAAATAAATTGTTTATATGTTTAAGAAGTGATTAAAATATTATTATAATATTAATAATATTAGATTATGAGTTTATTAAGTGATTGATAATATTTGGATAAATTTAAAGTCTTTAATATTTATCCTTGATTTGGTTTGATTATTGCTTATATCATTGTCATCTTCCTCATGCTTATATTGTGATGAAAGTCATCTTTGGCTTACGTGCATAGATGGACTTGGTATGATTATGACCAGGGATTATTCGGTATAATCATGACCGAAATGTAACGAATGATGTGGTAAAAGTCCTCATTGGCCGGTAGTGCGTTGATGGACGATTTTTGTATGATTATGACTCGGGATTATTCGGTATAGTCATGACCATTGATGATTTAATAAATATCCTTGGCCCGTTAAATGCAGGGAATGATTCGATGATATGGTTTATTTATTGTCGAGTCTCGTGATAAAAATTGATGAAAACATTTTAAAACATAGAAGATAGTAGATATCATGCTCTACTTGACTCTTCTAATGGATTGTTTATTCCGTTCCAGTTAAACTTGATGTCAATTGCATTTTATCAGTTTAACAATGTTGAAGACTAATGATAATTTATTTTGCATTATTTTAGTCATAATATTTCTTACTGGGCTAGTTGAGCTCACCCTTTCTTTCACTGTTCTCTTCAGGAAATGAGAATATAGCTGGGACGAGTCGGGGAACGGATTAACGGTCCAGATGGTTGTTTTAGTAGTCCTCACTATTCCGTGAAATAGTGTGATAATAAATGAAATGAGGACTCCATTGAGTGTGGATATTGTCTAGATGACAATATTTGTATTAAAACTCATAGCAAATGTTTTGTCGTATTTTATACGACAGTTTTATAATTAAGTTCTTATTGTATTTTGTACCATGTATCTGGCGACTTAAGATGGGTGATGTATACCTGTTTTGGGGGCGTCATAGTTGGTCTCAAAGCTTAGGGATATGATCCCTGGCTGAGATGTGAGACAAGAACTAGGAGGGGAGAGACGGGAAATTCCTTCGCTAGTATGACCTACCTAAGTTTATTTGGTATTTAATTGGTCGGTTAGAGTATAGGGATAATATGTGACATGTTAATTAACCCTTATTTTCAAACTATATTCTAGAATGATATCTTAAATATAGGAGATGAGAAATTGGAAAATCATGATAGAGAGAAAATAACCGGGAAGGTACAATCCAAAAAGAAAGCTTGGTATTCTCATCATATTCAAACTACCAGGTACGTAAATTTCGAGGGCGAAATTTCATAAGGAGGGGAGATTGTGAGATCCCGAATTTTATGAAATGAAAGTATTCAATTTTCTAATAATTATTATGTTATTTAGTAAATGATTAAATTGATAAAGGTTAAAGTTAAGGGTGATATTTGAAAATTTTGCAAAGTATGCAAGTTGTTATAATATATTCGTTGTATCGGGGAATATTCGATTGGTCGGGGAATATTCGTTTTAATAGAGAATATTCGTACGACGGCACAATCATTGGTGGACCCCACAACGAAAGTATTGTCGTAGTTATAAAACGACAGAAATATCTTTTTATAAAAATAACGGCGAAAGTATTACCGTTAAAATTGTTGAACTACCCGGTAGTAAAAGTACAATAATACGCGTGGTTGCATAGCAGCATACGGTATTGATTATTGATGCTTACGTAAGAAGTCACTCAGTTATACTCAATTATTGCTACGATAAAGAATTGCCATCATATCTCTCATATTATTGATTTAATTATTGTCACAATATCATACGTATATATGTTATATTAATAAATGAATAATTGAGACGGAAAGTTATTCATATTATTATTCGCCATATCGACAATGTCTACAGAAGTTCTGGTCGAGGAGAGGTTTGGTCACCTAATGCTTGGCCAATAAGGAGAAATCCTTATCGGAAAAGCCCCTCTTTCCTAGGAGCGACACGGTTGTTAAATATTGTGAATTATAATATTAATAATGAATAAGTTCGTGTTGATTAAAGATGAAATTGATAGTTCCATTGTGTTGGAATTATTAGTGTTAGTGGATATTGACATTTATTTCGATAATAATTGATGTCCGGAGGTTATATTGACCAATCGGGTAATGCTTAGAAAAATGAGCAATTAATTGCTATTGATTCACATGATTATAACTATTTATTCACATGTGTGTACTATTGATTCACATGATTTACTATTAGGGGAGTTGGTGCAAGATTGATAATACTTGCATGACTAAATTAAAAACGGAGGTATAGTTGAAGGTACTATACTATAATTAATTTTTTCGCATGTTTAGAACTATTGAGTCGCATGATTTACTATTGATTCACATGATTTACTATTAGGGGAGGTGGTGCAAGTTTGATAATACTTGCAGGACTAAATTAAAATTGAAGACAAATAGGGAGGTATTATACTGTAATATTTCGAGCCCCAAAATGTGCAATTTTCGAAACTATGTTTTCCTATAAATAGAAGCTCATTCTTCCTTCATTTTTCACCCATTCACTAAAGCTATAGAGCATTTATTATAGAGAGAAATTATAGAGAGAAAGAAGAAGAGAAGTCTGGTACCTCACTATTCCAGTATCCAGTCTTCTTCTAAGGTAAGGGGTATTATTTCTTTCGTATTCATGAAGAGAGCTTCTGTTATTCCATTCTTTATTATTATGTTGGAATAAACTGTCATAAGTAATCGCATACATGGTGTAATTCTTCTTTATTCCATTCTTTATTATTCATTGGAATATCCTATCTGTATGTAATTACGTTGGACTGGTTCCATTCTTTATTATTACATTGGAATATCCTGTATGTAATGCGTGTTGTACGCATGACCAGTTCCATTCTTTATTATTACATTGGAATATCCTGCATGCGGTGCGGTTTACGCATGACTTTGGTTTCATTCTTTATTATTCTGTTGAATATCTGTTTTGTGCGGTTTCGCATTTATATGGTTCCATTCTTTATTATTCAGTTGAGAATAACCTGTATGTGCGGTCTATCACATGCATGGTGAATTCTTTTGTTATTCCATTCTTTATTATTCTGTTGGAATAACCTGTCTCTGTGGATAACCGCATGCATGGTGAATGATCATTTGTATTCGTATGAATAGTATTTTCATTCAAAAGGGGTTTCTGCCAGGGGCAGTTTCGTAATTTTTTTGACCCTCAAAAATTCTGGAAAAAATTTGAAATGATAATTTGATAAGTTTTCTATATTGTGTCCAAAAATGGCGATTTTTGGATGTATAAATTAAGTGTTATGAATTTTATGGGAAAAGACTATTTTAAAAGTAAACCCTTATAACTCCTTGTGGTTAACTCCAAAATTGGTGAAATTTTTATTGGGAGTACATGTGTATAACAGGAGCATACCCTGTTAAATTTCATAATTTTTGAACAAAAGTACAATTTATGATAAATGTCTAAATATTCGCGCTTTTGGCCATATGAAAAATAGTAAATGAATTTTAAAAATTTAGAGAAAATATATGTTCAATATGGGACTATATTCTCGCTAAATCCGGAAAAAGAAATATTTTGGGACTAATTTGGTATTTTTCATGAAAATGAACTTGTTATGAGTAAATGAATTAAATATGTTATGTGAAGTTACAAAATTGGAAAATAGGATTTTAAGGCTTGGGAATCCTATATAGGGTATATCAGATTTTTGATAAGGTATTTTATCATTGGTGATGAAATCTTATGAGTATGGGCATTTTGAATGATTAAAATACATTATTTGGTAAAGTGTAAACAATTAAAATAAATTGTTTATATGTTTAAGAAGTGATTAAAATATTATTATAATATTAATAATATTAGATTATGAGTTTATTAAGTGATTGATAATATTTGGATAAATTTAAAGTCTTTAATATTTATCCTTGATTTGGTTTGATTATTGCTTATATCATCATCATCATCTTCCTCATGCTTATATTGTGATGAAAGTCATCTTTGGCTTACGTGCATAGATGGACTTGGTATGATTATGACCGAGGATTATTCTAAGTATAATCATGGCCAGAAATGTAACGAATGATGTGGTAAAAGTCCTCATTGGTAGGTAGTGCATTGATGGGACGCTTTTGGTATGATTATGACTGGGATTATTCGGTATAGTCGCTTGACCATTGATGATTTAATAAATATCCTTGGCCCGTTAATGCAGGAATGATTCGATGATATGGTTTATTTATTGTCGAGTCTCAAATGATAAAAATTGATGAAAACATTTTAAAACATAGAAGATAGTAGATATCATGCTCTACTTGACTCTTCTAATGGATTGTTTATTCCGTTCCAGTTAAACTTGATGTCAATTGCATTTTATCAGTTTAACAATGTTGAAGACTAATGATAATTTATTTTGCATTATTTTAGTCATAATATTTCTTACTGGGCTAGTTGAGCTCACCCTTTCTTTCACTGTTCTCTTCAGGAAATGAGAATATAGCTGGGACGAGTCGGGGAACGGATTAACGGTCCAGATGGTTGTTTTAGTAGTCCTCACTATTCCGTGAAATAGTGTGATAATAAATGAAATGAGGACTCCATTGAGTGTGGATATTGTCTAGATGACAATATTTGTATTAAAACTCATAGCAAATGTTTTGTCGTATTTTATACTTACGCTTTATAATTAAGTTCTTATTGTATTTTGTACCATGTATCTGGCGACTTAAGATGGGTGATGTATACCTGTTTTGGGGGCGTCATAGTTGGTCTCAAAGCTTAGGGATATGATCCCTGGCTGAGATGTGAGACAAGAACTAGGAGGGAGAGACGGGAAATTCCTTCGCTAGTATGACCTACCTAAGTTTATTTGGTATTTAATTGGTCGGTTAGAGTATAGGGATAATATGTGACATGTTAATTAACCCTTATTTTCAAACTATATTCTAGAATGATATCTTAAATATAGGAGATGAGAAATTGGAAAATCATGATAGAGAGAAAATAACCGGGAAGGTACAATCCAAAAAGAAAGCTTGGTATTCTCATCATATTCAAACTACTGTGCACGTAAATTTCGAGGCTTAAATTTCATAAGGAGGGAGATTGTGAGATCCCGAATTTTATGAAATGAAAGTATTCAATTTTCTAATAATTATTATGTTATTTAGTAAATGATTAAATTGATAAAGGTTAAAGTTAAGGGTGATATTTGAAAATTTTGCAAAGTATGCAAGTTGTTATAATATATTCGTTGTATCGGGGAATATTAGATTGGTGGGGAATATTCGTTTTAATAGAGAATATTAGATGACGGCAAGACAATCATTGGTGGACCCTAGCAACTAAAGTATTGTCGTAGTTAAAAACGACGTAAATATCTTTTTATAAAAATAACTACGAAAGTATTACCGTTAAAATTGTTGAACTACCGGTAGGTAGTAAAAGTACAATATCTGGCGTGGTTGCATAGCAAAGATACGGTATTGATTATTGATGCTTACGTAAGAAGTCACTCAGTTATACTCAATTATTGCTACAGTAATTGCTGCCTCATATCTCTCATATTATTGATTTAATTATTGTCACAATATCATCTGTATATATGTTATATTAATAAATGAATAATTGAGACGGGAAAGTTATTCATATTATTATTTGCCATATTGACAATGTCTAGAAGTTGATCGAGGAGAGGTTTGGTCACCTAATTGCTTGGCTACCAATAAGGAGAAATCCTTATCGGAAAGCCCCCTCTTTCCTAGGAACGACCTGGTTGTTAAATATTGTGAATTATAATATTAATAATGAATAAGTTCGTGTTGATTAAAGATGAAATTGATAGTTCCATTGTGTTGGAATTATTAGTGTTAGTGGATATTGACATTTATTTCGATAATAATTGATGTCTGGAGGTTATATTGACCAATCGGGTAATTAACCGAAAAAATGAGCAATTAATTGCTATTGATTCACATGATTATAACTATTTATTCACATGTGTGTACTATTGATTCACATGATTTACTATTAGGGGAGTTGGTGCAAGATTGATAATACTTGCATGACTAAATTAAAAACGGAGGTATAGTTGAAGGTACTATACTATAATTAATTTTTTCGCATGTTTAGAACTATTGAGTCGCATGATTTACTATTGATTCACATGATTTACTATTAGGGGAGGTGGTGCAAGTTTGATAATACTTGCAGGACTAAATTAAAATTGAAGACAAACAGGAGGTATTATCTTTGTAATATTTTGAGCCCCAAAATGTGCAATTTTTCAAACTATGTTTTCCTATAAATAGAAGCTCATTCTTCCTTCATTTTTCACCCATTCACTAAAGCTATAGAGCAATTATTATAGAGAAAAATTATAGAGAGAAAAGAAGAAGAGAAGTACGCTACCTCACTATTCCAAAGATCGGTCTTTCTTCTAAGGTAAAAGGGTATTATTTCTTTCTTATTCATGAAGAGAGCTTACGTTAATCCATTCTTTATTATTATGTTGGAATAACTTCGTCATGCTAACGAAATCTTGCATACATGGTGTAAATTCTTCTTTTATTCCATTCTTTATTATTACATTGGAATATCACGTCTGCATGCGGTTTTACGCATGACCTGGTTCCATTCTTTATTATTCTGTTGAAATATCCTGTCTGTGCGGTTTACGCATGACATGGTTCCATTCTTTATTATTCTGTTGAGAAAATAACCTGTATGTGCGGTCTATCGCATGCATGGTGAATTCTTTTGTTATTCCATTCTTTATTATTCTGTTGGAATAACCTGTCTTTATGGATTACCGCATGCATGGTGAATGATCCTTTGTATTCGTATGAATAGTATTTTCATTCAAAAATGGGTTTCTGCCAGGGGCAGTTTCTTAATTTTTCAGACCCTCAAAAATTTTGGAAAAAATTTGAAATGATAATTAATGAGTTTTCTATATTGTGTCCAAAGATGGCGATTTTTGGATGTATAAATTAAGAGTTATGAATTTTATGGGAAAAGACTATTTTTAAAGTAAACCCTTATAACTCCTTGTGATTAACTCCAAAATTGGTAAAATTTTTATTGGGAGTACATGTGTATAACTGGAGTATACCCTGTACATTTCAAAATTTTTGGACAAAAGTACAATTTATGATAAATGTCTAAATATTCGGCAGTTTTAGCCATATAAAAAATAGTAAATGAATTTTAAACATTTCGAGAAAAATATATGTTCAATATGGGACTATATTCTGCTAAATCCCAGAAAAGAAATATTTTTGGGACTAATTTAGTATTTTTCATGAAAATGAACTTGTTATGAGTAAATGAATTAAATATGTTATGTGAAGTAACAAAATTGGAAAATAGGATTTTAAGTCTTGGGAATCCTATATAGGGTATATGCAGATTTTTGATAAGAGATTTTATCATTGGTGATGAAATCTTATGAGTATGGCATTTTTGAATGATTAAAATACATTATTTGGTAAAGTGTAAACAATTAAAATAAATTGTTTATATGTTTAAGAAGTGATTAAAATATTATTATAATATTAATAATATTTGATTATGAGTTTATTAAGTGATTGATAATATTTGGATAAATTTAAAGTCTTTAATATTTATCTTTGATTTCGTTTGATTATTGCTTATATCATTGTCATCTTCCTCATGCTTATATTGTGATGAAAGTCATCTTTGGCTTACGTGCATAGATGGACTTGGTATGATTATGACCGAGGATTATTCGGATAATCATGGCCAGAAATGTAACGAATGATGTGGTAAAAGTCCTCATTGGCCGGTAGTGCATTGATGGACAGTTTTTGGTATGATTATGACTCGGGATTATTCGGTATAGTCATGACCATTGATGATTTAATAAATATCCTTGGCCCGTTAGTGCAGGAATGATTTGATGATATGGTTTATTTATTAAGCTGAGTCTCAGCGATAAAAATTGATGAAAACATTTTAAAACATAGAAGATAGTAGATATCATGCTCTACTTGACTCTTCTAATGGATTGTTTATTCCGTTGTAGTTAAACTTGATGTCAATTGCATTTTATCAGTTTAACATTGTTGAGGACTAATGATAATTTATTTTGCATTATCTTAGTCATAATATTTTTTACTGGGCTAGTTGAGCTCACCCTTTCTTTCACTGTTCTCTTCAGGAAATGAGAATATAGCTGGGACGAGTCGGGGAACGGATTGACGGTCCAGATGGTTGTTTTAATAGTCCTCACTATTCCGTGAAATAGTGTGATAATAAATATAATGAGGACTCCATTGAGTGTGGATATTGTCTAGATGACAATATTTGTATTAAAACTCATAGCATATGTTTTGTCGTATTTTATACGACAGTTGTATAATTAAGTTTTTATTGTATTTTGTACCATGTATCTAGCGACTCAAGATGGGTGATATATACCTATTTTGGGGGCGTCACAGAGTATCTCTTCCCTCCAAGGCTTGTTTTTGCAATTGGCCCAAAAAGATCCATGTGAAGCAGCTGCAGAGCTTTGTTAATTAAGTTGACAGTTTTGCTTTTAAATGAGTTTCTAGTCTGCTTTCCAAGCTGACAGGCATTACATGGCCTTTCTTTGAAAAAGCTAAACTTGGGAAAGCCTGCTACTAGATCCTTGGAGGCCAGCTTAGACATGTTTTTGAAGTTGAGATGAGACAATCTTCTATGCCATAACCAGCTCATTTCTTCAGATGCTTTAGCCAGAAAGCATATCGTTTCGTCCGAGCTTAGTTGATCAAGATTGACAGTATAGACATTGCCTTCTCTTGTTCCAGTCAATTTTATAGAGGATGTCTTCAGATCTCTGACTAGACATTGATTGTTGAGGAAAATAACTTGATGACCCTTGTCACAGAGTTGGCTTATGCTTAGAAGATTGTGTTGTAAACCTTCCACATAGGCCACTTTACTGAAAAATACTGCTCCATTTCCAGCTAAGCCATATCTTCTTGTCTTGCCAGAACCATTATCTCCGAAGATGACTGTTGGACCTTCCTTTTCTACGAAGTTGGACAGAAGCACTTTGTTTCTTGTCATGTGCCTTGAGCATCCACTATCCAGATACCAGGTTGTGATCGTGGAGCTTGGTTTCTGTGATAAGATAGAACTCTCATTTTGGTACCCATACTTGCATGGGTCCTACTTTGTTAGTACCCTTGGGAACCCAAATTTGCTTATTTTTGGATTTCACATGCATAGGGTTATGGTAGCATATTGCAGCCTTATGACCAGTCTTATTACATACAAAGCATCTAATATGATGCATGCTTGTGTGTGTGTGTGGATTCTTCCTCCATTTGGACTTATATGGTTTTCCAGCAGTCCTTCCTTTATACCTTTTTTCTTTTTTTCCATGTGTCCTTATGTTTCATAATTCGTGAAGAGTGAGGCTTAAATTTTACTTGACTCTACGACCCTTCGAGGTTGGAGAGTAGAGATTGAGTTACTCTTCTCTCTTCTGAAACCTAGCCCAGTATGAGATCCTTTATTCCTTGGAACATAGGTTAGATCTGAGGAGGAGGGTTGGACTGGTTCTTCCTTCTATGAGGATTTCACAAATGTAATGCTTCTACTTGAAACATTACTAGAGTTGGTTTCCTTTATCTTTTCCACATATGGTTTTGAGATGGGTTCCCCAAAACCTAAACATGTTCTGTCAGATGCACTTCTCTGACTGGAGATCAGGGAGTCCATGGAAGAAGAGGATTTATTCCATATAGAGATTGTCCTTTCCAGTTCCTCAATTTTAGAGGTCAGACTTGACTCTCTTTGTGCATTAAGTTCATTGGTCTGTTTTAAAAATTTATTCTCAACTTCAAATTTAGAGAGAGAGTTAGTACTTAGAAGAGCTGTTTCCAGTTCTTCCTGAACTTTCTCTTTCTCTTTTTGAAGAAGAGAATAATCTTTGGACAGAACTCCGAACCATTTCATGTATTGATGCAGATCGGATGTTATGCCGTATAAGCGGTTCTTAAATCATCAATGTCTACATCAGGAGAGTTAAAGTCAAATACCTCATCTATACTTACTTCAAGTATGTCAGAGCTCTTCTTATCCTTTGCATGTTTGGCCATCAGACAAAGATTTAACATTTGAGGATCTTCATCATCTCCAGATTCGAGAGTTGAGTTGTTGTCTGAGTCACTCCACGATCCTCCGGCTACAAGACCTTTTTCTTTCTTCTGAAGCCTCTTGTTGCCTTTGAATTCTTTCTTTGAATTTGATCTTTCCTTGAGTTCTTCTCTGAGAGGCTTGTTGCAGTTTGCAATGAAATGGCCAGGCTTTTTTCAGTTGTAGCATAAGTCATTTATTTGTTCCTGGCTGTTGTAGTTGTTGAACTTCTTAGGTTTGCTGCTTTTGCCTTGAAGCATGAATCTTCTGAGTCTTTTTACCAACATTGCAAAGTCCTCATCATCTTCATCATAGTCAGAGTCGTTCTCAGTGTTAGCTTTGGAAGTGTTGTCTGTTGCTTTTAGAGTTACTCCTTTGTCTTTCTTTCTTCCTTCGGATAGAGTTTCTGCTCGTTGAGTCAGCTCCAGTTCATATGTGAGAAGGTTGCCATATAATTGTTGAGCAGTCATTTCATGGAGATTTTTTGACTCTCTAATGGCAGTGGTTTTGGCATCCCACTTGCTAGGTAAAGCTCTCATGAACTTTATGATTAGATCTTTATTTGGATAGATCTTTCCATAGGCTCGGAGAGAGTTGAGCAGCACATTGAATCTTTCGTAGGTGGAAGTGACATTTTCTCCTTGAACGTGTTCAAACATTTCATATTGCCGAGTCAGGAGAGATTGCTTATTTTCTCTAACTTCTTCAGTTCCTTCACGCATGATGAGTAATGCCTCTCATATTTTCTTTGATGTTTTGTTGTTTACCACATTTTCAAACAGATCATCTTCTAACGATTGAAACAAGATATTCTTGGCCTTTTTGTTGAGTTGGACAACTTTCTTTTCGTTGTCAGTCAATTCTTCTTTGACCTTTATCTGGATTCGGTTTGGATTGTCTACAGTAGGAGCAAGCTTGGTAGGAATGTAGGGTCCATTTTGAACAGTTTCAAATAGATATTCATGTATTGAATCCATGTAGGCTTGCATACGAACTTTCCAGTTGGCGAATTTATCTTTGTTTCATATAGGTGGCTTGCTGCCTCCTCCGGTCTTTGATTCGCTTATCAGATGTGCCATTGGATCTACTCAAGCTTTGTAGGCTGTTTGATAAAACCTGCTCTGATACCAATTGTTAGTTCCTAGAGGCACAATAGTTATCTTAGAAGGGGGGTTGAATAGATATTTTAAATTCTTTCTTTTCAAAATACTTGTTGGTTTTGATAATGATTTAAGCACAGTGGAATTAAGATTTGTTTGTTTTCCCTTCAAGATATAATGAATAAATAGGAGTAAGGCAGTTATGACAGTTATAGCAGTTATGGCAAGAATATAAGGGACACAGTGATTTTAAGTGGTTCAGAGCATTCAATGCTCCTAGTCCACTCTTCTACTTCTCGAGTAGGAAATCCACTAAGGATATCTTTTCAACTTTTGAATCTCACAGATTCCTTCAAGACCAGTAGTCTTGAAACTTCTTAATTCACTATTGAACTCGTCAAGTCCAGCAGACTTGGTACTTCACAGTTCACTTAGAACTCTTCAAGTCCTTCTGACTTGGAACTTCTTCCTTCACTAGATAATAGTTGAGTTGTTGAATGGTGCTACTCAGTTGCCGTTAAGCTTGTATTCGAAAGAACTGAGTAGCTAAGCAAGCTTTTCTTTTTCAGATCGTAGAGTTTGACTATTGAGTGTTCTTCAACTTTTTGTTCAGTGCTTGCTTGAAACTTTCATCTGCTGATGTTTTGTATATATGATGACTTTGAAATGTATCCGTTGAAGACGTCTGTTGAAGCATTAAATGCATTTGACATTTCTAAACTTTGGTGGAGACTTTCTGTATAACTTCTGACACACCTAACACCTAACACAGTAGACTGCTATCTCACCTAACACCTGAAAAGGTGTTTTCTGCTGACCCATAGTACTTTCTTTAGCTTCTTCAATACGTTTCTTTGTTATATACTAAGGACGACTATTGTGTCATTGGGACTCCCGAGGTCTTCAACGTCTATAGCTCATTCCATATTTATTGTGATTAATCTTTAAACAAGTGGACGAGGCTCGATGCTTCTGACACAAACAGATGAAGCTCTACGATTCTGATCGTGGTGTCATGCCACCTGGGTACTTGGTCTGGTGCTGATAGATGAGAACACTATGATTTCTCTTAAGTACTGGTACACTACGATCTTCAATTGTTTGACTTCCAGACTCTACGCTTCCGAGAGCACTCTACGAACTCTGACTTGGCTCGGTAAACGTTAGGACTACTCTACGATTTCGGAGATGCCCTTCAAAGCAGATTCACTACGATCCTCAATGCTATATGATTCTGCCTTGTCTTCTGCAATCTCTTGATCATCTTGATAGACTACGATTCAATTAAAGCCTATCTATTACATTTCAAGATATAGATCAACCTAATAGCTTTGATCTCTTCTTCTATACATTCATTTACAGAATGATAAACATTTAAAGTTCAGATCAACCTAACAAATTGGATCTATCACTAAGTCCTTGTACATGTGTTCCTTTGAAGGACTTTACATATAATCATGACTATTAACTTTCAACATCAAATTTTAAATATGCAATCTCCCAACAAAAGTCCATCATCAATATTTTATCCCTGCAACATCAATCAATATACATCTTGAATCAAATATTCATCTTTGCACTACGGGCCAAAGATATTCATCAGGTAATCATTCATCTTTGCACTACAGGCCAAAGATATTCATCAAGTATCACCATTAAGGACTGAGGATGATGAAAAATATTTTAAAGAACGAATCCAGTGAGATAAAAGGACAAAAATTAGAGATTCGTACTTTTGATGATCCAAGTTTAAAAATACTCCATAATAAACCATAGTAGAGTAAAATTTAAGAATGAAGATCAAAACATGGATACAATCAAAGATAGTAACCATAATAAACATCTGGGACAAAGAAGAAAAAAATTTATTTTTCAGTGAATAGTGTCGTATATGTGAATAGTGTCGTATACGTGAATAGTAACCCCGACACAAAAAGGTAGAAATTCCACAATAAAATTCATACCAATATTTTAGCATAATGATATTGAAAGAAATAATATCATTTACGAAAAAAATAATAATCCTTACCTAAAAAGAACAGTATTTTTGACTGAAATATCGGATGTAATGCTAAAGGAAATTTGCACTGAATAGCAACCCTCAAGGTATCTAAATACTCACAAAATACGCTCGATAATTTAGAGAGAGAAAACTTATGATTCTGGTGTGATTTTCAATTCTAACATAAGCACCTATTTATAGAAAAAATGCTAGAACGCCAAAGCAGATTAAATAATAAAATATTAATATCCTAAAACCATTTCAAGCAGGCCACTTTGATTTTTTAGCATACCACTTTGAATTTTCAGCCCACCATTTCAGCATTTTCCATAAAAAAACAAAAGTGGGGCCCACCCATATTTTAATAAAAACATTTATTTTTGAAACTTCAATAATTCATAATAAATAGCCCTTTTTATCAGAAAAATACAAATTTTATGTCCATTCCATATGAAATCGAATTCTCTACAACTTTGTAGATTTAAGTTTTTCAAAATTCTAAACGAAAAATGACTGAAATCCACATACGGACGATTTTCAACACCTCTATTCTGACAAAATACTGATAAAACACCCCAACATTAATTCCTTCATTTATAATCACATAAAATAAATATTTTCCTATCCTTCATTTATATCCATATAAAATATATATTTCCTTATCATATAAATCAATAATTAATTATTCATAAATAATATTGCAGAATCACAATTATGACAACCAGGTCGTTCCCAAGAAAGAGGGGGGTTTTCGATAAGGATTTTTCCTTACTGGCACACAATTAGGTGACCAAACCCCTTTCCTAGACAGAACTTCCTTAGACATTGCCAATAATGCTATCTAATAATATTATTCAAATAATATGAATTATTGATCTGATAATAGGAAATACTGTGTAGTGACAATTATTGAAACAACAATAATATAAAATATCAACGTTGCAATTATTGAATCAATAAAATAAAATCTTAAACAGTAATTACTGTAACAACTATTGAGTAGTGTCTTCTTACGTAAGAATCGATAATTCAAAAATACATGCAATACTGGTATGCTCTTCTTGTGCAACCATGCGTAGACATCGTATTTTAACCACCAGGTAATCCAACAGTGTTAACGGTAACAATTACGTCGTTATTTATAAAAACTCAAACTTGTCGTTTTTTTCATCCGATCATTTTCTGTTATGGGGCCCATAAATGGGTCGCGTCATACGAATATTCTCTAAGCTGCAAGAATATTCTACGACCAAACGAATATTCTCCGACAACAATGAATATTTTATAACCACTTGCTTCTTTTGTAAAATTTGCACATTTCACCCATTGTGACGCCCCCAAAATAGGTATACATCACCTATTCTGAGTTGTCAATACATGGTACAGAAACAACTACAACTTTATTATTACAACAGTAAAACTGTGAGTTTGAATACAAATATTATCTTCAGAGCAATATCTATACTCAAATAAATCCTCATCACATTTATTGATACATTATTTTACAAAATGGTGAGGACTACTAAACAATTCTTTCTAAAACCTTCATTCCATACCCCACTGCATTTCATTATATTCTCGCCTCACGAGAAGAAAAATGGAACAAAAAGGAAAAGGGTGAGCTCAACTAGCCCGATAAAGAATATTATGACTAAGATAATATACAACAAATTACCGTTAGTCTTCAACGAGGGAAAAATCTAATAGAATCTGATAGACAACAAATTTTAAATCAATATCCATGTGAAATAATAATTCATTAGAAGAGTTAAGTAGAGAATGCAAACTACTATCTTCTATGTATGAATTTAAAAGTTCATCGTCTATCTTTTATCCCCTGTAACATCAATCGATATACACACGGAATCAAATATTCATCTTTGCACTTCTGAGCCAAAGATATTCATCGATTAAGTCGTGTTCATCTAAACACTGTTCATCTTTGCCTTCGGACAAAGATATTCTTGAAATCATTCATCTTTGCACTACGGGCCGAAGATATTCAATAATATCATCATTTAAAGGCGAGGATGATGAAAAATATTTTTAAAAAAGCGAATCCGGTGAAACAAAATGACAAGGATTAAGGATTAAGGATTAGTACTTTGTTTTATCCATGTTCAAAAAATACCTCAAAAATAATCATAGTGGTGTAAAATTCAAGAATGATCAAAACATGGATACAATCAAAGCTAGTATCCGAATAGATATTTTGGACAAAAGAAGAAATTTTATTTTTCGGTGAATAGTCTTGGTATCGTGAATAGTGCCCAGTATCGTGAATAGTAACTCAGAGCACCAAAAGATAGAAATTTCCGAAAAAAACATCTTCACGCTTCATGAATAGTACTCGTGAATAGTAACTCGTGAATAAGTAACTCATGAATAGTAACTCGTGAATAGTAACTCATGAATAGTAACTCATGAATAGTAACCCCGAGCATGGAAAAGTTCCAAATTTGATAAAAAGTTTCAACCAATATTTGACAGATAATGATATTGAAGAAATAATATCATTTGAGAAGAAAATAACATCCTTACCTCGAAAGATTAGTACTTCTAATTTGGAATCTAGGGTATAGTCTTTGAAGGAACTTGCACCGTCTAACAATACTCAAAGTATACTCAAAATACTCACAAGAATACGCTCGATAATAGAGAGAGAAAACATCAGAGTTTACGGTGTGATTTTCAATTCTAACCTAAGCACCCTATTTATTGGAAAATGCTTAGAACACCAAAGCGAGAAAATTTAATATAATATTATTATTTATAATAAAATTTCCCTCGCCAACCTTCCAAGAACTGAATTCACTCATTCAACCCACATGTGTAACACACCATAATGAAAAAAACGTTTTTCTAATTTTAAATATTTTAAACTTCCAAAAATCAATTATTTTGAGCTTGAACTTCAATAGTTCATAATAAATAGCCCTTTCATCAGAAAATTGAATATTGCGAGTTTTATAGGAAATTCAATTCTCTACAACTTTGCGAGAAGAAAGTTTTCCAAATTCCAAATAGAAATTGGACAAGAAATCCACAAGCAGGCGATTTTATAAATTTATAATCAAATTTCGGTCGATAAATGGGGTCCACCGACATGTTTAACATGTTTTAAACATTTATTGCAACAAAAATACTCTTCCTCCTCGTATACTCATATATCCCACATTCGTTGTAAAAATATCACCATTATTATATTATTAAAATATAATAATATATTTAAATGAATTATTTTATCGAGAAAAAATAAAATTTCAATTTTCAACAATTGTCACATTAAAATTTTTCTCCATCTATATCCACATAAAATCAATATTTTCCTCATCACATGAATCAATAATTAATTATTTACAAATAATATTACTGAATCACAATATTGACAACAGGCGGTTCCCAGGGAAAGGGGCTTTCGATAAGAATTTCTTCTTACTGGCAGCGCAATTAGGTGACCAAACCTCTCCTTAGAGCGAACTTTCTAGACATTGCCAATAATGTTATCTAATAATATTATTCGGATAATATGAATTATTGCTTCGATAATGAAAAATCTTGTATAATGACAATTATTAAAACAACAATGAATATAAAATATCAACGCAACAATTATTAACTCAATAAAATCTTTGAGCGGTAATTATCGTAACCATTATTGAGTAGTGCCTTCTTACGTAAGAATCAATAATTGGTGCAATAATACTGGTATCTTCTTGTGTTTTAACCTAAGGGTATTTTAACAAGATAATACTTGAATAACAACTTCTGCAGATTATTTTTAAACCACTTATATTTTGTGCGTTTTCTTCATCCGATCGCTTTTCAGTTATGGGGCCCACACATGCTGCTGGCAAAGTCATACGAATATTCCCCCGACAAAGATCTGAATATTCCACGACCAAACGAATATTCCCAAACAACAATGAATATTTTATAACCACTTGCTTATTTTGAAGTATTTGCAGTATTTTACCCTAACTATCCACATTAATCAAATCAACCCTTACTATTTTAAAATAATAAATAGAGAAAATTAAATTTCATTAATAATAAGTTGGGGTCTTACACCCATAACCAAAACATTATATCAAATTAACTCCTTATTATTTCAAGATAATGAATAGAGGAAATTCAATTTTATTCATAAAAAGTTGGGGTCTTACAGTAAGGATATTATTATTGTTCAATATTCGTAAGAAATAATATTTTCTTCCATACTCTATAGTATGCAAGTAATATTATTTCGTTTTAGATTCTGAATTCTACACTCATTTTGTTAAGTATTGCTTCTATACTCTTTGAAATTAGTAGAATATCCTTGAAATTTGCGTTTCATCTAGTATCATTTTACAAGGGTATTTTTCTGAACATTCTTATTAAAGTTTAATCTTTTCATGCCGGAGTACTATTCACGGAGTACTATTCATGAAGTACTATTCACAGGATACTATTCATGTAAGACCCCAACTTATTATTAATGAAATTTAATTTTCTCTATTTATTATTTTAAAATAGTAAGGGTTGATTTGATTAATGTGGATAGTTAGGGGAAAAATACGCAAATACTTCAAAATAAGCAAGTGGATATAAAATATTCATTGTTGTTGGGAATATTCGTTTGGTCGTGGAATATTAGATCTGTTTGGGAATATTCGATGACTGACGCGTTAAACCATGTGGGCCCCATAACTGAAAGCGATTGGATGAAGAAAGCAGCAAATATAAGTGGTTTAAAAATAATTGGCGTAGTTATTATATCAATTATCATGTTAAAATACCCGGTGGTTAAAACACAAGAAGATTACCCAGTATTGCACCAATTATTGATTCTTACACGAAGAAGGCACTACTCAATAATGGTTATGATAATTCTTTATCAAATATTTTATTGAGTTAATAATTGCTGCGTTGATATTTTTATATATTGTTGTTTCAATAATTGTCATTATACAATATTTTTCATTATCGAAGCAATAATTCATATTATCTGAATAATATTATTAGATAACATTATTGGCAATGTCTAGAAAGTTACATCTAAGGAGAGGTTTGGTCACCTAATCATGCGCCAAGAAGAAGAAATTCTTATTGGAAAGCCCCTCTTTCCAGGAGGCTGCTCGTTGTCAATATTGTGATTCTCAGTAATATTATTTGTGAATAATTAATTATTGATTCATGTGATGAGGAAAATATTGATTTTATGTGGATATAGATGGAGAAAAATTTTAATGTGACAATTGTTGAAAATTGAAATTTTATTTTTTCTCGATAAAATAATTCATTTAAATATATTATTATATTTTAATAATATAATAATGGTGATATTTTTACAACGAATGTGAGATATATGAGTATACGAGGAGGAAGAGTATTTTTGTTGCAATAAATGTTTAAAACATGTTAAACATGTCGGTGGACCCCATTTATCGATCGAAATTTGATTATAGCACAGTAAAATCGCCTTCGTTTGTGATTTGGCCAATTTCTATTTGGAATTTGGAAAAACTTTCTTCTCGCAAAGTTGTAGAGAATTGAATTTCCTATAAAAACACGCGAGATTCAAATTTTCTGATGAAAGGGCTATTTATTATGAATTATTGAAGTTCGATGTTCAAATAATTGATTTTTGGAAGTTTAAAATATTTAAAATTAGAAAACGTTTTTTTCATTATGGTGTGTTACACATGTGGGTTGAATGAGCTGAATTCAGTTCTTGGAAGGTTGGCGAGGAAATTTTATTATAAATAATAATATTATATTAAATTTTCGCTTTTTGGTGTTCTAAAGCATTTTCCTATAAATAGGTGCTTGGGTTAGAATTGAAAATCACACCGTAGAATCAAGTTTTCTCTCTATATTATCGGCGTATTCTTGTGAGTATTTTGAGTATACTTTGAGTATTGTTAGGCGACCAGTAAGTTCCTTCAAAGACTATACCCAGTATTCCAAAGAAAGTCTTAATCTTTCGAGGTAAGGGATGTTATTTTCTTCTCAAATGATATTATTTCTTCAATATCATTATCTTTGAAATATTGGTTGAAACTTTTTATCAAATTTGGAACTTTTCCATTACGGGGTTACTTATTCATGAGTTACTATTCATGAAGTTACTATTCACGAGTTCTATTCACGAGTTACTATTCACTTAAAGTACTATTCACGAAGCGTGAAGATGTTTTTTGGGAAATTTCTATCTTTTGGTGTCTGAGTTACTATTCACGATATCAAGACTATTCACGATACCAAGACTATTTCCAAAAAAATAAAATTTCTTCTTTTTGTCCAAAATATCTATTCGGATACTAGCTTTGATCAGATCCATGTTTTGATCATTCTTGAATTTTACACCACTATGATTATTTTTGAGGTATTTTGAACATGGATAAAACAAAGTACTAATCCTTAATCCTTAATCCTTGTCATTTTGTTTCACCGGATTCGTTTCTTTAAAAATATTTTCATCATCCTCGGCCTTAAATGATGATATTATTGAATATCTTTTGGCTGTAGTGCAAAAGATGAATGATTTTGAAGAATATCTTTGGCCCGTAGTGAAAAGATGAACAGTGTTTAGATGAACACGATTAATCGATGAATATCTTTGGCTCTGTAGTAAAAGATGAATATTTGATTTCAAGCGTATATTGATTGATGTTACAGGATAAAAGATAGACGATGAACTTTTAAATTCATACATGTAAGATAGTAGTTTGCATTCTCTACTTAACTCTTCTAATGAATTATTATTTCATTGCGGATATTGATTTAAAATTTGTTGTCTATTGTATTCTATTAGATTTTTCCTGTTGAAGACTAACGGTAATTTGTTGTATATTATCTTAGTCATAATATTCTTTATCGGGCTAGTTGAGCTCACCCTTTTCCTTTTTGTTCCATTTTTCTTCTCGAGGAGGCGAGAATATAGCGATATTTAGCCTGGGTATGGAATGAAGGTTTTAGAAAGAATTGTTTAGTAGTCCTCACCATTTTTGTAAAATAATGTATCAATAAATGTGATGAGGATTTATTTGAGTATAGATATTGTCTAAAAGATAATATTTGTATTCAAACTCACAGTTTCTTGTTGTAATAATAAAGTTGTAGTTGTTTCGCACACATGTATTGACAACTCGTAATAGGTGATGTATACCTATTTTGGGGGGCGCATGATTTAGTATCGAGCTTTAGGATATGATCTCTGGCGGAGATCTGGGAATAGAACTAGGAGGGAGAGGCGAGTAAATCCTTCGCTAGTGTGTCCTACCTAAGCTTATTTTTTTAGTTAGTCAAGATATAAGGATATTATGTGATATATTGATTTCCTTAATTAACCCTTGTTTTATGACAATATTTGAGAATGTCGTCGAGAATATTAACAATGGAAATGAGACCATGGAGACGCTTTTATACTCACCAACGAGGAGAACGTGCGATAAAGGGTGGCAATGTTCCTCCCGTGAACAACACCACCGAGCGAGATGATGAACGAGGGATGTTTAGAAGCTTTTGCAGTTCATGCAAAATCGCACGAGGAGACTCGTGTTCAAAATATGAGGAGGAAATGATAGCAATTCACGGGTTGTCACAACCAAGCGATTCAAAGAGTTGGGACCACGAGATTTAAGGGAAAGCCAGATCCGATCATGGCGAAACATGGGTCAAGCAAATTACCAAGATATTCGATGTCTTGGGATGCACGGAGGAACGAAGGTTCCATTTCGCCACCTTTATGTTCCGTGGCGAGGCGGATCATTGGTGGGAGTGCGGAAGCGCACTCCATCCAACCGCACTTAACATGTCTTTGGGAGACGTTTGAGAACTATTTAATGACAAATACTTTCACGAAAGTGTTCATGTCATATGAAGGAAGTGGAGTTTATTAGACTGGAGCGAGAACAACATGGCGGTGTCTCAAAGACGAGGCAAAGTTTGCGAGTTATCCGTGTTTGCACCTCATTTGGTGGAGAATGAGGAACGATTACGCGGATGTTTCTTAGAGGTTTGAAAACCTAAGATACGCCAAGATCTCATTTCTCATAAATTTTCTCTATTCAGATGTTGTAAATGAGGCTCAATTATTAGAAGCGAGATAACAAAATACGGTCGGCGAGGGACCACAACCGAGAACGTATTCGAGAGATAGCAATCAGCAGAATAATGATAACCGGCGGAGAAAGAAATGCAGACGGACAAAAATGGTAACCACTCTGGTGGTAATCATGGCCATGAAAATAGAAAAGCGAAAGTCGGGAAGAGATTTTAAAAGAGGAGATTTAATAATGACCATGTGAAGACGGCAAAGGTCTTGCAAGAAGAATCGGGTTCTAGGGAGGAGAACGACCACCGGTCATATATTACAAATGCGAAAAGAGGGACATATCGGTCAAGCGCCCACAACAAATTCAAGGTATGCTATAATTGTGGAAAGGAAGGACATATCGCTCGAGATCAGACGAAGAGCGAAACCTAGTTCAATGGGGACGGTGACTCAAAAAGTATCCCAAAAAGTCAAAGTCAACGATTAAAGGGAAGAGCGTTTGTTGTATTTCGTCATAATCGAGGAACCCAAACGAGGTGATCACGGGTAAGCTATTTATAAATTCTTGCGAAGTTTATACCTTACTTGATCTCACGGTCTTTACCCATTCATTTATCTCTCCTGCATGTGCTCAACGTTTAAACTTGACTCGGAGAAATTAGACTTTGACCTATCTGTGGAAACTCCGTTAGGAGAAACTTTCATCACATCCATTGTTTATAAATCTTGTTTGATTAAGTTGGCACCATCACCTTACCCGTTGACCTTATCTCTTTAAAGATACTTGCTTTTGATGTGATTTTAGGGATTGATTGGTTAACTACTCATCATGCCAAAATTGATTGTTTTTCGTAAGGTTGTTAGTTTTCATATTCCTAACCAACCCGTTGTATTTAATTCAAGCAACTAAGCCATTAAAATCAATCATTTTGTCATATCTAATCATAAAGCTATTCATTTATTGAAAAACGGATGTCAAGCTTTCTTAGCCCATGTTATGGATTTGAATAAAGACACGTCAAATTTGAATAATATTCTGTTGTTATTGACTTTCCGACGTATTTTTGAAGAACTTCCGGTCACCCCCGAGCGTGAAGTTGAATTCTTTATTGATCTTGAACCGGTACAAAGCCCATTTCTAAACCCCATATCGAATGGCTCCTATTGAACTTCAGAGTTAAAGGTCCAACTACGGTGAATTGTTGGACATCGGTTTCATTAAATCTAAGTACATCTCCTTGGGGTGCTCTGTTTTATTTGTAAAGAAGAAAGACGCGGAGTATGCGACTTTTGTATTGACTATCGGGAATTGAACCATGTCACCATCAAGAATAGGTATCCTCTACCTCGTATTGATGACTTGTTTGACCGATTCTGTAAGGGCACAATTCTTTTCAAAAATCGATCTTCGATTCGGATATCATCGGTGAAGATTAGGCGAGGATATTCCAAAAGCGCGCTTTAGAACTCTCAGACGGGCATTATGAATTCTTAGTCATGTCTTTCGGATCGACTAATGCTCCTACTGACTTTCATGGATATGATGAACCGAGTATTGAGGAATATTTGGATCGCTTTTGTTGTTGTCTTTATTGATGACATCCTTATATATTCCAAAAGTCGTGAAGATCATGAGCACCATTTGAATTTGGTACTCCAAAGGCTTCGTGAAAACAAACTATATGCCAAATTGAAGAAATGCGAGTTCGGCTCGAGGAAGTAGCATTCCTTGGGTACGTGGTGTCGAAACATGGAGTATCTTTTGATCCGCCAAGATTCAAGCAATACAAAGTTGGGAGCAACCGAAAGTCGGTGATCAAGTACGTAGCTTTTTGGGCTTATTTGGTTATTATCGGAGATTCGTGGAAGGGGTTTTCTCGAATCGCTACTCCATTAACTCAAATTAACTCGAAAGGATACAAAATTCGTTTGGGCGAAGAATGCGAGAAGAGTTTCCAAGAACTTAAGAGGAGACTTATTTTTAAGACTGTTCTAACAATACCATCCTGGTTCGAATGGATTTGTTATCTCAAATGATGCTTGAGCAAAGGGTTAGGATGTGTTCTCATGCAACGTGGGAAAGTCATAGACTATGCCTCATGACAACTTAAAGAGTATGAGAGGAATTATCCTACTCATGATTTAGAGTTAGCGGCGATGTTTTGCTGCTTAAAGATATGGAGGCACTATCTATATGGGGAGAAAGTGGAGATATATTCGGACCATAAAAGCCTTAAATATTTCTTCACTCAAAAAGAACTCAACATATGGCAAATGACGTTGGCTCGAGCTATTGAAAGACTACGACCACACTATTCAATACCATCCGGAAAAAGCGAACGTAGTAGTATGACGCGTTGAGTAGAAGATCATATGCAGCGAACGAAAAGTGCGATGATGTCAAGTATACACATAGAGCCAACTTTAATAGAAAAAGTTAAGGTTGCTTTCAAGCCACCGAGGCTTGGTGATCGCGTATGAAGAAGAAAGTACAAGAAGGAGCCATTCAAAGCGAGAATTGATGAAGAAGGAATACTTGAGTCCACTCTAGACTTTTGTGTTCCTAACGACTCGATTTGAAGTACAAGATTATGATGGAGGCACACAATACACCATTTGCAATCCATCTCGGAAGTACTAAAATGTATCGTGATCTTGACATACATTTTGGTGGAACAATATGAAGAGAGAGATTGCAAAGTTTATCTCAATGTGTTTAACTTGTCAACGTGTAAAGGCGGAGCATCTAGTACCTAAGGGTCCGTTACAACCACTTGAGATTCGAAATGGAAGTGGGAACACATTACCATGGATTTCGTTCACGTCTTCCCTACGGTTTCTCGGGGCATCAATGCTATTTGGGTTATTGTTGATAGATTAACCAAAGTCCGCTCATTTCTTGCCGTCACGGAGACTTATTCACTTGAACGTCTTGCTAGTATATGACGTGAATGAGATTGTGAGGTTGAATGGCATACTGTATCCATAGTTTTGGATCGTGACCCAAGATTCACTTCAAGATTTTGGGTTAGCTTGCAAAAAGCTATGGGAGCGCATTTACGATTCGATTCGAGATACCATCCTCAAAGCAGACGGACAATCGAAAGGACTATTCAAACTCTTGAAGATTTATTAAGACTCGTGTCCCAGACTTCAAGGGCGGTTAGGATAAGTATTTACCATTGGTGGAATTCTCCTACAACAACAGTTATCGAGCAAGTATAGGTGTAGCTCCATTTGAAGCATTATATGGACGAAAGTGTGCGCTCTCCGGTATGTTGGGACGAGGTGGGTGAAGCAAACTTTGTTGGGACCCGAAGTTGGTACGATATGACTACGGAAAAGATCCAAATGATTCGACAACGATATAAAAAGCAGCACAAGATCGATAAAAGAGTTATGCGGATCTTCATCGAATTTTTCGATGAAAGGCTATTTATTATGAATTATTGAAGTTCAAGTCTCAAATAATTGATTTTGGAAGTTTAAAATATTTAAAATTAGAAAACGCTTTTTTTTTCATTATGGTGTGTGTTACATGTGGGTTGAAATTTGAATTCAATTCTTGGAAGGTCAGCGTAGGAAATTTTATTATAAATAATAATATTATATTAAATTTTACGCTTTGGTGTTCTAAGCATTTTCCTATAAATAGGGTGCTTAGGTTAGAATTGAAAATCACATTAAAATCAAGTTTTTCTCTCTATATTATCGAGCGTATTCTTGTGAGTATTTTGAGTATACTTTGAGTATTGTTAGGCGGTGAAAGTTCCTTCAAAGACTATACCCGTTATTCCAAATTTAGAAGTACTAATCTTTCGAGGTAAGGATGTTATTTTCTTCTCAAATGATATTATTTCTTCAATATCATTATCTTTGAAATATTGGTTGAAACTTTTTATCAAATTTGGAACTTTTCCATTACGGGTTACTATTCATGAGTTACTATTCATGAGTTACTATTCACGAGTTACTATTCATGAGTTACTATTCACGAGTTACTATTCACGAAAGTACTATTCATGAAGCGTGAAGATGTTTTTTGGGAAATTTCTATCTTTTGGTGTTGAGTTACTATTCACATGATACTGGCCTTTATTCACGTATCATGACATTATTCATAGAAAAAATAAAATTTCTTCTTTTTGTCCAAAATATCTATTCGGATACTAGCTTTGATTGTATCCATGTTTCGATCATTCTTGAATTTTACACCACTATGATTATTTTTGAGGTATTTTTGAACATGGATAAAACAAAGTACTAATCCTTAATCCTTAATCCTTGTCATTTTGTTTCTTTGGATTCGTTTCTTTTAAAAATATTTTCATCATCCTCGGTCTTAAATGATGATATTATTGAATATCTTTGGCCTGTAGTAGCAAAAAGATGAATGATTTCTGAAGAATATCTTTGCCCGTAGTCAAAAGATGAGCAGTGTTTAGATGAACATGATTAATCGATGAATATCTTTGGCACAGTGAAAAAGATGAATATTTGATTCGGATGTATATTGATTGATATTACAGGATAAAAGATGAGCGATGAACTTTTAAATTCATACATAGAAGATAGTAGTTTGCATTCTCTACTTAACTCTTCTAATGAATTATTATTTCATGCGAATATTGATTTAAAATTTGTTGTCTATTGTATTCTATTAGATTTTTCCTGTTGAAGACTAACGGTAATTTGTTGTATATTATCTTAGTCATAATATTCTTTCTTGGGCTAGTTGAGCTCACCCTTTTCCTTTTGTTCCATTTTTCTTCTCCGAGAGGCGAGAATATAAGCGAAAATGCAAGTCTGGGTATGGAATGAAAGTTTTAGAAAGAATTGTTTAGTAGTCCTCACCATTTTGTAAAATAATGTATCAATAAATGTGATGAGGATTTATTTGAGTATAGATATTATGCAGAAGATAATATTTGTATTCAAACTCACAGCTTTTCTTGTTGTAATAATAAAGTTGTAGTTGTTTACGTACCATGTATTGACAACTCGGAATAGGTGATGTATGCCTATTTTTGGGGCGTCACAATTCACACTCAGTACTATTCATTGGTTACTATTCATGACAAAAATTGATTTCTTTTACATTCAAATTATTTTTGATTCAATATTATTCTTGAATTTTACTCCACAAAGCGCTTATCATGTTGACAATTTGGACATTCTTGAACTCTGGATAAATTGATTTATAAACCTTTAAAATTTATCCTTGTTTTACTTAATTGAATTTTTATATCATTGTCATCATCCTCATTGCTTATATATTGTGATGAACGTCATCTTTGGCGATGAGTGCATAGATGGACTGCTGATTGGTATGATTATAACTATGTATCGGTATAATCATGACCTGTAATGTTACAAATGATGTGGTAAAAGTCCTCATTGGCCTGTAGTGCATTGATGGACAGTTGTTGGCGTGATCATGACCATTGGTGATACTAACGAATATCATTGGCCCGTAGTGCATGGATAATTCGTGGATGTTATACTAACGAATATCCTTGGCCCGTAGTGCATGGATAATTCAGTGATGTGAATTATTTATTGAGCTGTGTTATAACGATAAAATATTGATGATGAACTTTTAAATCATAGAAGATAGTAGATATCATGCTCTACTTGACTCTTCTAATGGATTATTTGTTCCGCTGCAGTTAAACTTGTTGTCTATTGTATTTTATCAGTTTAACTCTGTTGAAGGCTAACGATAATTTATTCTGCATTATCTTAGTCATAATATTCTTTACTGGGCTAGTTGAGCTCACCCTTTGCTTTCATTGTTCTCTTCAGGAAATGAGAACATAGTCGGGACTAGTCGGGGAATGGAGTGATGGTCCAAGATGGTGGCTATAGTAGTCCTCACTATTCTAAGAAATAGTGTGATAATAAATGTAATAAGCACTCCATTTGAGTTTGGATATTGTCTATGAGACAATATTCGTGTTAAAACTCTCAGCTACGCTTTTGTCGTATTGTATAAATTAAGTTTGTATTTGATTTCTGTACCATGTATTTGGCGACTCAGAATGGGTTATGTATACCTATTTTGGGGGCGTCACATCTATACTGTGTTTAGCAAAATGATATATTTGCCTTCCCTCGGGGTTGTCGATCTCCAGGGTTGAAGTGGTTGTTACTGTCCCTCAGGGTTGTTTACGGAGTGGAAAAATATGCTTTTATCCTCTTGCAAGGTTAGTAAAAGGAAAGCAAAATTTTGAGTGTCTACAACCTAGTTTCCTCTTCTTACAAGTTGGTCACCCAATTAAAGTCACACAAGGTCATCCCCTTGAGTTAGCCTAATCAAATCACAATTAAACTAACTCAAGACACTTAATAACCATTTAATAGCGAAGACATCTTGCTTGGGGGACCAAACACTTAATGCTTGGTTGAGATAAGGTGAATCATACCTTATAACTCACCAATTGTCCCCTACATGTTGCCTGTACCCGACCATTAATGCCTCAAATGCCCCTCATGCTCTTGTTACTAAAATGTTAGCTTTGGCTTCAAGTCTTTAGGGTTTAACCCTAAGGCTTAGGTCATGGCTCAACCTTAGTCAAACAACCTCATAACCTAGGCTTTACCCTTGGCTCAACCCTAAGCCAAGCTCTTCAAACCCTAGGCTCAACCCTTAACTAAAACCTAGCCAATTCTTACAAACCCTAGCCAAGCCTTGAAAATCTTAGGCTTGGTTAGTCAAACTAATTCTAGTTAGACACTTTCTTATCTAATTAGGTTTTTTAACTATTCGGTTACGTTTTCGTAATCCACTTGATTAGCCGAAAAACCAAATGTCAATATTCAAAAAATATGAGTTTGCCACCGACCCCTTTTTCGAAAAAACGCTATGTCGTAATTCAAAAAAATGAAATTGATTTTTTTGCGTGAATAATGTTTTTACTCTTTTCTCAGATTTTTTTTTCACATTTACCCCTCAAACACTTAAAAACGCTCACATAACATGTAGTGTGATCATATAACGACCATAAGCAGCACCGACCCTGGGCTAAAGCCCAAGGTGCCCGGGCTTTAGGCCCACTAAAATTGATAAATTTTTAGGGCCCCTAAGAAGTCCAAGAGATATTTGTGTTATGTATATATATACCCAAACAAAAAAAATTTCACCACATCGTTTTTAAATTTAAAGGCCCACAAAAAATTTACCCAATGAAATAGGCCCAAATCTTAATGGCAAACTTGTAGTTTTTTAATCAGGAAGGCCCCATTTTCATATTACACCTACACGTTCACGGAAAGTTCTTAATTTTTTTTATGCCTATCTTAATAGCAATTCGCAAAATGCCCATTTTTTTTGTTGTCGCTTTAAGCCCTTCAAAACTCAGGGCCGACCCTGACCAGAAGTCTCATAAAATACAAATTATCCATAAAATCTCATTTTATTAGATAATTTCACATAAATCTCATTTACAAAAATTGTTTGATCATCGTGATCATTACAATAATGCTACGTTTGGATTGGTAGAATGAGAGAGGGAATAGAATGACTCATTCGAATGGAATAAAAAAATTGTGTTTGATTATGATTGGAATGAAAAAATTGTGTTTGGTTTCTTGGAGGAGAGAGAATATGAAATAATTCATTTCAACTAGAATGGAATGAATCGTTCCACTTTTCATTCTATTCTTTCAATCTAAACCTAACATAAGTGCTAGTAATATATATATATATATATGTATGTGGAGAAGTTGGTATCGATAATCACTTGATTCACTTGTACTACTCATTTTTATTACTCCCTCCGTCCCAAATTAATTGTTTAGTTTTGACTTTTTAAAGTCAAATTGATCATTTTTAAAATTAATCTTTTTACTATTTTTGCTAAAATATAAGTGAAGAGATTATAACCAAAAAAAATATATACAATTTATTACTAACCCCAATTTTTATAATTTTAGAAATATATTTATATATGCTTAATTATTAATTCTAAAAATAATTAATTTAACTTAAAAAAATTAAAATTGAGCAATTAATTTAGGACAGAGGAGTAATAGACAGTAATTGTTGAGGAAAAATTTAACAAAAATAAGTAAATTATTCCCAGTTAGACCTTTCTCTTAAGTAAAATTGAAGACCGTGTAAATATATCAAATTCTTATTATTATTATTTTTCATTTAAACTATTTTTTTGACGATGGAAAGATTAATACATGATGCAGTCATTCAAACGCAAAAGGTTCGTAGTGACTACAATATTATATTATTACCCGAGAGGGAGAGGGGGACAGCCGGACAGGCGTGGGGCGAGGGGGTTGGGGGCGAGGGTAAATTATGAACATGGAATGGGAGAGAGAAGAGCAGTTGTTGTCAACCATATACGTATAAAGTTGGACTGTTTCGTTGTGTACCGCCAAAAGTCCCCACCACCGTATTATTTACCACAAGAACACGTGGATCAGATTCTCCTTACCATAAGAGAACTAACAATAATTATGATAAAATAAGTACTACAAAACAATTCAATTATCAACATACACATCTATATAAATTTTCAATTCAATTATCAGCATTTACTCATGCATACAACTTTGGAATATCAATTAGCAGTGATTTTTTTTTTTTGGGTGCCAGCTTCTTCACCTGCTTATAGATTTCTCTCTCTTTCAAACCAGGATACAAACTCAGCCGAGTCTAAAATTTGGCCCAACAAGGCTCTGAAGAGCCGCTTTTTCTTCTTATCCGTCCTCCATAAAGTTGGTTTCAAGTATATCCTCTCCCCTTCATCTTTAATTATTTGTATATCTTGTGTATATCCACAAGTTTCATATATATGTATATATATATATATATATATATATGTCTTAGGTTTCCTGTTGAATTTGAAAGATCCCAAATGAGTGTAATTTTCAGCAGTTTCATTTGTTGCTTCTAGATTATATAAAACAAGGTTGGCTTTTGATTTTGTTTGCTTATTTGTTTTAAGGAATTGCAATTGATTATTTTATCAGAATAGAAGGATTTGGGCTTTGATAAATTTATTCCCTTTTTCTTACTTCCCTTTTCTTCTTAGGTTAAATATTGGAATTTCGATTTGATTCGGTGGACAAGAGTTTACTAGCAATTTATATTAGAATTGGGTTCTGTGTTGGGTTAGTGTTGTTTTAAATTCAAAGATAATCTTAAATTCATTTGCCGTTATGTCTTGTTTTTAATTTTAATTTTAATTTTTTTATACATAAATAATTTTTTTTTATTAACTATTTCGTGTGCACTAGTAATTTTAAGTTTGGAGCTTATAGAGTTGGTAACTGGATCCAGGTGGTTCTCAATTCTAGAGCCCATTTCCGTTTTATTTGAGTTCACTGTAATATCATATTAAGTAGTGTATTTTGTTTCTTTTTCTTTTTGTTACCCCCTTCCACCTTTGAAAAGGGATTCCCCTGGAGGTTTCATTATATCTTAATGATGTGAAAATTAAGAAAATTTTCTATGCTAGCATACTTGCCATACATCTCCTCTTAGCAATTATGTATTATTTAAGGGACTTAATACAGTACGTAGGCTAAATGTTTTTCTATGCATTCCAGGGAGAATTTCTTAGGAGTATATATCGCTTAGTTTAAGAAGATTCATATACATTAATTAAGAATGAATCAGCCCAAGATAAAGCGTCTAGTAGGTAAATATGAAGTGGGGAGGACAATTGGTGAGGGTACATTTGCGAAAGTGAAGTTTGCTAGGAATTCTGAGACTGGTGAGCCAGTGGCTCTCAAAATCCTCGACAAGGAGAAGGTTCTCAAGCACAAAATGGCTGAACAGGTCTGTCATTCTTCCTTTTCCCTTGTTTCCATTTTGGTCAAGACCTTTGTAGCAATACTTGTTCTTGATCACTTCCCAATTTATTTTTTATTTTGATATGTATCTCTCTTTACATATTTTGAGAGGGTATCACTCGTAATCTATTTAGCTCCCAATTTATTTTTTATTTTGATATGTATCTCTCTTTACATATTTTGAGAGGGTATCACTCGTAATCTATTTAGCTCCTAGGTATTTTATTTTTTATTTTAATAATGTTTGCACTTCCTCAAGAGAAGTTTTATCATAATTTATATATTTTCATTTATGTAATCTGCTTAATTCTGCAGATAAAGAGGGAAGTTGCAACAATGAAGTTGATAAAGCATCCAAATGTTGTTCGCCTCTTTGAGGTCTCTCTCTCTCTCTCCTCACCCTCCCTCCCTCGCTCTGTTTAATGTGTGGCTCATTTCCTCTATAGCTTATTTTTAATTTGTTTCTCTCATCGTTTGTCCATGTGGTTTCTATAACTGTAAACCGAATGTCCCTTTGAGCTTTATTTTTTATCTGTCCATGCCTTAAATAATTCTCCTTCGCTGCAAGTTTTCTTCAAATTATCATTCTTCTTGAACAGTTGGTGAAGAAATATAACGAGCTAAATTTTCACGATTATATCATTGTGTTCTATAGCTATAAATCTTAACTAATTTACCTCAATAGTTGGAAGGATTTGATAGCAGGAAGCTTGGTGGATTTCTGAAATTTCAAAACTTATATATATATATATATATATATATATATATATATATATAAAGAACAAAATATAAGGAGATTTTGAGAATCCATAGAAGTAGAACAGAAATGTAGTAGTATGAATCCGGACCTTCAATATCACTCTTTTTTTACTGATTTTCTTCAATGTGGTAGGACTACACAACTGCCAGTTTGTTCTTAGTTTTCATCAGTATCTCCGCTCTTTTATATTTGTTATTCTATCTGCTTTAGTGCTGGTTTTATGTTGTTAAATGTTGTGAACTTCTAAAATGGGGTCTGTCTTAAAAGAATTACTTTTTTCTTGAGGTTTTTGTTTTTGTAGTTTCTATTGTCATTAAATTAGCTATGAACGGCCACAAAATATCACACCTCAAAAACATTGCCAGCCTCGGCTCTTGCATCATGATTCCATATTCTTTACCATAACATTTGTTCATACTAAGTCATTTTACCCTCCCTCCATTCCTCAAAAAAAAAAAAGTCCCATTTACATTATTCTGAAATATTGAGAATAATTTTTCTTCCATGTTTACTCCTAGAAGTAGTATTCTGTTGATTTAGTACTGGTGGTGTGATAATGAAATTAGGACAACAAACTTGTGGATGTGGCGTCATTTTATATTTCTATGAATAATTGAGGACTCTTTTTGTGGGACAAAAATGTTTGCAAATGGGCTTTTTGTGGAACAGAGGGAGCATAACTTTTGATGAAACATATTAAAGATACAAATATTATATAATGGACTTGTACATCTGACAACCTTCATTGGTGGCCTACAATTTAAAGGCAGACACTAGGACGTTCTCGACATAATCTTCATAGTTATTGCTAACAAATAATTATTGCTCCATAAGTGATTGTCAAAGGTCAAAATGTAATAATAAGTACTCCCTCCGTCTCAAATTAATTGCTCAGTTTTGACTTTTTTAAGTCAAATTGACTATTTTTAGAATTAATAATTAAGCATATATAAATATATTTCTAAAATTATAAAAATTGGACTTAGTAATAAATTGTATATATTTTTTTTTGGTTATAATCTCTTCACCTATATTTTAGCAAAAATAATAAAAAGATTAATTTTAAAAATGGTCAATTTGACTTTAAAAAGTCAAAACTGAGCAATTAATTTGGGACGGAGGGAGTATATAGTTTATGGAAATAGGTCATGGTTACCTAATGCGGCACCGGTTCAGACCGCTGGGAACCGTAGCATGGTTTCGTTTAGTCCTTTTTCTACAGCAAGGTAGGCTTAGACAATGACAAATTAAAATTTTGTTGTTTTATGGTCGCATAGTTTGTTGCAAGAGAATACGAAAAATAGAATTCTAAAGGTTAATCGATGACAATCTTTGATGCAGAATTCTAGGAAACATGCAACCAAACAATCAAGACTTTTTGACAAATAGGCTTGAATAAATTGATGATGAATAATATCACTAAGGCCATATTTGTTTGTAAGAATTATAATCCCAAGACAATATCATAGGATTAAATAGTTCTAGTCACATGTTTGTTTTTTATGGATTATTCATGGGATAACTTAAAATACTCCAAAAATACTCTCATGCTATGTTTTTTTTTCTAGGATTAATTAAAGGATTGGATAAAAAAATATCGTTTAGACTATTATACCCTTACCAATAATAACATATTTTAAACTATAATTTAAATTTGTTTATACATCCAAAAGTGATGAACAATTAATTATAAACTTTTAAATAAGTGGTTATATATCTATTTATCTATATTATGAAATGGGAGGAGAGTTGATAGTTATTTGCGTGTAAAACAAAAAATTAAAGTTTTTTACTATCTCATTTTATCCTTTAAAAGTAGGAGCAATTACTTCTTAAAATTAGAAAACTTTCATTTTGTCTCTCTCCACTCCTTTATTAATTTTTATTTTCTCTCCAACATTCTCTCATTTATTCTCGTGTATGCCATGATACTAGTGTAAAATAAAAGGTGTTGCATAAATGAATTGGTTTCTTGTTATAAGAAATATTAGTAGAATAAATTTTTTATTTGTGTTTAAAATTATAATATCAATATTGAATTTTTAAAATTACTTTTCAGATATTTTTAAACTTAAATTTGATATTAATTCATCTAGTTTATGTTATTGCAATTATGAGTATCATAAATGGCCTAAAAACTACTACTAGCTACAAGATTTGTTGCTTCCAAATTTTAAACAAATTATGTTAATTTTAAATTCAAAAATATTTTAAATTAATTTATATAAATTTAATATTAATCTTATAATTCGAAATAGAATGAGTATGTAATACATATTGTACGAATGGGAAAAAAGAAAAAGAAAAAAGGAGATGCGCTACATTTTCTTTTACTGTAACTGTATATTTTGGGCATGAATAAACAATACCTAGTGGCCTTAATTTTAGGCCAAGACATTATGGTCATGTAAGACACGTGGCGTATGCATGACCTTTGGTATAAAGGTTGAGGTTAATTTTGTTCAGAAATAGTCTCCCATATTAAGTCATTTTATAATCCCACTAATAGTCTCAAGTTCAAATTTGAAAACAAACAAGACACTTGAGATTAATCGTCCTATCCCTCCTTGCAAACAAACAGTATTAACCACTTTGGATAATTGGGTGAAATAAAACCAATCTTTGCTGCTAAATAAAACAACAATAGTATGTTAGAATTTCCAGAGCACTCAAAAGAAATAACTTTCATTAAAATTTTGGTTGATATCCCTGTACTCTAAAATAAGAGTTGAGAGTATATAAATAGATGCATTGAACATGATCTATATTTTATCCTGACCTTTTATAAATATGTAGTGCACTATATCATTTCTGAGTTGCAGTCACTATATAGAATTCTATTGCTTCAGAATATAATGACGGTTTTGCTAAATAAGATCTCTAATTTATAACAATTAGAATAATGGTAAAACTTTAATAGGGAAAGTAAAACTCCAGTTAGCCAAACGGTAAACACTCTAGAATGAGATTTCAAATCTTATACAATATGTCAATATTTAGTACTCCCTTGGTTTCAAAATATAAGATCAAGTTTATCTTTTCAAAGTCAAAGTCAATTTGAGATAGTTTCAAATTCAAAATTAATGTGATTCATTTAACATTTGAAAACAATAAATTTTGTAAATAGTATTACTATTTTGATAGTTTACACTTTACAATTTTCATAATTGTATCTTCTAAAACCAAGTTAATCTTATCAAATTTGAATTTAAAAATATCTCAAATTGACTTCAAAAAAGTCAATATTGAGCCTATATTTTGGAACGGAGGAAATATATTCTTTTGTTAGTAACATTCATTTGATTATTTGTCTGTCTACTACAGGTAATGGGAAGCAAGACCAAGATATTTATTGTTCTGGAGTTTGTCACGGGGGGCGAGCTCTTTGATAAAATTGTAAGTCAATGATTTCTCCCAACCAAATTTAGTACCTGTTCAGCAGAGTGGTACGGTGAGCTTAAGCGCTTTTTACTAGTAAATTTTTACGAGAAAGTGTTGTTGATATAAAAGTCAACCATTGTTTAACATAACCTTAATAGCTATTTGAGTAAGTTTTATTGCTAAAAACAATGCAGATTCAAAAGAACCAAACGTTAGCTTCTCCTAAAAGTGCTTTTGTACCCCTAAAAACTCTTACTCGAAACACTTTTGTTATGTTACCAAGTAATCTCCAAGACAACTTTTTGTATGGAATGAGCTTTTAGGCCCCCTCCATCAAATGAGCACTTATAGTATTGTTTAGCCACTAGTGGGGTTAGGACCGTGTTATAAAAGATGTAATGATGAATCAGACCATTTTAGCTGCTGGTTAGTTGCAATTGAGGTTTTAGCTCATTCAGTTGTATTGGCACTTTACTCCTTCAATTTAATGTCATCAATCCTTTTTTGGCTGTAACTTGTTTTGTTAATTTGTCTTATATATCTTAGTTAACATTATATTTACTTGACAATTTATTTTTATTGAATGAAGGTTAACCATGGACGGATGCGAGAAGATGAAGCCAGAAAATATTTCCAGCAGCTCATTAATGCTGTTGATTATTGTCATAGCAGGGGTGTCTTCCACAGAGATCTGAAAGTGCTTAGCATTACTCTTCGAACATTTAATCCTCAATTAAGTTCAAAATTTATGTCAGCATGTGGCCTAATAAAGTTTCATTTCTTTTCAACATTTTCTGGTGCAGCCTGAAAATTTGCTGCTGGATGCTTATGGAAACCTCAAAGTTTCTGATTTTGGATTGAGTGCACTGTCCCAGCAAGTCAGGGTAAACATGATCATTTTATTGTTTCTTAATATATATTCTTTTGTATTAGACGTTCCTTGTTTCTTATACAGATTATCAATTATTCCTAATGCTATTGTGCAACCAAAGTGTTTTATCCTGGATAATTGACTTTTTGGTCACTGTACTAGGTCCCGCTTTTCATTGTGGTTACCAAATTTTTTTTTGTTACAATCGCATAACTATACTAAAAAATACTTACCAAATGGTCATTACTTATGATTTCCGTCCAAAAAACGGACGGAAGTCGTGAGCGTGCATATCACGTGATGTTTTTGGCTGATGTGTACATGGGTTTGTCATGTGTATCATCATGTGCCAAACGCAAGGCAATTGTCCTTGCATAATACAAATCAAAGAAACGAATTCATGAATTCAGATTGAGGAAAAAAATTAGGGCTCGATAATCTCAGTAATCTTAATTTAGAGATTTCTAAGATGTTGACGCTAATTTTGATGAAGAAGAATTTGGGCAAAACTCTGCTGTATTCACCACCCCATTTTCCACCACAAAATGCCCCAACAAATCACTATAAACACTGCAAACACTCTCCACTTCTCTGTAAACTTCATTAACAAACACATGGGTTTTTCTAGGGCCACCCTTTTTGTTCCTCGCCAACACTCCGGCGGTGAAAATTGCCGACATCCTTTCCGGAGCTGCCAGAAAAAACCCACGTGGCCCGCACCAAAATCACATCCCACCCCATTTCATAAATATGATTTGGGAGGTCATTAACGGCCAACTTACAGTCGGAAAACAGAAGATTCTGAACCGGCCAACGGCCGACAGTTTTTTCCGATTTGCTCCTTCGAGTATTCTAAGAGATCGTACAATTCACTGACTTTTGTTGTGAATTGAACATCGTAAGCTTCGATATAGGGGTGTTTTTCTTCCAATTTTCCCACAAAATATGCACTCTCATCGACTAAGATTGTCCCGGCTGTTGTGGTTGAGCGATTTCCAGAGAAGGGTCTCGTGGGTGAGGCCGAAAACGAGGAAATTACATGGGTTGGGGCGGCGGCGGAGGACGGCGGCGAAGGTTTTGATGTCAGTGGCGGACAGATCTGAATTTCAAATAGTATTTTTTCAATTTAACATCCATCTCACCCACTAAGTTATGAGCTAATTAAATAGCTAACCCATCATATATCTTCTATCAGATCTGGGTTTGTATTTTGTGTCATTACAGATTGTGCTTATAGAGTTCGTGCTTTTGCAGAATGTCAACTAAATGTGTTCTACTGTTGTCTAGGTTCTAGAAGTTTAGTCTTTTGATGTTCTCCAATTATAAATTTACATTTTCTAGTGGCATACCTGGTGCTCATATTTCTGGTTTGATTGTGAGTTTTATAGTAACTGTTAAACCAGAATTAGTAACTTTTGAATTACTGATAACATAACATATTATTAGAGCTATGATTCCACAAGATCTTGTTTTGACTCTTTCTTGATTGCATGTGGTCCTCTGATTATGTAGGGTGCAGTTTGCATTATGTTCTCTTTTCCCACAGTTATGCAACTTGAAATGCATCTCCATGTGTGTACCGGGATTGCATGTGAGAAGGAGCTTTAAATAATGATATACATTATTGGGGCCATTCTCTTAGAACTCTAGGTTTCAAATCTACTATTATTAACTAAAGGGTGGCTCATTTTTATTAGACTAGTTAACCAAAAATAACCAGTTAGATGCGACAATGTTTTCATACTGTTAAATTCTGGTGCAGCTTCCCCCTCCACCCCCCTTCTTTCTATGTTGAACTTAAATACTGAGCCTCAATTTAATTATGATGTAGCCTAGAGGACACAGAATGTAGTTATTTATTTTTTGTTTATTTTGCAGGATGATGGCTTGCTTCATACTACATGTGGCACTCCAAATTATGTTGCTCCTGAGGTGCTAATGACAGTTGAATTATTCTTCCTCTCTTCTCAGTCATATACCTAATTCCTTTCTACCTCCTTAGGTCATTTAGAATGACTTGTGAATCTTTTTAGGTTTTAAATGATCGAGGATATGATGGGTCAACCGCAGACTTGTGGTCATGTGGAGTCATTCTCTTTGTGTTAGTTGCAGGGTACTTGCCTTTTGATGATTCTAATCTTATGAATCTGTATAAAAAAGTGAGCCCGGTAGTCATTTTTCTGCACAGTTCATACATTTTTCTCCATCATCCATATCTTAGTTTGCATATATATCTGTTTGCAGATCTCAGCTGCTGAATTCACTTGCCCTCCCTGGCTCTCGTTTGGTGCCATGAAATTGATAACTAGAATCTTGGATCCCAACCCTATGACTGTAAGCATTTGTACTATTATTGAAATTTTGTTGATGAGCTTCATTCACTCGTTCTTTTAAAGAATTTATAATTGTTGAATCTCTCAACAAATAATTTCGTCAATGACTTATCATGTTATATAGCTTATGTAGTTTGTGACTAAATAAAGAATAAGATGTAGTCTTTTTCTAGAATTAATGAAGTAAAACTGAAATCAAAGTCATATAATGGAATTCTATAAACAAAATATTGAGGTCATCATTAATAATGACTTATTCATTGCATCATGTGATACACGTAACGGTTGGTTCTTGGCACACTAAAGTAAGCTCTAATATTTCTCAAAACACAATGAAAAAAACAGAACACAAAGAAAATGGTGAAAGAAAAATAACAAACAAGAACGAATAATACACACACACATATGTATCAAAAGAGTATTTTGAGACGTGGCAATAGATATGCAACTTGATTAGCAGTTTACTTTCAGCAAGATAGAGCATGCACATTGTCGTAGAATCTCATAGTGGAAAATCCAGAATATGTCATGTCTGCTTCAGTGACAGTTATATGCTTTTCCCAAGGCTGTTCTCTTGAACTGCTGAAAACCAACTTAAAGGTTTGGTAAGGTAGCATAACTAGGAACTACCTAAATTTTTGGCTTGCTTGAAGAGTTCCATTGTTTAGAATATATATGTCCACATTTTTGCCTTTAAAGATGGAACGATTTGAATGTTAAGTAATAAGTTGTGTAAATATAAAAACATAGATTCATTTTAGCCTGTTAGAGAATTGACACTTCATGTCTTTTGAAATATGATTGGTCCACTAAATGTGTTGGGCAAGGTTTCTTACGAGTGCTCAAAAAAAAAGTGCAAACATTAGAGGAATTTGAATGTTATATATGCAGTCCAATAAATTATGAATGTAGTTTACTTAGGCTTGGAGTCTACTTAAACGTTCAAAGCTACTCCGCATGATGAGATATTATTCGTATAAACAACTTACCTTTTGTATTACTCCCTCCATCCCAGGATAAAAGTCCTGGTGGACTTTTCACGCATATTAAGAAGATGAATAAAATGACAAAATTGTCTATAATAATGTCATTAAATATGGAGAGAGAATTAGAATAAGAAAAGTATGAGATATTTAATGCTACGGGTATAATAGAAAAATATGTGTAAAAGTTTGGTTATTAAAGGAAAATGGACATTTAACATGGGACTACCCAAAATAGTAATAACGACTTTTATCATGGGACGGAGGGAGTACATGTTTGTATTTATATGAGTTCAATCTTTTCTGACATGCTTGTCTGCTAGCTTGAAACTGTTTTAAGCTCTATTGCAATATCTATATTATGGTAATATCAAATGTTTATATAAAACTAATAATTTACTTTGGTCTGTTGTGAATTTGAGTTCTTAATGCATTGCGAACGCCTAAATATCTCGTGCTTAAATTTTCTTTTCATTTTAAGGATTTAAAATGCTCTTTATCTGTTTTTTTAGAGGAAAGGGGATAACACTGTAATTTATTAATTTAGTAACCATTCTTACCCAAGATAGACAAAGAGGGGGAAATAAAACCGTACCTCTAAAGTAAAAACAAGAAAAAGAATAGGCACTTGATCTCATTGAAAATATACCCCATATATCGTTGACCAACTTGGTAACAAACAGCAGGAAGAACTGTAGCAATGCCAAAAGTTTCATGAGTAAGAACCTGATGTATATTAGTTAGTAGCCATGTGTAGACTGGAATAACATGCTAAAGAATCAATTGTCTACATCTTCTGATTACATACTGCCATGAGATTGAAATTTCACCTAGCAACATATCCACCAATTTTTCGAGTCATGTTTACTGCAAATGTGCAACTGTTATAAAAGATAAAGTTGCAAGCCATCCAACAAGGTCATAACTTCAGCCTTCATATTGGTTCCCAAAACTATATGAGTTAGAGAAACCCAAGGTCAAGTTACGTGCAAAATCTTAATTACACCTCCTGCAATCCTTTTATCTAAAAGCTGAATATCATTGTAATATTTAAGCATTCCAACTTCATGTGGATGCAACTTGATCCACACTCCCCTGTGCAACTGAATAGGCTGAACCTACAATTGAACTGCTTGAGTGCACAACTTATCATGGAAGCTAATTTTGTCTTAGGCTTGTGAATGGATTGTAAGTTCCATAACCATTTCAAAACTCTATAATAAAGCTGTTGTGTGGCTGTTTTGACCATCAAAATAATTTGATTCCTCATCTTTCACAACTCCCGCAAACCACAGGCAAACACCATAGCTTTTAGGAAACGCTAATGGTTTTAAAGATTGGAAACACACATCAGAAAGAGCAGACATGTTACGTTTCTGAGGCACATCCAACCTCGAACTAAACTTACTGTAGAAAGCAATACTCAGAGTTTGGGTTTATAATTGCATACTTTTTTCATCTCGATTACATTGGTTTATATACACAAGTATATTTATCGTAATCCCTAATTATAGCTATGTATACACAATAATTATGGGATATGACTAATTATAATTATGGAAACCATATCATATCTTCTAACACTTCTCCTCAAGTTGGTATGAAGTTGGTGTATAGATATCTCGCATACTCAACTTGAAACACAATGGATGAAACATCTTACTACTAAGACCCTTAGTCAAAATATCAGCAAGCAGGTGCTCTATTTTGACAAAAGGTAAGCAAATAAGACCAGTAGTTAACTTTTCTTTAATGAAGTGTTTGTCGATCTCGATGTGCTTCGTTCTATCGTGTTGTACTGGGTCGTTTGCAATACTAATGACTGCCTTATTATCACAAAATAACTGCATAGACCTTTTAGTTGTAATACCCAAATCGTTCACATATACCCAAGGCTATAGCTCGATATTCGGCTTCAACACTGGATCTTGCCACCACGGATTGTTTCTTAGTGCGCCAAGTAACGAGATTGCCTCCAACAAATGAACAGTAACCCGAAGTAGAACGACGATCCTCTATAGAGCCAACCCAATTTGAGTTGGAATATGCTTCAATTCTCATATGACCATCTCATATGCCATGTGGTGCGAACAATAAGGCTTTTTCGGGAGCAGACTTGAGATACCTCAGAATTCTGTAGACAGTTTCCATATGACAATGTTGAGGATCATGTATATACTATGTATATACTGACTCACTATTCCCACAACATAAGATATATCAGGTCTAGTATGAGACAGGTATATCAGTCGTCCCACCAAACGTTGATATCTTTCTTTATTAAACGTTGGTCCTGTGCCACCTACTAGATGATGATTAATTTTAATAGGAGAATCAGCAGACTTGCATCCCAACATGCCAGTTTCTGTTAAAAGATCAAGTACATATTTTCTTTGAGATAGAAAAATTCTACTGGAAGATCTTGTAACTTCAATACCAAGAAAATATTTCAAAGGACCAAGATCTTTGATCTCAAACTCTTTGGCCAGATTTGCTTTGAGATTAACTATCTCTTCACTATCATCCCCTGTCAGCACAATGTCATCAACATAAACAATAAGAATGGTAGTCTTACTTTTTATTTGTTTGACAAATAAAGTATGATCTACTCGACTCTGCTTGTACCCAAATCTTATCATTGCTTTGTGGAATCTACCAAACCAGGCTCTGGGAGATTGCTTCAAACCATATAAAGCCTTTCGCAGCTTACAAACTTTACCCTTGGTGGCAGATGAAGCAAAATCAGGGGGTATTCCCATGTATATTTCCTCCTCTAAGTCACCATGAAGGAACACATTTTTCACATCTAATTGTTGAAGATCCCAACCGAAGTTTGTTGCACATGAGATTATAGTACGAACAGATTTCATCTTCGCCACAGGTGCAAATGTTTCCCTGTAATCAATCTCATGGGTTGAGTATACCCTTTTGCAACTAGCCTGGCTTTGTCCCATCTGGTTTCTGTTTGATTGTATATACCCATTTGCAACTAACTGGTCTTTTCTCATAAGAATAATTAGTTCCCATGTATTATTCTTTTTCAGGGCATTCATCTACTCAATCATAGCATGTTTCCAATTTTCATCACTAATTGCTTCTCTCCATCTTTGAGGTACAGATATTGAAGACAAGAAAGAAACAAAGGAGTGGTAGGATGCAAATAATTTATTATAGGCTAAGAAATTAAAGATAAAATGTTGAGTACAAGATCTAACCCCTTTTCTAAGAGCAATATGAATGTCAGTATCATCAGAAGAACAAGTAGGATTAGGAGTCTCACCATTACCATTATCAAGACTAAGTTCGGAGCAAGGTTGGTGTAGTGGTGCAGAAACGGTGACCTTATTCTTGCCTCTTCGAACATAGGTCCTCAACTCAGGCTCAGGCTCAGGCTCAGGCTCAGGCTCAGGCTCAGGCTCAGGCTCAGGCTCAGGCTCATGACTTGTAACTGTAACTTTCCCTGTGTAGAATTATCAAAGACAACAACAGGAACAGGAGAAGATGGTATAATAGAACTTGTAATACCAGCCTCAAGAGGAAGCTTCTCCTCATCAATAACATCCTCTCCCTAAGGAGAAGGTGAGAAAGAATAAAAAGGTTCCGACTCCCAAAACGTGACGAGTGACAAACTTTGTGTGAATGAGGGTGATAACATTTGTAACCTTTTTGGGTGGGAGACTACCCAATGAAAACTCACCTAAGAGCTTTGGGATCTAGTTTTCCTCGAGTGAGATTTATCATGAATATAGCACACAACCAAAAACTCGAGGCGAAGGAGAAGAGCTTGTTGTTTGTTGGAGGAAAGAAATGGGACTTTTATTCCCAAGAATTCTAGAGAGAAGCCGATTGATAAGAAATGCAACAGTTAGAACGACATCTTCCTATAGAAATTTAGGCGTGCAGCAGTTAGAACGGAATTTAGGCGTGTTCATAATGAACATAAGAGTGCGTGCTACCTCTAGTAAGTGTCGGTTTTTATGGGGTTTTGACAGGTTTGAAGTATGATGCCATGCTGAGAGAGATAGGATGCAAAAGTATTATTATTACAATATTCACGAGCATTATCGCTATGGAGAATCTTGACTTTAGCTTCAAATTGGGTTTGGATCATCTTACGAAAATTTTGAAAATTGTCACAACACATTTTTGGAATGAAGAAGATAAATCCAAGTTGTACGAGAGTAGCAATCAATAAAAGTAACAAACCATCTGTGACCAGAACGGGAGACAACTCGAAAGGGTCCCCACACATCATTATGTATAACAACAAAAGGTTCAGAATGTCGACTGTTAATAGTAGAATAAATAGAACGTTTGTGTTTACCTAATTCACACGGTTCACACAAAAATTGAGTTTGGTGGCACTGCTTAATTATAAAGGGAAATAACGATTCTAGCACTGATAAAGGAGGATGTTTTAGACGTCGATGCCATTGATGAAGAGAAATCAGGCTAGATTCAGAAGTAGATTGAAGTGTTGGGAAAAGTACGCCAAAAATAATCTTTATCCCAGAAATTACTTTTCCGTCTTTGTGCAATTAAATATGAAATCAACAAAACCAATTATGAGAACAAAAATAACAAATAACCATCCACAAGCAAGACACCAAATTTATGTGGAAAACCCTCTAAAATTAAGAGGTAAGAACCACGGGTCAAACTCCGAATCTCCACTATATCACTAATAATGGGCTTACAATAATTCCCTCAAGTTTTATGCCCTAAAACTTGAGGTTACATAATAAATTGAGATAGTACAAATTTATCTTTAATTAGGTTGAGAAACCTAATTAACTTCACCACCCAAAAACACACCAAGCAATAAAGTCTTCAAGCTTTCAATTGAATGGAGATGGCGGCGGATACCCACGAACAACAAACTGTATTTCTCTCAATTTATTCTTTTGGTATGTTCTTGCTACCAAGCTTCTCTCATGTATACAATAAGACTCACTCATAGCCTTATTTATAGTACTCTTCTTAATCCATTCCTATTATGGATTAGAAATAATTTATTCTCCTAATCAAATTAGGGATCACATCTCCTTGTCTTGGTCACCAACCAATCTAACAAGTAAATCCTTTTTCAACTTGGATTCCTTTCATGGAATCTCCAATTCCAATATTGCTTCCATTAACCCAATTTCTAATTGGATTAATACCAAGTAAACCCACTTACTTGCTCACAAAGAAAATTAATTCTTTTCTATATTGGATTCTATTTCATGGGTGAGGACCCACACCCAACAATCTCCCCCTCCGAACCCATGAGAGGAGGGATCACCAACCACAACTCCTTACTCAGAGTTAATTCCAACGAAGTCTTGGCTCAACTCAAGATTCTTGGAATTTCTAACTATCTTCATGTCCGGCTTTATCTCATCGGCATGGTTCTTCTCAATGGGAGGATCTAACTCAAACTTGACATATTTTTGCTTGCCAAATTCATTCACAACCGCTTTGTACACTGGCTGCGAGCTATAACTTTCCTTCTTCACTTTTGGTACCCATTTAAAGCGAAGAGTTTTTCTCTCGTGGTTCTCATGCAAGGCTTTTCTCCCATCTCGCACGGTTTTGTATCACACCTTTTTCTGCCCAACTCCCCCATCTTCAACACCTCTCGCATGCGCCCGCATCATATAAAGAGTGTCTACCTTCTTACATCTAGTCACCACTAGAGACCCTTTGGTGAGCTTGCACTGACCTTCACCAAAGTAACTTTTATAACTATTCTCATCAAGCTTACCATCAGAGATCAAATTAAAACGAATATCCGGAACATGTTTGACTTCTCTCAGCATCAACCTGCAACCACTCTTAGTTTCCAAACAAGTATCTCCAATGCCTATAATCTTGGATGCACTTCCGTTTCCCATCCGTACATAGCCAAAATCACCACTAGTGTAGGATGTGAATATCTCACCACGCGAAGTAGCATGAAACGAAGCACCTGAATCAATAATCCAATCATTAACATGGCACTTGGGTTTATCATCACAAACAATGGCTACATCAACGTCGGATAGATACACAATCGAATCTTTATCCTCCTTAGACTGCTCCTTTAAAAATCTGCACTCTCGTCTTATGTGACCTGGCTTCTGGCAGTGAAAACAAATTACTTCTTTTCTATCTCTTGACCTTCCCCTGGATTTGTCATCTTCAGGAGAGTTTCTCCCTTTGTTTTTGCCCTTACTGTGTGTGACAAAAACTTGTGACTCAGCACTAATCACCATAGTATCTCTTTGTCTCTGTTCCTCATTAAACAAACTATCTGTATCCATAGTCAGCTTGCCATTAGGAGCGGAGTTACTCAACGATACAACCAACGTCTCCCAGTTATCAAGCAAAGAGCTCAACAACAACAAAGCATGCATCTCATTGTCAATGACCATCTTCATCGTACTCAACTGATTTATCAAACTCTAAAAACCACTCAAGTGTTCTGCAACGGAGTTTCCATCCTTGAATTTAGAATTCACAAGCTTCCTAATCAAAAAAGCTTTATTTTGCGTCGTCTTCCTTTCATACATGGACTCCAATGTTTTCCAAAGAGCATAGGCTTTAGTTTCCGTGGCAACATGATGAAACACACTTTGATCAATCCACGATCTGATCAGACCAATAGTCTTCGTGTTCATCTTGTTCCACTGCGTGTCACTCTTGTTTGTGGGCTTAACTCCATCGTTCTCAAGTGGCTCGTACAAATCCTTGCAGTAAAGCAAATCCTCCATTATTGGCTTCCAAATTGCATAATTTGTAGCCTTGAGATTAATCATGCAACCTACTGTCCAATCCTCCATTTAATTCCCACAAGAAAACCACAAAAATAACCAAGCTCTGATACCACTGTTGGGAAAAGTACGCCAAAAATAATCTCTATCCCAGGAATTACTTTTCCGTCTTTGTGCAATTAAATATGAAATCAACAAAACCAATTATGAGAACAAAAAAAAAAATAACCATTCACAAGCAAGACACCAAATTTACGTGGAAAACTCTCTAAAACTAAGAGGTAAAAACCACGGGTCAAACTCTGAATCTCCACTATATCACTAATAATGGGCTTACAATAATTCTCTCAAGTTTTATGCCCTAAAACTTGAGGTTACACAATAAATTGAGATAGTACAAATTTATCTTTAATTAATTAGGTTGAGAAACCTAATTAACTTCACCACCCAAAACACACCAAGCAATAAAGTCTTCAAGCTTTCAATTGAACGGAGATGGCGGCGGATACCCACGAACAACAAATTGTATTTCTCTCAATTTATTCTTTTGGTATCTTCTTGCTACCAAACTTCTCTCATATACAATAAGACTCCCTCATAGCCTTATTTATAGTACTATTCTTAATCCATTCTTATTATGGATTAGAAACAATTTATTCTCCTAATCAAATTAGGGATCACATCTCCTTGTCTTGGTCACCAACCAATCTAACAAGTAAATAATTTTTCAACTTGGATTCCTTTCATGGAATCTCCAATTCCAATATTGCTTCAATTAACCCAATTTCTAGTTGGATTAATACCAAGTAAACCCACTTACTTGCTTACAAAGAAAATTAATTCTTTTCTATATTGGATTCTATCTCATGGGTGAGGACCCACACCCAACATGAAGAGCTTGAGTAGCAGTTCCATCTGTAATTAGAGGCATGTTAGACGTGAGAACATCAAAATAATATAGACCACCAACTGCACTACCACTACCAATTTTCTGTCCCGTCACCAAGTCCTGAAAATACAATGAGTTGGTAAAAAGGTGACTGAGCAATGTAAAGATTCGATAAGGTGTTGGACAGATAATAAGTTTGCGGTAAATGAAGGGATGTGAAGAACAGATGATAATGTTAATGAAGGAGTACAAATTAGAGAAAAAAAAGCCATCAGCTACTCGAACCTTGTCTTTTTCAGAACTATGAGGTAAAGAGATTGGAGAACTCAGTCATATGCTCTAAAGCACCTGTGTCAATAATCCAACTAGAGTAAGTAGATGAGACATTAAGAGCACAAGAGTTTATATCTGATTGTGCACAATGAGAAATAGTACCTGCACTATTTCGAATCAACTGCCCTTTATTTGTTTCAGTAGTACCCACACTATTAATGGAAATAGATTTTGCCATGATGAGGTAATAGGAGCAACAAGAATATCCAAGGAAATATCAACAAATATAATATAAAGACTCAAAAAATGGCAGAGAGTAATTCTAGTAGTGCAATTAATTGTACTACACTTTAAACCCACTCTTATATTAGCCACTTCAATTAGCAGGAAGGGAACTTATATGTCAAAGAGTGCAGAAAACCGGTACAAAAGCTTTGAAGAACTAACAGTAAACATCACAAGGCCACATGAACTAACAGTAAGCTCAACACCAAGCAAACCTTAATTTCACTCTATAAGACCACTGTAGATGACAAGAGGAGAGAAACAACCACTCTGGAAGAAATTGCGCCGAAAAAAGTCATCGGAAAAAGTCTCACGCGCCGACCAATGATGGCGCGTGGAGTCAGTAGCAGGCACGTGAGGTGGCGCGTGGGTAAATGGGTGTCGGAGAATGTTTTTGGGTGGTGGTCGCCTGGCAGTGTACATAAGGGTGTAAACAAACCGAGTCTATCCGAGTATTGAGTTGCTCAGATTTGGTTCACAAAATTTATCGAGTATAAAATAAGATTTGATTGAGGCTTATTTAGCTACCGAATTGAGAACGATTTTGAATCGAGCCCGAGCAGTTTGGACTTTTTTAATGAATATGATCCGAGTATCAATAGTAAATTATAATTTGAGGAGGTTCGAGTAATTTATCGAACTTTAAAATGTGATCATATTTGACTCATTTAATTTCGAGTTGAGCTCAAATCGAACTTTTAGTTTAGCGAGTACGAATCGAGTCCGAACTGTTTGCTCATTTTATAGCCTTAAGTGTAGAGCCTTAATATGGCCTCAATTTCTCAATAGCAACTGATCTTGTTAGGTTTATTAAGAACAATAAGAGTAGTAAGATAGTTTCTGTTAATGGAACTTAGCTTCTGTTAAGGAGCAGTAGCGAGACAGCTTTGTTAATGGAATATAGCTTTAATACCATGTAGAAAGCAATACTCAGAGTTTGAGTTTATAATTGTTATTATTTCATCTCAATTATATTGGTTTATATACACAAGTATATTTATGGTAATCCCTAATTACAGCTATGTATACACAATAATTATGGGATATGACTAACTATAATTATAGAAACCGTATCATATCTTCTAACTGGATATGACTAACTATAATTATGGAAATCATATCATATCTTCTAACACTTACAAATTGGTGGCTAAGTCACTCTGCACAAAAAGATGATTCATCGTCTGATTCGTCTCAGCCCTTGGATAAGAACAACAAACACACCCTGGAAACCATAGAAAAGCCCCCACATATATCAGAATTAACTGGCAAAGTATTATGAAAAGCTTTCTGTACAAAGATCCAACTTTGACGGGGAGCCATTTATACTATGGAACTGAAAACCAAGAGATCTAGATTGATTCCTTAACTCTGAAGATGAAAAACAACAAGAAAGAGAGCCAATCCAACACAAATTGCCCTCTTTAGAATCGTCCAGAACAACACCGTTAAAATCAGAATCTATATGAGAGGTGGAACCTGCAGTGTCTGCAAGAGCCTGCTTAACTGTGTAATGAGGCTGGTGTGGTTTAGGCACCCAATGATGCAAAATATTCTCCAGCCAAGAATCCTGCCAAAAAACTGATATTCTTTTTTTATCTGCTTTCAAGCATTGATTTTCTGGCAGTTTCTGCCATCTAAACATGTATGGTGAGTGAAATGATTAGATAATCATGAATCTTCAATTGGTTGCTCTACCCTCAGCAGCTATCAGGTAAACAATCATTTGTTTGGGATACAAGTAAATGAGATGGTATGAAAGTCATCTTTAGTAAAATGTGTCTTTCTATTTTAACTTGTTTGTCATCACTAATTGTGTCTCAGTCATTTGTTTGATTAGGTTGACCTTATTTTTCATTCTCTGTTTTTGGATGCTTGTATATTCCAGCTATCCATGGATTCTTTTGTTTTTGTTTTTCTTTTTGGCTAGTGGCAACAAGTTCTGAGAAAAGTGCATCAAATCCACTATCAAATAATAAGAGCTGCTTGTTCAGTCCTGAGATGAATTTCACAATTGGGTTTTATTTCTGCGTGGAAAATGATCAAAGCATTTGTTTTTTATGAATAATTTTTTTATATTTCTCCCAACCCTTTTATTTTTGGGAAAAAAAATGCAAACATTTAGAGTTATATTTGTGATTAATTTCACTGCAAAAATATAATCTAACTGGAAAATCATTTGCATGACGTAGTTATATTTTCTACATGTTAAGCATTTAAATATTGCCTTCCTCTTTTCCTAGGCTTTTCATGCTTTTAACTTTCTTTGCAAGTGGTTAATCTTCTATCTAATCGTATAAACGCATCATCTGCCTAAGTTACAGTAAAACATTGCAGACAAATAGCTTTCTGCACAAATGGCATAGTCATCATGTAAATTCTTTGATATAGCAGTTGTACATTATTTAACTTTACCTTTTGGGTTAATAAATCTGTTGGCAGCGCATCACAATACCTGAAATTTTGGAGGATGAATGGTTTAAGAAAGATTATAAGCCACCTGAATTTGAGGAGAAAGCAGAAGCTAATTTGGATGATGTAGAAGCAGTTTTTAAGGATTCTGAAGTGAGTTTGTCAAACTTATTAAACAGTTAACTGTATTTATGAAAAAAATCTTTGAGATGTTAATTTCATGAGTTGTCTTACAACAGGAATTCCATGTGACGGAGAAAAAGGAAGAGCAGCCAGCAGCCATGAATGCATTTGAGTTGATATCTATGTCAAAGGGCCTCAACCTTGGAAATCTCTTTGATATAGAGCAGGTTAATTTTTTAGTGCACTTTGGTTTTTAGATCATTTTTGTTTTCAGTTGAAACTTTTATATTGCATAGCTTGAAATATTCTTATTGTTGATCTAAGGGAAATACGTGGCACTAAATTTTCCTAAAAGGTCTACATTATTTGAATTCTTTTATGTATTGGCAATACATTTTTTTGGGTAAATAAGACTACCTCCGTTTTACAAAATGAGTTCTATTTTGATTTCTTTAAAGCTAATTTATGACATTTTCAAATTTAAAATTGATAAGAATTGACGTGATTTTAGTCAAACAATAGTGAATATTGTAAACTATTTAAATGGTACTACTACTTATAAAAAAATAAAAATAAAATAGTTTTCATATTAAATGTATTTGCATCAATTTAATTTTTAGCATTTCAAAAGCTCAAAATTGGTTTCCTTCTGTGTTGTTAGAGATGATATGTCATGTATATGATTTTTATAGGTACTTGCAAGCATGTTTAAAAACTTAAATTATTATGAGTTTACATAAGCTTTCTGAGATTGGTAAGTTATTATGTTATTTTAGCAATATACCAACAGCATATACCAGACTACATACATACTTACACCTTTATGCAAAGCTCTTTAAGAAGAATACTAAACAATTCAAATATTTACTCGTATCTATATGTTCTTAAATTTAATATTATGATGTCTAACGCATTAAGAAGTAGCTACACAAAAATGCCCCTTGTCCCTTGGTCTGCAGCTTTCATTAGTGTAATTGTAACATTTCACATAATTTCTTTGCATCCTCTCCCTATCATGAGCTTCTTTTAGGGAATTTTTTTACTACGCTTTATTTTAATTGCCTCCTTGCAAAAATGAGCTGGGAAGAAAATATGCAAACTTAAATTAACGAACAAACTGAAAATTCAACAAAATAGTCTTTAGTATTTGAATAAATAACACAATCTATTAAATCAAATACTGTTGGTATAATCATTCATTTTATTCATTAGACCATAGATGGTTTAGGAAAAAGGCCAAAACGTGATGAAAAGAAAGGCTGCAGTTGCCTGAGCATTGAGCATCCTGATAACCTTAAATTACGTGCTTTTATAGATTCATTGTTGAATCTTCTGATGTCCTGCTGCGTAATATTTGAGATTGTATTGTTGTAAAGGACAACTATCTGTATATTTCTGTTGTCCACTTGCCACTAGAAATCTTCTCTTCAAATATTAGGACAGTTCCCCGGTCACTAAATATAATAAATGCATATCAGCACATGTTGTCATTAGTCTATTTGTGAAAATTTGGAATCTTTTTATGCATTTATTTTCTGTTTGAATAATTTTATACATTCGGTTACAGGGATTTAAGCGAGAAACAAGGTTCACTTCTAAAAGCCCAGCCAATGAGATAATCAGTAAGATTGAAGAAGCGGCAAAACCACTTGGTTTTGACGTTCACAAGAAAAACTACAAGGTAAAATAATTCAATTACATATACTTTCTGGTGAACTGACTCTTAGTGTATTGACAGTTAGTAATCCTTTGGTACTATACCAGTTAATATATAGTATTATTAATGATAATTACAAAAAAAAAGTCCTGAATATATTTATTTTCATTCCAGATGAGGCTTGAAAACATAAAAGCTGGGAGAAAAGGAAACCTTAATGTTGCCACCGAGGTACATGAAGCTGCAGCAGTTTATTTGTTGGTCTCAAATTAATGTTAAATTTTAATTTTATGAAGTTTTATGATGTAATAAGGTATTTCAAGTGGCACCTTCTCTTCATATGGTTGAGGTGCGAAAAGCAAAAGGAGACACTTTGGAATTTCATAAGGTACTTTATCCTGATTTTATTTTTTGCTAATTTGGGGGGAGGGGGTTTGAACCTAGACCTCTTGCTTAGCAAGAGGCTTAGAATATTACTTGAGCCAAACGCTCTCAATAACAAAGAATTTGTAAGTGTAACTAATTATCTTTATCCTGGTTAATACTCCCTTTGTTCCACAAAAGAGTTTATTTGTAAAATTTGCAAATATTAAGGATGTATTTTTGTTCCATGATTATTCCTACTTAAGAATGATAAGTTGTTAGTTTAGTAGTGGTGGCATGATGGAATTATGATTTCAAACTTGAGGACGTTGTCAGTTGATACTATTTTATCTATGAAAAGAGGACTCTTTTTGTGGAACCTTATTATTTTTTTAAATGAGACTATTTTTATGGAAACAGGGGAGTTATTTTTTATAATTATTTATTTCTTTAATACTGTACAAATATTATCTATACAAAATTGTCATTGACGGTGTACCATTACTTTCTGACATGAAGAGATCTTATAACTATTAGATGGTCAATAGTGTAAAATATCTGTTATTTCACTCCAAATAATTGGGGTCAGAGGTAGATGGAAGTGTTATATACAAGGTGCACTTATTTAGAAAGACCAGTAACTAGGGATGGCAATCACTCAGACAGAAGGCAAGATATTGGTGATTTGGTGTTTTCTGTTAATTAAATGATGAAATTTTATTATGGAAGTTTCTTTTTCTGTTTATTCTTCTTCAAACAGGAAAACCATTAATCATAGGTTACATCAGATCCTTTAAAAATAAAAGGTACAAGGAAAGCAACAGATCACCAACAATATAAACTTTATTTAGGTTGCAAAATTTATTAATGGCTGCTCTACGAATCCCTAATATTCAAGTATAAGCACATTGAACACAATGCCCCTTCTCGTAGGAGTCAAGTATAAATATACTTCATTGGCTCTCGAGGAAAACTAGGTCATTGTGACAACCTGAAAAATCGGATTGTCCAGAATTTAAGATTTAAAGAATTAGTTATTAATAAAAGGAATTTTTATTAATAATATTCTGTGCTATGTGTTTATTAATCGTTCTAGAACCTAGGATGATTATAAATCGGGAGGATTCTGGCTACGAGCTAGACTAAACGAGTAAGAATTTTCAAAACGAAAATAAAATTTTTTCGGAAACAAAAATATTTTCTGAAAAAAAGACGAAATAGGCACTATTTACCTGACGAAACTTTAAGGGTTAGGGTTTGAATAAACTAAGCTTTTCCGAGAGTTCGGTATGTCGAAATGACATTCCGTTGAAAGATTTGACGATATTATATCGTGAAAAGTTAAGTAAGCCGATAAAAGTTTTTCTCAAAAAATGTGCAGAAATCGGACGAAATAAAAATGACGAAAAGTACGGTTATGTACTTTTCATTCGTTTAACTACGTTAGGGGAAAACGTGAGGGAAAACGTGAAGGAAAACGCTTAATGTCAAAAAGTGTTTTTCAGTTTTTCGGAGATCTGAAGAATACGTAAAATTTAATCGGTAAAGGATAGACGAAATATCCAAAAATATTTGAATTCCGAGAATTGCAATTTTCGAACTGTCGGACGAATTCCGCAAAACGGAAGCACGAAGCTTCCATAGTGAGGTGGAGTAAGGAGATGTGAATAGTAAATTCGGGGGCGAAATGACTATTTTGCCCCTAGCCTTGGTTTTCTATAAATAGGAAGCTTAATCTCATTTGTTTAGGATTTTGAAAATCCTACAACACTTGAGAGAGAGAGAGAGAGAGAGAGAGAGAGAGAGAGGTCGGATGAGAGGGAGAAGGAGGAAGAAAAGCTTGCTCGTGTGCAAACTTTGTCCGACGAAAAAAGATTAAAGGAGAAAGGTAATTCAAAACCTTGTCTCTTATAATTTTTTTTTAAGTTTTCTACGTTAAAAGTATAACTTAATGAGAATAGAATTAAAAGATGTTAAGAATGATTTCATATGGTTGAAATCATGACAAAACGAAGAAATAAGAATTAGAAGTTTAGTTTGTAAATTTCTTAAGGAAGTATAAGATTCGTAATGAATTTGAGCGATCTTAATGAATCATATGAACGATTCGGTGAAATAAGTAAGGAATGGTGTTTTATAACATCAAATTCCAAGAAAAAGTGAAATCGTAATCAAAATATCGATTAAAAATGAAGAACGAACGAAGAACGCGAAGAACACGAAGAACGTTGTTGATGGACAAATTTAAAACCATCGTAGTGTAATTTTTGTTGGACAAGTTTAAAACCATCGCGTATAAGTTAGTTGATTATTGCTTGGTTATGAATGGTAGAAACGTTCATGAAGAACGGATTAAAGTTAGCTATAACGAAGTTATGGCAAAAATTTCGTAAAAGACGAACGAGAATTAGAAAGTTAATAAATGAACCCGAACGTGTAGGGTTTCATAAGAATATAAGAGAATGTAAAAAACGTGAGTCGTGGACTCAAGAACGAGTTCCGAGTTCGGATGATCGAATTATGGACGGACGAACGAACAAAAAATGTTAAAAATGAACGAAGGGCGAAGATTAAGACAATCGAATGGCATGTTAACGGATTCAGAACGAAGTTCTGTCCGAGAGAGATTGAAGTACGTAAGATAAGGAAGAGAATGGCTTTGGAACGACCTCGATCCGAGTTATAACGAATAAGTTATGAGATCGGGAAGTAAGCGTCTCGGAACAATTTAAAGACTTAGAAATTTTTTTCAAGAATATGGCTTCAGCCGCGGCACCAGCCAGACGGAGAGCCAGACATCGCTAACTCGGAAGCCGAACAATGCTAAGTCATAATCGCAAAGTGAAGAGTAGCGTCTGTGGCCTGTGCAGCTCGGTCTTCGGCAGGTGAAAGAAAGGAAAGGAAGGGACCGGGCATGGCAGGCACGTGTGAGGCAAAAGCCCAAGAATGAGTTTTTAATCGCTTTCAAAACACGGGGAAATGTACCGAAAGTTAATGAACATGTAGTTCATTGAATGTAACACTTAATCAAGTGAATTAAACCTTTAATGAAGGTTGAACGGAAAGATTAAACGAGATTAAAAGACAAAGAATGTGAACGCGGGTTACGAAACCGGTATCCGAGGACCGTACTCGCGATAAACGAACGTGGGAAATTGCTATGATTGTGATTCCTTAGACGTTGAGTGACGAGGGTAACGTATAACATTTCAATGTTATGACATGGTAATGAGAGATGAATGTAAAGCGTATAGACGCTGTGAACGCAAAGATGTTGCGATGAGCAATCGGTCTTAGCATACAACGAATCGTATGGCTTCGACATTAAGAAAGAATAATGAACATGGGGTTCAGGTGATGAGTAATGAATGAAAGTGATTGAAACCTTAGGTAAGGTTTGAATGAGAGATTAAGAGATGAACAACGTGAACGCGGATTACGTAAACGATACTCGTGAATCGTATTCGCGTCGTGCGAACGTTCTAAGTGTACATTGGGTGTATAACTTAGACGTTGACGAAGGTAGTAAGTAAGATATGAAGTATCAAGAAAGCCGTAACGAACGATAATAAGATTAATGAAAGCCGAATGTGAGTCGGATAGAGAATGTTAGAATGAAGTGTAATCGTTAAACACTTTAACCAACGTGAAAGTTGAGTGTACGCGAATATTAAATGGGCAGAACCTACACCCCGTGTATGGTTTGACTGTAAGGTAATGAAGATCAATGATTAAACCTGTGAACGATGAAGAAACTGAATTAAAGACAAGGAAGTATAACGTAAAGAAGCCGAGTTAATGATTAACTTGGATGACGTTCCGAGTCGAATGAACAGGACGTTGTAAGATAAGAATAAGGTAATGTAAAATGCTTAACGCTATAAATGCATAGAATTAATATTGAATGATCGTTATGAGTATACAAAAGACTGTATGACTTAGACGATAATGAATAAATCCTGAGGTATGACATTTAGTTGCCAGAAAGCCATAAGGAGTAAGAATTTGACTTAACGAACATTATAGTTTTAATGGTTCAAATAAGTTAAGATAAGTTTAGGTTGTGGTACAATCGTAACCTTTGATGGTTGACATATGGGACCTGGGCTAAACAATTCCTTCAGAGAGCGAAGGTATATACGAAACTGACAACCGATCTAACTCACTGTTATGGGCAGTGTAGATGAGACGGGAACTTGTTTGTTGGTTGTTTGTGGGAAACCACTCAGAGTACCATATGGACTACTAGCAGAGACACGATGTGTGTTGAGTCCTAAAAGAGTTATAAGAAGAAGATAAGAATGTAAATCATCAAAGATGATGAACGTATTGAGTACGACATCTCCGTATGTCATGAAGCCGTAAACCGGTAATGAAAGTTGGTCGCGTAAACTTAGGTTGTAAGAACGCGAACCGTAGGAAGTAAGGTTAAGTAAACCAATGCGTAAGTCAAGTATATGACTAATTGGTGTATGTGTTATTTCCTTATGTGCTACATAGGAATTGGAATGAGCAGTTCAGCGTAAACTATAAGTTGTAGCTGTGCGTAGGCAAGTTTCCTAACTTCATTCATATTTTAATAAATGCTAGTTTTTAAAACATCTCAGATGTTGAACTTGAGAAGTTCTGTCTATGTGCAAATGTGTGATATTTGTACAAGGTGGTAGAACGTATGAGGCCTTGTGCCACAATTTGAACACTTCGGTGTTTCTATGAGATGAACTGTTCAATAAGAGAATGTTCTGTTTATATATGAACCGTTAGTGTTAAGTTTGTACTAATGATTCTAGTCAAACAGGATGCGTATGGAAAAAGATAGAAGAATGAAAGTATTTCAAAGTGAATGTGACTAATATTTTAAAATGATAGGAATCGAAATTATTCCTATTATTCAAGCTGCTTCATAACCTTTGTTCGGTTATTGAAGTTTTAAAAGAATGTTTAAATTCTTGAAGTTGTTTGTTAAACTGCTATGACTTGCTGAGCAATTGAATGCTCACACTTGCTTTAAATACAAATATTTTCAGCGAACGATGTTAGAAAGAACTTAAGGATCCCGTAAAGATCAAGTTGATCGGTATGCAGACGAAGTGCCATTCATTAAATGAATGAACGTGAAGATCAAGTGAAGACTTGTAATGTAGAATAATGTAATTAAACTATAGAATAGTTAATGAACGGTTATGTATCCTTGGTGGCGGATTACAGTTACTCGTGTAAGATGTAAAGAATAATGTAATTATCATTATTTGTAATGAACGAGGTTATAAGGTTAGAACCTGGGATTTGAGAATGTATGTTGTTATATTTCAGTATATAATGATGTATGTTTGGAAAGAAGTGGGACCGTGACGTACGGAATCCGGGTATGAAGTTAGACCGGATTTCGGGGCGTTACAAGTTGGTATCAAGCTGATAGGTTATAAACCTTAGGTATGAGTACCTAAGGCTATAATCGTAGAGAGAAGGATAAGAAGATCGTTGAGTTAAACGATTGAGGAAGAAGATCACCACGTGATCATAGTGAATTGTAGTAACAGATGATCTGTTAAATGATGAATGATTTATAGCTAATGCTATGGACGAATGGTACTACGAAGTAGTATGGGAAGAAGAACTCAGATTGAGTTGTGAAGAATAGCATACGAATTAAAGAAAATTAGTATTAAGTGAAGAGAAAGTTAGAAGTTGTAAAATTTCAATTGAGGACTCTTGTGATAGCTGAGTTGTATGAACTTTTGTTATGGGCAGAGGTTTGTGCTTTGGTGTAACAACCGCTTTCGATTTATTACGATGATAATCATTGGAATTGGTGGTATTTATCAATATGTATATGACGAGAAGGTGAATCTTTTCTCATGTATATGCTTGATAGGTAGAGAACGATAAGGTAGGTGCGAGTTCTTGAAACTCATACTTATGGTAAGTTCGTGACTCGTAATGATATGGTATGTTTTTGAACTTCTCAGTAAATGGACGCCTATGGTCTGACTGGGATAGTTCTTAAACTCATATTATTGTGGAAAGTTCTTGAACTCATAATGTGTGGTAAGTTGACGGACTATACTAAGGTATAGGAATGTTTAGACTGAAAATGAGTTATTTTCAGTAGACTAAGCATTGAAGGTGCTAGAGAGGATTAAGTATTGTCGCAAGTAAGACAATGAAGGGAGATGGAGAATAAGATATTCCAAGTCATCTAGCTATATTAGATTTCGAAGTTTCATGAAATCGTGCTGATGTGCGCGTTTTGAAAAGGAAAGAATTGGTTCAACTTTTGGAACCAATGGATTTTAAAAGAACTATTCTTGATATGTCTATGCTAGTTGATTCGGCTAGACAAAAATTGATTTGAAATATCAAAATGAATTGTATATCATCAGTGCATTTGATGCAAGGATGGTAAAAGGATGGAGTTATTATTGCAATTGAACCCAGTGTTGGATGTGATCTTAGGATCAACAGCCCACTATGGTATGATGTATAATGACGAAGTCATAAACTGATGAAGTCCTCAACGTACTGTGAAAAGTACGGTATCATGACGTCATAAAACGTTTTGATGTATTAGGAAAGGAATTTAAAGTAGTCGATGTCAATTGATTTGACTAGACGAATGTTTCAAGTTGATGTCCAATTTATTGGTATGGTTGAAGCTATTTGATTTGGCTAAGACAAATGGTATGTCATGTTATAAGAAAATTGAGCTTTCTTTGAAGAGTTATGCCGAACTAAATTGTTTTGGTGAGGAATCTAATGATTAAGTCTAAGGTGAACATACCCTGAAATGTGGTTATACGATGGGTTGATCGCCTACGTATGGAAGAGGTAGTTTTCTTTCTTGGTGATTGTAAACTGATCGTGATAGAAGGGTTTACGGCGAAATGCTGTTAAACTTGGTAAGAGTTCATGGTCGATTTGACCCCTCAGCAAAAGTATAAAATGTTTTAAAGGAACCTTTATATTCCTAATTATTCCTTTCACTTCATGATTCTTGATAAGTTATGAAGGTTAAGGAATGTTTGAAAGATAAGAACTTCTTTGAAGAGAAGTTAAGAAGAAGTGTAAGCTAAAATTTCGAGGACGAAATTCTGTGAAGAAGGGGTGAATGTGATGACCCGGGAATGGGTGTGGTTTTAAAAATTTCGAGGACGAAATTTTTATTAGGAGGGAAGAATGTGACAATCTGGAAAATCCGATTGTCCAGAATTTAAGATTTAAAGAATTAGTTATTAATAAAAGGAATTTTTATTAATAATATTATGTGTTATGTGTTTATTAATCGTTCTAGAACCCAGGATGATTATAAATCGGGAGGATTCTGGCTACGAGCTAGACTGAACGAGTAAGAATTATCAAGACGAAAATAAAAAAATTTCAGAAACAAAAATATTTCCGGGGGAAAAAGTTGAAATAGGCACTATTCACCCGACGAAACTCTAAGGGTTAGGGTTTGAATAACCTTTCTTTTCCGAGAGTTCGGTATGTCGAAATGACATTCCGTCAAAAGATTTGACGATATTATATCGTGAAAAGTGAAGTAAGCCGATAAAAGTTTTTTTCGAAAAACGTGCAAAAATCAGACGAAAAAAAACAACGAAAAGTATTGTTATGTACTTTTCATTCATTTAACTACGTTAGGGGAATACGTGAAGGAAAACGCTTAATGTCAAAAAGTATTTTTCAGTTTTTCGGATATCCGAAGAATACGTAAAAATTAATCGGTAAAGAAAAGACGAAATATCCAAAAATATTTGGATTCCGAGAATCGCAGTTTTCGAACTGTCGGATGAATTCCACAAGACGGAAGCACGAATCTTCTAAGGTAAGCTTCGTGAATAGTAAGGAGGTGGAGTAAGGAGGTGTGAATAGTAAATTCGGGGGCGAAATGACTATTTTGCCCATAGCCTTGATTTTCTATAAATAGGAAGCTTAATCTCATTTGTTTAGGATCTTGAAAATCCTACAACACTTGAGAGAGAGAGAGAGAGAGAGGTCGGATGAGAAGGGGAAGGAGGTGGAAAAGCTTGCTCATGTGCAAACGTTGTCCGACAGAAGAAGATTAAAGGAGAAAGGTAATCCAAAACCTTGTCTCTTATAAATTTTCATTAAGTTTTCTACGTTAAAAGTATAACTTAATGAGAATATAATTAAAAGATGTTAAGAATGATTTCATATGGTTGAAATCATGAGAAAACGAAGAAATAAGAATTAGAAGTTTAGTTTGTAAATTTTTTAAGGAAGTATAAGATTCGTAATGAATTTGAGCGATCTGAATGAATCATATGAATGATTCGGTGAAATAAGTAAGGAATGGTGTTTTATAACAACAAATTCTAAGAAACAGTGAAATCGTAATCAAAATATCGATTAAAAATGAAGAACGAACGAAAATCGCGAAGAACGCGATGAACGTTGTAGATGGACAAATTTAATACCATCGTAGTGTAATTGTTGTTGATGGACAAGTTTAAAACCATTGCGTATAAGTTAGTTGCTTATTGCTTGGTTAAGAATGGTAGAAAGAACGGATTAAAGTTAGCTATAACGAAGTTATGGCGAAAATTTCGTAAAAGACGAACGAGAATTAGAAAGTTAGTAAATGAACCCGAACGTGTAGGGCTTTATAAGAATGTAAGAGAATGTAAAAAACGTGAGTCGTGGACTCAAGAACGAACGAGTTCTGAGTTCGGATGATCGAATTATGGACGAACGAACGAAGAAAGTTAATAACGTAAAATGAACGAAAGGCGAAAATTAAGCCAATCGAATGGCATGTTAACGGATTCAGAATGAAGTTCTGTCCGAGGGAGATTGAAGTACGTAAGATAAGGAAGAGAATGACTTTGGAACGACCTCGTTCCGAGTTATAACGAATAAGTCATGAGATCGGGAAGTAAGCGTCTCAGAACAATTTAAAAACTTACAAAATTTTTCAAGAAATAGGGCTTGGCGCTAAAGCCAACAACCATGCCTTAGTAAGGTGGTGTGTTGCAGCGATTGCACGGACAGAGAGCCGACACTCTAGCGAGTCATAAGTGCAGAGAGATGACGCTTGATGACGAATAAAGCGGCAGACGTAAGAGGGAAAGGAAGGGACGGTGCGAGGAAAAGCCTAGTAATGAGCTTTTAACTGCTCAAAACCTAGGGGAAGTATACCGAAAGTTAATGAACGTGTAGTTCATCGAATGTTGTTACTTAATCAAGTGAATTAAACCTTTAATGAAGGTTGAACGGAAAGATTAAACGAGATTAAAAGATAAAGAATGTGAACGCGGGTTACGAAACCGGTATCCGGGGACCGTACTCGCGATAAACGAACGTGGGGAATTGCTATGATTGTGATTCCTTAGACGTTGACTGACGAGGGTAACGTATAACATTTCGATGTTATGACATGGTAATGAGAGATGAATGTAAAGCGTATAGACGCTGTGAACGCAAAGATGTTGCAATGAGCAATCGGTCTAAGCATACAACGAATCGTATGGCTTCGACATTAAGAAAGAATAATGAACATGGGGTTCAGGTGATGAGTAATGAATGAAAGTGATTGAAACCTTAGGTAAGGTTTGAATGAGAGATTAAGAGATGAACAACGTGAACGTGGATTACGTAAACGATCCTCGTGAATCGTATTCGCGTCGAGCGAACGTTCTAAGTGTACATTGGGTGTATAACTTAGACGTTGACGAAGGTAGTAAGTAAGATATGAAGTATCAAGAAAGCCGTAGCGAACGGTAATAAGATTAATGAAAGCCGAATGTGAGTCAGATAGAGAATGTTAGAATGAAGTGTAATCGTTAAACACTTTAACCAACGTGAAAGTTGAATGTACGCAAATATTAAACGGGCAGAACCTACACCCCGTATATGGTTTAACCGTAAGATAATGAAGATCAATGATTAAACCTGTGAACGGTGAAGAAACTGAATTAAAGAGAAGGAAGTATAAGTAAAGAAGCCGAGTTAATGATTAACTTGGATGACGTTCCGAGTCGAATGAACAGGACGTTGTAAGATAAGAATAAGGTAATGTAAAATGCTTAACGCTATAAATGCGTAGAATTAATATTGAATGATCGTTCTGAGTATAAAAAAGACTGTATGACTTAGACGATGATGAATAAATCCTGAGGTATGGCATTTAGTTGCCAGAAAGCCATAAGGAATAAGAATTTGACTTAACGAACATTATAGTTTTAATGGTTCGAATAAGTTAAGATAAGTTTAGGTTGTGGTACAATCGTAACCTCTGATGGTTGACATATGGGAGCTGGGCTAAACAATTCCTTCAGAGAGCGAAGGTATATACGAAACTGGCAATCGATCTAACTCACTGTTATGGGCACTATAGATGAGACGGGAACTTGTTTGTTGGTTGTTTGTGGGAAACCACTCAGAGTACCATATGGATTACTAGCAGAGACACGATGTGTGCTGAGTCCTAAAAGAGTTATAAGAAGAATATAAGAATGTAAATCATCAAAGATGATGACCGTATTGAGTAAGACATCTCCGTATGTCATGAAGCCGTAAACCGGTAATGAAAGTTGGTCGCGTAAACTTAGGTTGCAAGAACGCGAACCCTAAGAATTAAGTTAAGTAAACCAATGCGTAAGTCAAGTATATGACTATTTGGTGTATGTGTTATTTCCTTATTTGCTACATAGGAATTAGAATAAGCAGTTCAGCGTAACTATAAGCTGAAGCTGTGCGTAAGGCAAGTTTCCTAACTTCATTCATATTTTAAATGAATGCTAGTTTCTAAAACTTGTCAGATGTTGAACTTGAGAAGTTCTGTCTATGTGCAAATGTGTGATATTTGTACAAGGTGGTAGAACATATGAGGCCTTATGCCATTATTTGAACACTTTGGTGTTTCTATGAGATGAACCGTTCTGTGATTGAACTGTTCAATAAGAGAATATTCTGTTTATACATGAACCGTTATTGTTAAGTCTGTACTAATGATTCTAGCCAGACAGGATGTGTATAGAAAATGATAGAAGAATGAAAGTATTTCAAAGTGAATGTGACTAATGTTTTAAAATGATATGAATCGAGATTATTCTTATTATTCAAGCTGCTTCATAACCTTTATTCGGTTATTGAAGTCTTAAAAGAATGTTTAAATTATTGAAGTTGTTCGTTAAACTGCTATGATTTGCTGAGCAATTGAATGCTCACACTTGCTTTAAATACAAACATTTTCAGCGAATAATGTTAGAAAGAACTTAAGGATCCCGTAAAGATCAAGCTGATCGGTATCCAGACGAAGTGTCATTCATTAGATGAATTAGCGTGAAGATCAAGTGAAGACTTGTAATGTAGAATAATGTAACTAAACTATAGAATAGTTAATAAACGGTTATGTATCCTTGGTGGCGGATGAAAGTCACTCGTGTAAGATGTAAAGAGTAATGTAATTATCATTATTTGTAATAAACGAGGTTATAAGGTATTAGAACTTGGGATTTGAGAATGTATGTTGTTATATTTCAGTATATAATGATGTATGTTTGGAAAGAAGTGGGACCGTGACGTACGGAATTCGGGTATGAAGATAGACTGGATTTCGGGGCGTTACAGTCATTGCAAGACTTATGTTGGTTACATGCCAGTTGAGCAAGAAGACAATCCTCAAACTTCCAACTTTCTTAGTATTGTTATTTTTTCTGTATGCCACCGAGAAAATTGGTCATTTCTGTTTCATTTGATATCTGTCGTATGTTTTTTCTTTGCAGTTTTATAAAAACCTTTCAACCAGCCTTGACGATGTAGTTTGGAAAACTGAAGACGATATGCATGAAAAATGAAGTAAAAGCTCTGCCCACCTTTGAGAGAGAATAATATGTTTCTTTTCAGATGTTTCATTTCAGATAGTTTATTATATGTTGCAACATTCTTGATTTTTTTTCTTTAACTTTCTCTTGCGGGACTTGTTTTTTTATCCCTTTCATAGAGAATTTATATAGATGGGTTGACCAATTGTCTCCTGTTTGATTGTTGGACAGCGTAGATAGTTTTCATAGAGCCAAGATCTGTGTAATTTGTAGTTGAGCCTTTGCATTCTAAATGGATTTACAATTCTCCGTTTCTTTGTGATTCTCTGTGATTCAATACGTCGCTACTCAGTAGACTATTTATTTAAAACTAGTCTAATTTCCGTGCATGTGACGGCCTGTTTTACATATATTTTATATAAAAAAATAATTATTAATAAATAATTATAATAACATTAATATCTTGCAATAAATTAAATTTTCATTATTCATTGTTTATACAACTTATTTTTCACCTTAAATTTATTTAAAATACATGATATTTATATTAGAATATAAGTAAATATAACTTATATTTAAGTAAATTATATTACCGATATGATTTTTAAAATTATAATATTTCATCGATGTGACAATTATTATTATTAATATTTACATAAATTTTTAAAATTTATGGAAGTTTTTGAAAAATATAAATTTTAAATTACTTTGTGCACACTTATTATTACATATATATATATATATATATATATATATATATATATAGTATGAAATAATAGAATTTAAGGCATGTTTTAGCCAATTTAATTAAGGATAATAATTTTGTTTATTTGACATAGTTTTGCATAAAATTTATACTTAATTTTTTCTTCTTTTTTATATAAAAAAACTCTGAAATAGAAAACTTAACCCTAAGAGATAAAATTATGTTGTTTTAATTAAGTAGCCTTAGTCAAATTTAACTTAAGCATAACATTAAATTCTTTTTTTTTTTTTTTTTTTTTGCATATATTATAATTAACTATCAATGTATAATGTTTTATTTTTGTTGCAGAATATCAAAGATATCTCGCAAAATTATCAATAAATACTTGTTACGACTTGTTCCAGCTTTTATATATAGATATTAATTTTTGAGATTACTTAATAGTTTGTGTAAACTGTGAGTACATTCTAATAGTTTATTTTATCAACTAATGATATAGATTAAACTTTTAATTTACTATTTTAAGCTATTTTTATAAAGATGAAGTTTAATTCACAAAGAGGTGTATGAGGATTGTTTCGAATTTAATAAGAAACTAGTTGGTAGCCCGTGCAATGCACGGGCTAGTTGGAAAAGCTGATTATATAATTTGTTAGAATAAAAATACAAAAACAACAAAAACATAATATATTTTATATTAAACAACATTAATGAGTTCAACTACCTAATATACTCATATATACAATCAAAACATAAAATTATAGCAATAGAATTTCTCTCCTTATTATTCATTTTCATGTTGATACTCTTTTCTAAAGAACACCTCATTATTTTTACAATTTGGTTATAAGAACTAAAGATCAGTCTGCTTTAGTACTGCATCTGCAAGAAAGAACAGAGATAACGCTGAGAAATTGACTAAGTGAAGAAAGGAAAAAGGTTTTGTTTGCTTTAAAGAAGTGATGACCAATTACTAAATTTGTTTGTGCATTTATATACAAAAAAAATATTCAAGAATAGGGAGCTAGCTAGATTTTCCATGAAGCAACAGGGGCTGATATGTCTTTTTTTGCTTTTTATGGGCGTACATTGTAAATTAAGGTAATAGCTAGCTAGATGATATGTCATGTACTTAATATATATATATATATATATATATATATATATATATATATTACTCAGGCTAAGTTGTTTTTGTTCTAGTTGTTAGTAAGATCTCAGTAATCTGTTTATCTCCTTACTATTTTCAAAATTTCTCTTTTATTCTTGTTCCAAAGTCACCTAACTTGCTGTAGTCCACCTAGTTCGTGTTTAACCTTTGTAAGTCTCTTGGGTGAGCAGTGTCAGGTTATAGAACATAGGTATGAGCCTACTTAAGGTAAGAGGGTATGAATGGAAGAACATTGAATAAAAATTTATTTTGAAAACGATAATGATGAGTAGATTATTTAGGTCTAACTCCTCAACTAGTAACCAGTCAACTTTGCCTCTCGTCCCAAACATAGTTAACCAAGAAACACACAGTTTTGAAAATATCAGTCAAGCTTTACACAATTGGAACATACCTAGGGTTTTTCCTAAAGAAATATACCAGTCAACCTTTTTAGATAATTTTAAGACAAATTATAATGTAAAAACTGTTGAAAAGGTTTATGCAATTAATAAAGAATATGAAAATTATAGTCTTTTATCTCCTGATGTTATCAAAAAACATAGGAAGAAAGGTTACAATTTTATTCACATCGGTCTAGTTCAAGTTGCAGTTAAACCGTTGAATATTAAAGGAATTAATTCAAGTATCTACCTTTGTCTCAGAGATGCTATGTTCCTGAATTATTATCCAAGTATGATTGGTGCTATGGAATCAAGTTTGCACAATGGACCTATCCATTTTAATTGCTTTCCTGATTTCACATTAAGCCTGAGTGATCAACACTTATTAAAAGCTTTGACATTAAACATTAAAACAGCTGGAGAAATTACTCATATGATTGAGGATTCTCAGCCCATAGCTTTGATTTATAGGATTTACTATAAGACCATGAAAACGAATTTGAACGTTCATGCTCTTAATAAAAGTCCTAAAGATCAAACTGTATTAATTCAAAGTTCAACTAGTGATGCTAATATTCAGATCCCGAGAACCATCCTCTGGAAAGATATTACGTTACCTAGTCAATGGACTTTACCCAGTGAAATTCCTCAACAACCTGTAGTTAATAATTTACTAAATGTTGAGAATGTTAAACAATTTTCTGATGGAACGGTCAAAATAAGTTTTGAACGTACTAGAAGACCAGTTATTATAGAAGATTTTACTAGTTCTTCAAGACCTTGATTCACACTCAAGAGACATCAAGTACTTAGTAACCCTTCTGTTAGGGATATTAAATTAAAGGGTATCCTTAATCACGGTCAAACTAGTCATCCTTGTTATATTCAAAAGAATTTTGTTGAAGAAGAAGGTTCTTTTTCACCTACCCCTTCTGAGTTGCCTACTCAGTCAGATTTTGAGATTCTGATTAATAATCAATTAAGAGTTCTTAAAAAAGATTTCATATTAGATTGGGACAATCTTGTAAAGGATTTTAATTCCAAATCTAATAAGGAAAAAAGACATTTATTTAGGTCTAATCATTCAACATAAAAAGAGCGTGATAAAATTGTTAATAGATGGAAACGATTTATTAACAGTGAAAAGATAAACATTACTTTTTACGATTGGTATGATCAATATCAAGGTAAATGTAATGTTATAACTAAAACCCAATGGATTAAAGAAGATAAGTCAAAAGTCTCTGCTAGTCATCCCCCGCTAGAAACTGTTTTACTTCTAGTAAAAAATACGTCTGTTGTTTCCAGTCCTTTTAAGATCTCAGATGGCAATAAAGATGATAAAAAAATAATTGAACAATTAAATTTTAGTAATCAATATCTAGCAACGGTAGGAAGACAGCTAAATAGGATTGAAGAAAAATTCGAGGAAACTACTATTAAAAAATCCGATTCAAAAATTACACAACCTCTCTATTAAAATTACCAGAAAATAGAAGTAAACTAGGTTTACCCAACAGAGACGGTGAACTCACTAGAGCTATTGATAAGTTATTTAAAAAATTAAAAACTGAGCCTGAATCAAGTGGCACCATTGCAATCATTAATCAAGTTGAAACAGACAATGAAAGCAATAGCAAGTTAGATCATTTTGATACTTCTTCAGTCCCAGATTTTAATGATCAGTTAAATAAATTAACAACTAAAAACACTAGTATAACCAGAAATTGGTACTCTAGACCTACTCCTCCGGATCTACAGTTCGAAGAGAGAAATCTAGATAAGCAATTCTCTGTTATCCAATAAAATTTATGAATGGAACATTGACGGTTTCAGTGATTAAGAGATTTTAAACAAGTTAAATCACATGTCTATGGTAGCAAATAGCTATATAACTAAATTCAATAATCTGACTCAGCCAGATATTGTTGAGTTATTAGCTAGTGGATTCACTGGTATTCTTAGATCTTGGTGGGAAAAATATCTCACAGAAGATACTAGACTATCAATAATTCATCTCGTTTCGGTTATATGATGGCCAAGAACCCCATCTTTGATGAAGATGTTCAGATTGGTCCACTGATGGAGTTAACACTCTAATATTTACCATAATAAAATATTTTGTTGGCACTCCCAGTAATATAACCGAGAGAATCCACGATCAGCTTAGTAATCTCACTTGTCCCACTCTAAGTGATTTTAGATGGTACAAGGATGTATTTACCTCTCGAGTTATGATGCGAAATGATAGCAATAAACCATTCTGGAAAGAGAAATTCGTCAATGGTTTACCTTCATTATTCGCTCATAAGGTCAGAGAAGAGCTAAGTAAAAATTTAGGGTATATTGATTATGATAACCTGACTTATGGTGACATAATCAGTTATATTCAAAAAATTGGATTAAAAATGTGTATTGATTTTAAATTAGCCAAACAAGCTAGTAAAGATAAGAAAAAAGCCAAGTATGAGTTAGAATATTTCGTGAACAATATGGTTTACCTCTTGTTGCTCCCTCTAGAAGAAAGCACTTGCGTAAACATATTGATCATCATAAGAGTCATGACGCTTATAAACATATAAACAAAGTAATAAAAAAGATAAAAATCAAGATGACTATTACACTAAACCCAAACCCACAAGAAAAATTTATAATAAAAAATCATCTAAAAAATTTGATAAAAGTAAAATTGTTTGCCACAATTGTGGACAGAAAGGGCACTATAAAAATGAGTGCAAAATTAAGAAAAAATTATCTCAATTAAACATCTCAAGTGAAGATACTGAACAACTATTAGAATTAATGAGAATAGAGAACAATATCAGTAATGATGAAGGTTCTGATATCCCTCATTCATCTAATAGCGAAGATTAGTAACCACTTAAAAGAGATAGTGATAATGACGAAGTCACTATTTGCGCTAACAATTGCAATGAAAAGTGTTGCAATAAACAAATTAATGTAATCACTAAAAAAGATGAAGAAAGTTATTTGCTAATTGATCTAATTAGTAAAATTTCTGATCCTGAGTTAAAATCTCAATACACTAAACAGTTAAAAGATTTATTAACTAAAGACAATAGAGTTAAGGATAAAATTAATAAAGCTAAAGAAAAACCAGTATTTAGTCTTAATAAAACTCTTGAGAGATTTAAAACCCCAGTTAAGGAAGTTACCCTTCCAGAGTTGAATCAAGAAGTCAATAAACTCAAGAAGGAAATTTCTAACTTAAAATTTGAAGTCTCTAATTTAAGAAAAGAGTTTGAAGACAAAAAATCCGATCTTCAAGTCCATGATTCCTCCTCTAGATGAGCCTGAATCATCGGGAACAAAAGAAGAGCCAGATCTTTTTGTTCAAGGTCTTTCTCTTAAACGTATTAAAGATATCACATTTCAAAAATGGTATATCTCCATTAACTTAGTTGTTGATAAAACCTTTTCTATACAACTTCCTGCTCTAGTTGATACTGACGTAGATCTTAATTGTATTCAAGAAGGTCTAATCCCAACTAAGTATTATAAGAAAACTAATGAAAAGTTAAATTCGGCCAATGGTAGTCAAATGGAGATAAAATATAAACTGCCTAAAGTTCATATCTGTCAAGATAATATGTGCTTTAAAATATCATTTGTTTTAATCCGTAATCTTACTGATAAGATCATCTTAGGGTTACCATTTATATATTTATTATACCCTTTTACTACCAATAATGAAGGATTAAGCTGTAAACATTTAGGAAAAACAATAACATTTAAATTCCTTATTAAACCTAAAGAAAGAGATTTAAAATTCATTCAAGAAGAATCTATTTCCAAATCATTAAATTTATTGAATTGTAAATCTACCCATTTAAATTTCTTAAAGGAAGAAATTAAGTACAAACGTGTTGAAGAACAACTTCAGAATAAAGAAGTTCAAGAAAAAATTGAAGAGTTAAAAATATATTTAAAAGAAAACCTTTGTTCTGATTCTCCTAATGCCTTTTGGCATCGGAAGAAGCATGTAGTAAGGCTTCCTTATGTTAAGGAATTCAAAGAGCACATGATTCCTACTAAGGCTAGGCCTATACAAATGAATCACGAACAAACGGAGTTATGTAAAAAAGATATTAATGATCTTCTTAGTAAAGGTTTAATTAAGCCTAGTAAATCCCCATGGTCATCTCCCGCCTTTTATGTTAATAATGAAGCAGAGAAGGAGAGAATCGTTCCCCGTTTAGTAATCAATTACAAGCCATTGAACAAAGTCTTAGAGTGGATTAGGTACCCTTTACCTAACAAAGACGACCTTATTAACCGATTGAGTAATGCCACTATCTTCAATAAATTCGACCTTAAATCTGGTTTTTGGCAAGTTACAATCCACCCAGATGATAGGTACAAAACAACATTCACTACCCCATTTGGTCATTACGAATGGAATGTCCAGGCATTTGGCCTAAAAAATGCTCCCAATGAATTTCAGAATATTCTCAATGATATTTTGAACCCTTTCAGTCACTTTATTGTCGTCTACATTGATGATATTATCATTTTTTTCAATTCTATTGAAGAACACATTAAACATTTGAAATCGTTCTTCAAAATAGTTAAAGATAATGGACTTGTCCTTTCACCTTCCAAATGCAGCTTGTTTCAAGCTAAAGTTCGGTTTCTTGGTTTAAATATTTATCGCGGACTCATACAGCCTATTGACAGAGCTATTCAATTTCTTTGTGATTCGAGATAAAATTACCAATAAAATCCAACTACAGAGGTTTCGGGCTCATTTCAATTATATTGGCAAGTTCTACAAAAACCTCGGGAAGATTTGCAAACCTCTTTTTCAAATAAGCCATAGGATAATCCTCCTCCTTGATCGACACTCACACTTCGTCATCCAACAAGTTAAAAATATATGTCAAGGCATTGCCCGCCTTGGTATTTCCAATGATTCTGCATTTAAAATTATTGAAAACTGATGCCTCGATATTGGATTGGAGGAATTCTCAAGCAAAACTTACTCTCGTTCTCCAGAACAAATTGTCTGTTTCATTCATTAGGTGCATGGAATACTACACGCTTAAATTACACATTACTATTAAAAAGGAAATACTTTCTTTAGTATTATGTATTAACAAATTTCAAAGTGACTTATTGAATCAAAAGTTTTAGTTCGCATTGATTGCAAATCAAGAAAATATGTTTTAGAAAAAGATGTTGAAAACATAGCCTCTAAACATTCCTTTGCTAGATGGCAAGCCTTATTGAGTATCTTTGATTTTGAAATTGAATATATTAAAGGCGAAGAATAATTCGATTCTCGATTTTTTCTCACTGGAATTTATTAATACAGGTACTGTCCGCTCATTATGAGTACTTGAGGAACATCATCCTCTCGTGGTCCGGGTCGCCCTACTAGCCCAAGTAATCAACCAAAAGGAACCTTAGTTCCTCATCCAGTTAACCCAATTTATCAAACCACCGATAAATTTTACGGTCTTGGTACAATACCCAAGCCATACTGATTCAAAATTTTAGCTAGTAACTCCAACCCCAGTTGACCCTTTTTCCAACCAATCAAAAGCCTCTAGTTCAAACCCAGTCATCCTCCTTCCGAGTATATGCACAAATGGACCACTCACCATTTCATATGAACCCCATATGAAACCTAAAGATGACCCACCAAATTGGTCGCCATTTTTTTCCTTTAGGTTGGCATTTCACTCCATGACTCCTTATAAATCCTCCTTGTGTCTTATAAGGACATCCTTGTTGAAACCAAGTCAATCTTTGTTAAACCCATTTATGCTAATAATGATAAATCCAAAGTACTTTATCATTCATTGTATATTAAGCAATTCATTTCAATGTCAGATTGGGGAAAACATCCTTCTGACCTCATGCAGCTTTCTAATCAGGATAACTCTTATTATTATTATTATGATTATATGGAAGCTTGGTATAGAGTCATCCTTTTTCAAAATGAGTCAAATAGTCATTCCTGGTTTTTCCAGTTCGATCACAAGTTCAAAAGCCAGTTCCCTCATTGGTTCTCTCATTGGTGGATGAGGTTTGGTTCCACTTATGATCTTCTTCCTGAACCATTGAAAGTTCAACTTAGTCACTTTTGTAACCACAGTAAACATAATCCAAAGTATGATGGAGTCCCTGTCATTCTTCAATTTGTTAGTAAATATAAGATTCCCTGAATTCTTAAATGGCAGTATGACATTAAAACCCCAACTAAAGTAACCGATCCGTTTTGTCGAGATTTCAATTTGGCGGAAGCCTGTACCCTTTGTGAACCATTCCCTCTTCTCTCTCAATAATTTTTCATCAAATGGTGGGATAAGTTTGATGTTAATAGGATTGTTAGTCAAGTTCAATTAGAATTTCCCACCGTTCCTCTTAAGGTTCTTCCAGTTTCATCCAAAGAACCTTCTAGTCAATTAAAAGAGTCAAAACCCAAAGAGTCAAAATCGGTCCCTCATTGGTTTCGTCTTGTTCTCGTGACATTTCGATTTCAAGAATTGTTCCAAGAAAGAATTAAAATTAATAGCCCAAGCACTTAACAAAAGAATCGATGAGTTACACGAAGAAGCTTTCATTCATTCTTCTTCTCTTCTCGTAATGCTTTGACCAACCAATTTGCAGATGATGATGGTCAGTATGATCCATATGGCACCATCGATCTACAGGATGCCCAGGACCCATTTGTCTGACTTCATAGTCACATGTATATATATATATAATGTGTATATATATATATATATATATATATATATATATATATATATATACATATCAAAATCAATAAAACGAAACGGACTGAAATGAATAAGAAAAAACTCAAAAAATGATAATTGAGAAATAACACATGAGGAGTACCTTAGGGCCCATAGTAACTTTAACTACATCAACAAGCTCTTCAACACCCTTAAGCATTAAAGCCCGAGCTTCAACTACCAATCTAATATCCTTGGCCACATAGTTTCTGCTCAAACTCAATCTATTGCCAATCTTTATGCAGTTAAAAAATCACATTTAGAACATTAATTAAATAAATTGTTAAAAAAACTGTCATACATGAAATTAGCTATAAATTCTTGTTGGGTGCAATTTATAGCAATCCTTCACAATATATACAAACAGGTATATTAAAAAAATGGAATTAAACTGATAATAATTCAAGAAATATATTAAGGAATGGAAACAAAGTAATGAATAAACTGCTAAACTACTGTTGAGCACAAAGCCTATACACCACATTATGTTAAAGTTTAAGCCACATACTCAGTCCCAACTCCAAGTCAAAGATACTATTGACCAGATGAAACCTTGTAAACCTAAATCCCAATAATTGCCTTACAAAATTGACTTTGTTCCTAATTCAAACCATAAACTACAGGACTCCAATTAGGTGCAGACAAAGACAATTTTCAAAATATTAAAATTTTCTAACTTCAGCATATTAATACTTATGCTTAAACTTAATTAAGCACTTCATATCCAAAAAAAATAAAATAAAAAATTTACCCAATATCAAAATTCGCAAATGCTCAACACCAAAATCATAATTAACAAATTTAATGAATCCAAACACCAATTATATATATGTACACATATAAGAACTAAAATTACATATGAATGCTTACCTCTTTAGCAATAATAATAGCCTTGATATGCTGCCCCACCTAGAAACAACAAACAATACCAAAATCAGTAACAAACCCAAAACTCAATCAAACATAACAGATATCTACACAACAAAAATTCAAAAGAAACCTATTTATTTTAGTTCCAGTACCTCTAAATTCATAACAATGGCCTTTTCACAACCCAAAATGGTAGAATGGTAAGATAAATGGGTTCGAGAATGTGAAGATCAAAGAGTGTTTACTTTATCCCCTAATATTGACTTTGAAAAACAACAGACGACTTGATTCTCCACCTGAATCTTTCGTCGGACATAGGGTTTCGGGCGACAACGTCTCGTTAGTAGAGGACGAAGCCTTAGTCGCCTGTGGCACCGAATAGAACCAATCAAACTCAAACCAATTACACAAATCCATTCACGCACGTGTACATATATATATATATATATATATATATATATATATATATATATATATATATGCATCGCTGCTTTCTCGATGGGGTCATAAAAAATAAATTATCATGACTGTAAAAATTACAAATCACAAAATACCAATCAAGCAGATTAAATTCATCTGAATACATAAATAAGAAACCACCAAACAATTTCAATACTTTTGTTTGTAAAGGAAACAATTTCAATACTTAGATCCAATAAGTGATTGTTTCAATTGCACTTCAACTACAATAGAAGTAAATAATCAAACAGAATAAATTGATATATGTATAAATGATCGGATAGACAATATAATTGCAATGTATAAACGAAAATTATAAGAATGTATGGAGGTGACCACATATCATCCATGTAAATATTAATAAAGCAAGTTGAAGATACTTGAAGTAAGCTGCTTTAGCATATTATCTTGAACTTGTGCCCACTTTTCCTCTAGTTCTTGAACAACATCTTCCATTGAACCCTAAAAAGATCCATATGGATTCGTTCGAATATCTGAAAGATCAAATTTATGTCTTCACTGGAACATATTAGTTTCCCTGAAGAACCAAACCAAAAGGTATCGCCAATTAGACCAACAAAATATCATACAAATAAGTTTAAGAATATTATAAACAGATAATCACATAAAAGAATGGATTCCATTTTACCTCAGAACACCCTTGTCAACATATAAACAATTTTACATATATTATAAAAGTATAAAATAGAAATACTAAAAATTCTAGACAAAATTGGGGAGAATATAAGAGATGCGACTTTGAAAATTATGTATGAGAAATACTGGATCATAGTGAGCAACTATCACCTCAAATAATGGAACACTTCCTAATTAAATTATGAAAAGTAATGTGCAGTGTATTCCATCTTTATTCTAAGCTTATGAATAATCTAAAATGCAAAAAAAATTCTCCGCAACCATTCAAAGTTAGTCTAATATCCATAGGGAGGAGGCAACCAATCTTCCTCTTCCTTGTCTTCACCACAATCAACAATTTGTATGACTTCCCCGTTCTTTGGTCCCTTTTCATCCTAATTAACATAACTAAGCAGCTACACGAAAGAAACTGCAATATAATACTAAAAGCAACCCAAATCACATACCCAATTTATTTTTGAATAAATCCATAAAGAAAAAACTCAAACCACATACCCAATTTTCAAGAAGAAAAAACCCAAATCACATACCTATTTCCTTTTTGTACAAATTCATGATGATTTTTCAAAAAAATTTCCAAACCTAACTAAGGGACACAATTTTCATATGTATGAACTAAGAGCATTCAAATAAGTTATTGAATTAAATGTTCTCTGTATATATTGCTTACGTCAAGGGCCCTTGCTAGTCAAAGGGGCATCTATTTCTAGCACTGAATACACTATAAAGTGCTCAAGAAATTGAAATTCCCAGATGTACACGTTCCATAGGTAAATCTGACACAAACATATCATAGAAGATTAATTTCTCTCTCTCTCTCTCTCTCTCTCACACACACACACACAGAGACATGCCCATGGTCAGAGTTCTTAGACATACACAATGCATTCTAAGTCTTCCTGTTAACCCCAGGATAAAAGAAATAGTAAAGGGGCTAAGAAGGTGGTGTTTCTGTGAGTCAATCAATTACAAAATCCAGCAAGGAATTCTCTTTAGATCAGTCTCATGGTGAGTATTTTAATTTAATTTAGCCTTTCAATGTCTCCTAGACTCTAAGATCTGATAAGAACTCTTTTATATTTCCAATCTATACTTGATACTTGCAAAATCACTGCCCACATTAGCAAAGATTTTATAATTGGGAGTCTAGTAATCCAGTTATGCAAGAAGCTTTCAAATGAATTAAACGATATAACAAAGAGATGTATTACATATTCATCAGCCTTGAAGACTGATTACATACATGGTTGGAGCTCCGGTGTCAGCAATGGCAGCAGTTGCTTTGGCAGAAGCTTCTTCATCATTTATAGCACTGAAATAAAGACCCGAATGATGCCTCATCAATTTTTCTAACACCTTCCAATGAAAGTTTCTTCCAAATGTTCAGATTCAGGTCAAGAAGACAGGTCGAGCATGCAGACGCTGAGCTTAATAAGATATACTAATATATTCCATAGGTGAACAACAATTAGCATGCTTTTTCAATTCTCCTTGTCATTGAGCTTTTCTTATCTGCACTTTATACTTCCATCAACAAAGATTAACCATTATATTGACTGAATATAACATCTATGCAATTCTATAATCAAAACATAAGAATATAAAGGCCCAAAATAGACACACACAATTATGATTATAAATTCACTTCCATGCTACTCCTTTTTTACCATAGGAAACATTATCTTTTTTTAATAGAAGAAGAGAACGCCTCAAATATTATTCTTTTAACTTAGGGTGAAATCATATTTTTTTAAGAAAATATTTTTAATTAATTAATACTTGAGATGGTGGAGGGAACTAAAAAGAGCCATGGTGTATTGTTAGAATTTACCTTCCCTTGCTGTTTCAGTATGTGTTTTTAAGTGCATTGTCTACATCACATTCCCTTGCACTACAACATTTCCAGTATAATTTTTGTAGTAAAATCCACAATCCAAGTCTAAGCCTAAATCACCCAAAAAGCCTAAATCACCCAAAAAAATTAAATTAATCATGTACTTATACTTTTAACAAAATTAATAGAAATTGATCCGAATTTTAACAAACTAATTACCTGCTCTTAGTGCTACTGAAACTTGATCCTCATATTCACTATTAAGCCAACGTTGATGATCCATCATTACTTCAATTGAATCACAATCTGAAGCTATGTATGACCTAATTCCTTCTTTCCCGGTTCAATATCTTTAATCATACAAGTAGAATTAAAACATACCACTCAATCACAATCCAAAACAAAATACTAATTACTCTACATAAAAGCAAATTATATGCATATATGAGATGAAGAATTCTTACATACATGAATCGATTGAAGAGGTTAAAACATAATAGGTGGAATTTGGAATCTATGAACTGAGAATTTTAGAGGGACTACAGACTACAGAGAACTCCTGCCGACATAGCTTTTCTCTTTCATCGGGGGTTTTGTTTGCCGCTACCTCCTCCTTTTTGACCGAAATCAGTCGAAAAGCTAAAAAAATTGAACGATCGACAAACTCCATAGTTTGCCCAAAAAAGTCCCACATCGTATTCGTTTGTCGAAGTTTAGGGTAAATCAAAGATAGAGAAAAAAGATTTGGGGTGCGTGTGGGAGGAGGGAGAGAAACGGAACAAAAAAAATTGAGGAAATCAATTTTGCGCAGAAGGGGAAGGGAAGAAACTGAAGTGATTGAAGAGAGTGTAGTGAAAGAAGAAACAGATGGTTTATGCATGAGGAAGACGAAGAGATTAGACCAACTCGACTCAGTGAAATTGAACGAAATTGGCTTAAATTGATTATGAGTCAATTTCAAATTGGATTGCCTTTGCTGCCTTTATATTCCAAATGTTCAGATTCAGGTCAAAAAGACAGATCGAGCATGCAGACGCTGAGCTTAATAAGATATACTAATATATTCCATAGGTGAACAACAATTAGCATGCTTTTCAATTCTCCTTATCATTGAGCTTTTCTTATCTGCACTTTATACTTCCTTCAACAAATTAACCATTATATTGACTGAACATAACATCTATGCAATTCTATAATCAAAACATAAGAATATAAAGGCCCAAAATAGACACACAATTATGATTATAAATTCACTTCCATGCTACTCCTTTTTTACCATAGGAAACATTTTCTTTTTTTAATAGAAGAAGAGAACTTTTTAATAGAAGAAGAGAATGCCTCAAATATTATTCTTTTAATAGAAGAAGAGAACTTTTTAATAGGGTGAAATCATATTTTTTTTAAGAAAATATTTTTAATTAATTAATACTTGAGATGGTGGAGGGAACTAAAAAGAGCCATGGTGTATTGTTTGAATTTACCTTCCATTGTTGTTTCAGTATATGTGTTTTTAAGTGCATTGTCTACATCACTTTCCCTTCCCTTCCCTTGCACTACATCATTTCCAGTATAATTCTTGTAGTAAAATCCACAATCCAAGTCTAAGCCTAAATCGCCCAAAAAAAATTAAATTAATCATGTATTTATACTTTTAACAAAATTAAAAGAAATGGATCCGAATTTTAACAAACTAATTAATTGCTCTTAGTGCTACTGAAACTTGATCCTCATATTCACTATTAAGCCAACGTTGATGATCCATCATTACTTCAATTGAATCACAATCTCTATAAGCGACCTAATTCCTTCTTTCCCGGTTCAATATCTTTAATCATGCAAGCAGAATTAAAACATACCACTCAATCATAATCCAAAACAAAACACTAATTACTCTACATAAAAGCAAATTATATGCGTATATGAGATGAAGAATTCTTACATACGTGAACCGATTGAAGAGGTTAAAACATAATAGGTGGAATTTGGAATCTATTAACTGAGAATTTTAGAGGGACTGTAACGCCCAAGAAAATTAGATTTTTATGACAATTAAATTTTTATTTGATTATGTGAATTAAATGAATTTAATTGATTTATTTTGTGAGTAAGCTATGTGAAGGTCGTTCTATGACCTAGAATGTGTTTATGTGGTTAGTAATCTAGCTACGTGCTAAAATTAATTATTTAGAATTTTCGCGACGAAAATAAATGTTTTCCGAGAAATTTCCGGCAAAACACTATTCATTCGTTTCTGTTCGGGGAATTATTTTGAAATTTCGAGAAACGCGTAATGATAGAATATCGAGATAAGATGAAATATCTGATAATGTTTCATTTATGGCAAACAAAGTTTTCACCTGCGGACTTAAAACCTAAGGGTTGAGTATATTGATTTTCGAGAAGGAAATGAAATGCGTAGGAGGAATTGCGTTATGGTTAAAGCGGGTGTTATACATTTATGATACTATTTAGTATCTATGTATAATACGATGAGTTAATATGGGGTACAATACGATTATTGTACTAGTATTATACGGAGAGAATACGTGAATTATACGTATAGTATACGATTCGTTTTATGGAATTAAGTTAAGACTTAATGTTAATTCATTTGGGTTAGATTATGTTTAGTCCAATCAAGTGAATGAGCAAGCCCAAGAGATTAGTGTGTTAAGCCCAAGTCAAGGCCCAATATTAGATTGGTTAAGCCCAATGCAAGAAAACCGGACCGTGGATCGAACCGGTGGGTCACTGAATGGGTAAAACCCATGGGACAACCCATGGGGATGACCCATGGGGTGGTGGGCCGGCCACTTGGTGTGCAAGACAAGTATATTACTTGGTCATCAAGTAATTTACTTGGTGACAAAGTAGGGAATAGTAAGGAGGTGGGGGATATTGACCTAATTGCCCTCCATTTCATTTTCTATAAATAGAAAGCTAGAGTTGGTCATTTGAGGGTTTTTCAAGTTGCCAACATATATTTTGAGAGAGAGAAAGAGCTAGACTTAAACCATTCTTCTACCTTGAAGCTTTTTCATTAGAAGTTTATCAAGCACACAAAGATCGTTAAGGTAATATTCCTTAATAGTAGTTCCATCTCTTTCGGGTTTTCTTTTAGTATGGAGAATCATAAATGGGTGGTGTATGGCTTGTATGTTGGGATAAGAATGACTTACCATAGATTAAATCTCTATAAGTCATGAAATCATAGAAATCATAAGGTTTGTTATAGTTTAAAATCATGAAAATATTGATTGTTGAGATTGATTGTTGTTAAACAATTGAACTCCATTAATACGTAAATATGTGCATCTTGCTTGGTTAGGATGTAGATATGAAGTCCATGGAGTATTCCATGTGATTTGGCTTAGAGAACATTAGTAACGAAGTTATGGCGAATTTCACGGAAATAGATGTTAAACGTCGAAAACGTTGAAATTTCAGATTGGTAGTCGAAAGTTGCCGTGAGACTTATAAACATTGTTTTTCAATGTCAACACGTGAGATAGGGTATTTAAGAGTTGTGGGTTCGAGAATCGTTGGATTCGACTTAAAACGAAGAAAACGAGCATTGAACGCTCATTAACGTTTACGAACGCTTAGAAAATGAATTCAATAATGAATTTTGAGTTAACGGATTCAAAAGTGTCGAATTCTTATATGAACGCGTAGAGTATGTCATTTATGACGTGTAGGCTTTTGAACGGACCAAATTGAACCTATAACGAAGAAGTTATGGCTCCAGGAATCTCACCAAAATTTTTATCTTTATAAATTATCTGGTGCTGAGGTTTGTATCGCCATGATTGCGAGCAGTGTTAAATACCGCGCCGCAAGGTTGGCATGATGTAGTTAGCTCTATCGCTAAATGGCACGCATGCCACCGATAGAGTAAAAGTCTCATCACTTCAGCCAGAGGCAAGGACCAACTGGTTATCGAAACCGAAATGCAATGGCCGTTGTTGAACTAGTGGGTCACGTCGCCGCATGCAAAAGTGTGGAGGTTTTGATAGATGACTTTGGTTTTGAACTTCAATTGTTCAGGGACCTTTAGGAGTAATGTTTGTGCACTTAATAAGTGTATTAAAACTATTTCTATTTTACCTATACTAAGTTATATGGTATTGAACTTAGGAATTGATTGCATGTTAGTATGTTATGAATGGTGAACAAGAAGTGTTATCGATGAACCCTAATCGGTAAACAACGTTGGTACTTTGCCAATGATGATAGAGTTTGGTTAATGACGTAAGTTGGTTAATAAGCCGGGACAAAGGGTAATAAGTCGAGTTGACTATATTATAGTTAATTAGTTAACAAAGACTTAGAAGAGAAAGAAGTTGGTAGGAACAATGTGAATAATTGTTTGATAGCTAATTATAGTGTGCTATGTGAATATATCATGTAGATTATGTAAAGGCTGTGGTCAATCGATTAAGTTATTTGAAGACGCTGAAAGGCAAGTTTTCTTAACGCTTGTCAAACTTTCAAGTTAGCCAAGTTTTATGTGATTCATTGAACCGAATTGCACGACTGGTTTTTAAGAAAGGGTCAATGCCAGATTTAACTCGGCTTGACTACTCATAATATATAGATTGATTGATATTCATATCTTTCTATATAGAAATATTAACGCTATCCTATGCCAATTGATTGGTACGAATATGAAGGTAAGGTTTGTCTATGAACAAACAAAAGTATTTTTCATCGATTATTCGACGGGCACGCGAGTTTGCCAAATGTTAAATTTAAATACCTTTAACGAATGAGTGTTGATCAACATAGAGTACTATAGGCTGATCACCTAGAAGTGCTCGTAATTAATGCGGATGTACAGCCTTGGTGCTGTGATATCCTTTTCAAGTATGAAAATAGGAAGCTACTGTTCATGGTCTATCGACTGGTTCAGAATTCCTAATCTACTCTATACTTTGGGAATTGATGATATGAAATGTTAAAGTATTATTATTTCATAATACTTCATAACTATATTTTTAGTTATGTATAAATTGTTATATAATTCACGAATGTGGTATTACTGTTATCCTTTGTTAAACTTGCTGAGCTTGTTATGCTCACTTCTTGCTTGAATTATATAATTGTAGTTAAGGATGAACGTACTGAGAATGCTAAGAGAGATAAGGGCAAAGCTAAGTTGGATGCTTAGCCATCGTGTAATAGATTAGTATGTTTGAATGTATTATACATTATGAACAACGAACGATGTAATCGGTTTATGAACCTGGGAAGGATTATACTTTGATTGTAATAAGAAGATAGTAATTACATTCATTTTTTTGTATTTCAATGGAATGGTTATATGGTTATGAGTACAGTGTAGCACCATATGTCGGGTTGGAAGATACCCGGATTTGGGGGCGTCACAGGTTGGTATCAAAGCATTAGGTTATAAAACTTAAGGGGGGAAGAACCTTAGGCTAATAACCTCGTAAGGAAGGTAAAGTCCGAAGAAAGAAACTCGAGTCGAAGGAATTAATAAGGTATTGAGAAAACTCAGTACCGAAAGATTTAAAAGATGAAAATTAATCTTAAATAAATTAAATGTGATTTGTGCTTATACTATTGTGTATTATGTACTAATCAACGTGTTATGTGTTTTGTAGATGTCAATCGATAGCATGATGTATAGAGATATTTACGTTGTGAGTGAAGAGTCAGTGAACCAAGTGGAGGTAGTACCGATGCCAGTGGCGGAGGTACCGTTAGTGGTTCTGGAAGACTCTGATATTGAAGAGTACATCTCAAAGGTGGAATACTCTGAGGAGACAATGGGCATAGCGCCATATCTAAATATGATGATAGATGTGGAGGAGGAGATGGAGGTAACATCGATTTATACGGTGATACCTACTCAAGAGCCAACACCTCCGGATGCAATGAGATCATTGTATTTGGCAGTGTTGGATAGGAATGTGCATCTGCGCACGGTGGTGTAGACACAAAATAAGGAGATAACCGCCCTATATGAGGCAAAGGAATCTGCAGAGGCGGATTTTGAGTCAGAGCACGATGAGAAAGTGCTTATGACGGATAAGGCACGAGACGATAAGGAAGAGGCCGTTGAGCTTCGAAAGAAAATGGTTGAAAAAGACCCGAAAATAGCTAGGATGTCGTACATCCACGAGTGCGCTCATGAGGATTTCAAGCTGAAAATCGCTTGTTATTCCATTGAGTCCGGGCAGACTCGACATACCATAAGTCGAGATATTGTGTCGAAATCTTGGAAAATCGTAAATATGAGAATGCTTGGATTCGGCGGTGTTAGTAGATCGTTAGATCTTTTTGTATATAAGTAGTGACGTAAAACCCTCTTTTGTATAATTAAAGGGTAGTCTTTTTGTAAATCCTAATTTTTGTAGATCGCGGGATTGTATGTAATAGCTTTTTGGCTAAGGGAACATGATGTAAATAGTTTTGACTATGAAAGCATATTAATATAATGAAGTTTTTATTTAATGTGCTTGTTGTGGTATGAGTTGTTGTTGTTTGAGAATGATAACTAAGTAGTTAAATAAATAATAACAAAACTTTATTTATTTAATCAGAATTATGCCGCCAAGAATGAGACAACGTAACGAAGAGGCCGAGTCTCATAATGAGAATCAGGGGGGTCCTAATAACCCTATGCAAGAGTTCGTTAATTTATTAACGGCTGCATTTAACCAAGTTGGGGGAGGGATTCCTGTAGCTCCTGGGGTATTAAGAACAACTACCTTTAAGGAATTTAAGAGTGTGGGTCCTCCTGAATTCTGAGGAATGACGGACCCTTTAGAGGCCCAGACATGGGTAAAAGAAATTGAAAAGGCGTTTGTGATTACAAACGTAAGTGAGGCGCATAAGACTTCTTTTACGACTTACATGATGAAGGGGGAAGACAACTACTGGTGGGAGGCCCACCAGGGTGGGGCTAGGACCAAAGCTGTTACGTGGGAACAGTTTAAGAAGGTGTTCTTTGAGAACTACTTCCCTACTAGCATGCAAGGTAGGATGGAGATTAATTTCTTAGAACTTAAGCAGGGGGATATGACAGTTCCCCAGTATGCTGCCAAATTCAATGAATTGGCGAGGTTTGCTCCACATCAGGTGGATATGGAAGAGAGAAAGGCGCGCAGGTTTGAGAAGGGCTTAAAACCCTGGCTCTATAGTAGAATATTGGTTTTTCAGAGTGCTTCCTATGGGACCCTTCTGGAAAAGGCGATAATAGCTGAAGGTGGTGGTGAGGCTTTGTCTCAGTACCACAAAGAGCGAAAGAATAAGAGTAAGTTAGAAGGAGGTAGTAAGGCTGAAGTTGACAGCGGAAGCGGCAACTTACCTAAGAGGAAGAGTTTTAACCCTGGGAATACTAGGGTAAAGTAGGGAGATCCCAAGCGAAGGACGAAAGCATGTAAGACACGCGGAAAGACTCATATGGGAGTCTACTTAAAGGGGAAAGCAGTATGCTACAACTGTGGGCAGGAGGGGCATTTGTCACCCAACTGTCCTAACCCTAAGAAGAACCAGGGGTGTTTTGTCTGTGGGTCATTGGACCACATAGCAAGAAACTGCCCGAAGAAGGGTTTAGAGGGAAATAAGGGTTTTGGTAGTGGTAAATTAGCCATTACTGGACCAACACCATCAGTGGGTAGACCCTCAGCTTGTACGTTTAATATGACTGTGCAAGATGCGGTTGCATCAACGGATGTGGTAGCAGGTATCATTCCGGTCAATGAGATAAATGCTTATGTGTTATTTGACTCAGGTGCTACTTGTTCTTTTATAGCATGTGAATTTGCTAAGCGATTAGGTTTAATCCCTGAGAAGTTACCAATACCTTTAGACGTTAAGGTAGCCAACGATGAGATAATCCCCATTGAACATATTCATAAGGATTGTTGCGTAGATATTAGAGGGAATAAGTTATCGGTAGATTTGGTACCGATAAGGTTAAAAGAATTCGATGTAATTCGGTATGGATTGGTTGGTTAACCATAAGGCGATAATAGATTGCCATAGGAAAAGTGTAAACCTTCGGCTTTCTAAGAAAATCAAGGTAGTGTTCTTCGGTAGTAAATCACCGAGACGCTCTTGTTGTCTGTTGATGACACAAGCTAGGAAGATGTTGAGAAAAGGGTGTGTAGGTTATCTGTGCCATGTTGTGGATTCCCAAAGAGTGGGAACATCCTTGGACCAGATACCGATAGTGCAAGAGTTTGCGGATGTATTTCCGGGGGAGTTGCCGGGTATTCCACCGGACAGGGAGGTAGAGTTTGTAATTGATCTGTTACCGGGAACGACACCAGTTTCAAGGGCACCATATTGAATGGCGCCAGTTGAGATGAAGGAGTTGATGGTTCAATTACAAGAACTATTAGATAGAAAGTACATTCAACCAAGTGTGTCTCCTTAGGGAGCACCGGTATTGTTTGTAAAGAAAAAGGATGGGTCGTTAAGACTTTGTATCGACTATCAAGAGTTGAACAAGTTAATGATTAAGAATAAATACCTGTTGCCTAGGATCGATGATCTATTTGATCAGTTGAAAGGGCAAAGTATTTTCTAAGATAGATTCTTGCATTCGGGTATCATCAATTAAAGGTAAGGAAGGAGGATGTACCTAAGATGGCGTTCAGAACTCGTTATGGTCATTACGAATTTCTGGTGATGTCTTTTGGGTTGACTAATGCGCCAGCCGCATTTATGGATATGATGAACAGAGTGTTCAAATAATATTTGGACAAGTTCGTCGTAGTGTTCATTGATGATATTCTAGTCTATTCAAAGACATCAGAAGATCATGCCGAACATTTAAGGATAGTGTTGAAACACTAAGAAAGGAAAAGTTGTATGCAAAATTCACAAAGTGTGAATTTTGGCTTGAATGAGTGCAGTTTCTAGGACATGTTATTGATAAAGATGGCATTTCTGTGGATCCAGCAAAAGTAGAAGCAGTTAATGAGTGGGAGCAACCAAAAACGCCAACCGAGGTTCAGAGTTTTCTGGGGTTAGCGGGATACTATAGAAGGTTCATTCAGGACTTTTCTAAAATAGCTACTCCGTTGACGAATCTGACAAGAAAGTCGGTGAAGTATGTGTGGACTGAAAAATGTGAAAACAGTTTTTAGGAGTTGAAGAAGAGATTAAGTGAGGCACCTGTATTGTCTTTACCAGACGATACAGGAAATTTTGTAGTGTATAGCGATGCTTAGCATAAAGGACTGGGTTGCATGCTCATGCAGCATTGCAAAGTCATCACAGACATGCGTCGTCACGTCAATTAAAGGATTATGAGAAGGTCTATCCTACTCATGATCCGGAATTGGCAATTGTAGTTTTTGCCTTGAAGATATAGAGGCATTACCTATATGGTGAGAAGTGTGAGATATACACGGACCACAAAAGTCTGAAATATATCTTCACACAGAAGGAGTTGAACATGAGATAGAGAAGGTGGTTAGAGTTAATAAAAGATTACGACTGTGATATTTTATATCATCCAGGAAAGGCAAATGTAGTAGCCGATGCGCTAAGTAGGAAGGTTAGAGAGAAACTGTCAATGTTAACAACTCAGAATGAGTTGATAACATCGATGACAAGAATGGAATTAGAAGTTAAGTTACCGGAGGAAGCGGTGGAAATGTTATTTTCCATGGAAACCCAACTGACCATAGTGGAACGGGTTAGGAGAGTACAATTGAGTAACGAGGAATACAGGCAGATACAGAAGAGGATAGAAGATGAAGAGAAGACTAAGTATAACCTCGATAAGGAGGGATTACTTCATTTTGAAGGAAGAATTTGGGTCCCAAATGATTCTGAATTAAAGGAAGAAATAATGATGGAGGCTCATAGTTCGAGGTACTCGATACAACCCGGTAGTACGAAGATGTACCAAGACCTTCGTCAGAACTTTTGGTGGCCGAACATGAAAAGGGAGATAGCAGAATACGTTAGTAGGTGCTTAACTTGTCAAAAAGTTAAGGTTGAACACCAACGACCTAGCGGGTTGTTGCAACCGTTAGAAATTCCAGAGTGGAAATGGGAACACATCACAATGGATTTTGTGGTGGGACTTCCAACAACAAGGAAAGGATACGATGTTATTTGGGTGATAGTGGATCGATTGACGAAATCAGCTCATTTTCTACCAATAGGAGTTAGGTATAACCTAGATCAGTTAGCTAAGCTGTATGTCAAGGAAATTATTTCCAGAAATGGAGTACCTATTTCGATTATGTCAGATCGTGATCCACGATTCACATCTAACTTTTGGAGGAGTTTGCAAGAGCAAATGGGAACGCAGTTAAGATTGAGTACGGCGTATCATCCTTAGACGGATGGTCAGAGTGAACGGACAATCAAACGCTTGAAGATATGTTAAGATCTTGGTTATGGATTTTAAAGGGAGTTGGGACGAATATCTACCGTTGGTGGAATTTTCGTACAATAATAGTTTTCACGCTAGTATAGGCATGCCGCCTTACAAAGCGTTGTATGGAAGAAAGTGCCGAACTCCATTGTGTTGGGATGAGGTGGGTGAACGTCGGATGTTGGGACCTGAGATGGTACAGCAAACGGCGGACATGGTGAAGATAATACGTGCTCGATTGGTAGCGGCCCAAGATAGGCAGAAGAAGTATGCAGATCCTCACAGAGAAGAGAGAGAATTCGATGTAGGATCTTTTATCTTTCTGAAAGTATCGCCTTGGAAGGGGAAGATAAGTTTTGGAAAGAAGGGGAAGTTAAGTCCAAGGTTTGTAGGACCTTTTGAGATTTTAAGAAGGGTAGGAGAGGTGGCTTATGGAGTAGCATTACCTCCAGAAATGGAACGCATTCATAATGTGTTTCATGTGTCCGTGTTGCGTCCTTATAAACCAGACTATAAACACGTAATAGAGTATGAATCTATCCAAATAGAGAAAGATTTATCATATGAGGAACTTCCAATTCAAATTATTGATAGGAAGGAACAAGTATTAAGAAATAAGGTAATATCTTCAGTTAAGGTGTTATGAAAAACCACAATGCTGAAGAAGCAACGTCACTCAAAAGTAAAATGAAGGAAGATTTTCCTCATTTGTTTATGTAATTATAAGCTAGATTCTGGGGACAGAATCCTTATAAGGGAAAGAGAATGTAACGCCCGAGAAAATCGGATTTTTATGACAATTAAATTTTTATTTGATTATGTGAATTAAATGAATTTAATTGATTTATTTTGTGAGTAATGTGACGCCCCCAAAATAGGTATACACAACACCCATTCTGAGTCGCCAAATACATGGTACAAGAAGCAAACTACAACTTCAATAATACAAATGTCGTGTGAAATACGACAATATATACTGTGAGTTTAAATATAATATTGTCTTCTAGACAATATCCACACGCAAATAAATCCCCATCATATTTATTGATACATCATTTTACAAAAATGGTGAGGACTACTAAACAACTCTCTCTAGAACCTTCATTCCATACCCCGACTAGTACTCGCTACATTCTCGCCTCCGAGAAGAAAAATGGAACAACAAGGAAAAGGGTGAGCTCAACTAGCCCCAAGAAGAATACTATGACTAAGATAATATACAACAAATTATCGTTAGTCTCCAACAGGGAAAAATCTGATAGAATACAATAGACAACAAGTTTCAGATCAATATTCGCAGCGGAAATAATAATTCATAGAAGAGTTAAGTAGAGAATGCAAACTACTATCTTCTATGTATGAATTTAAAAGTTCATCGTCTATCTTTTATCCCTGTAACATCAATCAATATACATCTGGAATCAAATATTCATCTTTTGCACTACTGGTGCCAAAGATATTCATCGATTAGTCGTGTTCATTTAAACACTGTTCATCTTGCACTACAGCCAAAGATATTCATCATTGGTCATGTTCATTTAAACACTGTTCATCTTTGCACACTATGGGCCAAAGATATTCTTGAAATCATTCATCTTTGCACTACTGAGCCAAAGATATTCAATAATATCATCATTTAAAACCGAGGATGATGAAAAATATTTTTTAAAGAACGAATCCAAATTGAAACAAAATGACAAGGATTAAGGATTAAGGATTCGTACTTTTGTTTTATCCATGTCCAACAATACCTCAAAAATAATCATAGTGGTGTAAAATTCAAGAATGATCAAAACATGGATACAATCAAAGCTAGTATCCGTAATAGATATTTTGGACTAAAAGAAGAAATTTTATTTTTCTATTGAATAGTGTCAGAGTATCGTGAATAAGGCAGTATACGTGAATAGTAACTCAGACACCAAAAGATAGAAATTCCACAAAAACATCTTCACGCTTCATGAATAGTACTCGTGAATAAGTAACTTCGTGAATAGTAACTCATGAATAGTAACTCGTGAATAGTAACTCATGAATAGTAACCCGATAGCATGAAAAAGTTCCAAATTTGATAAAAACTTGAGATCAACATTTTAGCATAATGATATCAAGAAATAATATCATTACAAAAAATAATATCCCTTACCTCAAAGAATCAAGATTTCGGAAGGAAAGGTCGGAAGTGATCTTTGAATGAAACTTATCTTTGAGCAATGACTCAAAGTATCTAAATACTCACAAAATACGCTCAATAATATAGAGAGAAAGAGAGAAAACTTTGTTTACGGTGTGATTTTCAATTCTAACTTAGCCCTCTATTTATAGGAAAATGTTAGTGCCCAAGCAGACTTGACTGCTAACTGATGGCTTTACGCTACTATTGCCACACCACCACATTTGAAATAAAATTCAGACATTTTTTCACCAACCACAAGTGGGGCCCACCAATTCTAGAATTTTCCACCAAAATCATTTATAACCTAATTTACGAATCGGTCACCTCTTAAAATTCATAATAAATTATACGCTCATTTTAACGGTTCAAAATTTGTGGACATATACTCAACTTATATATGTATAACATATCCAAAAATTACAACGATCCAAGCGGTCGGATTAAATATTATAACTCACACAATAAAGCTGTAATAACACCAATTTGATCTTTTAATACCTCTAATCCGACAAAATACAAATAAAACATCTCAGCATTAATTCCTTCATTAATAACCACATAAATAAATCCATCATTTATATTCATATAAAATAAATATTTCCTTATCATATGAATCAATAATTAATTATTCACAAATAATATTATGTAATCACATTTATGATAACCAGTTGTTCCGAGGAAAGAGGGGCTTTCAATAAGGATCTCTCCTTACTCATGGCCGCAATTAGGTGACAAAACCTCTCCTTAGAGCGTAACTTTCTAGACATTGCCAATAATGTTATCTAATAATATTATTCAAATAATATGAATTATTGATCCGATAATGGGAAATCATGTATGCAAATGACAATTATTAAAACAAAGAATAATATAAAATACCAACGCAAACAATTATTGAATCAATAAAATAAACTATTGAGCGGTAATTCTTTGTAACAATTATTGAGTAGTGCCTTCTCACGTAAAAATCAATAATTGATACAATACTGCAGTATCTTCTTGCTCAACAACGGCGATTAGTGTGTTTTAACCAACCGGGTATTCCAATGATAATCGGTAACAATTACGCCGTTATTTTTAATCAACTTATATTTGTCATTTTCCTCATCCAATCGCTTTCAGTTATGGGGCCTACATGGTCGGCTTGCCGCAAATACGAATATTCCCTGACAAGCGATCTGAATATTCCACGACCAAACGAATATTCCCGACAACAATGAATATTTTATAACCACTTGCTTATTTTGAAATATTTGCGTATTTTACCCCTAATTATCCACATTAATCAAATCAACCCTTACTATTTCAAAATAATAAATAAAGGAAATTCCTTTTTTATTTAAAAAAATTTCGGGGTCTTACAAGTAAGCTATGTGAAGGTCGCTCTATGACCTAGAATGTGTTTATGTGGTTAGTAATCTGGCTACGTGCTAGAATTAATTGTTTAGAATTTTTGCGACGAAAATAAATATTTTCTGAGAAATTCCCGTAAAAACACTATTCATTCATTTCTGTTCGGGGAATTATTTTGAAATTCTGAGAAACACGTAAAGATAGAATATCGAAATGAGATAAAATATCTGATAATGTTTCATTTATGGCAAACGAAATTTTCGCCTGCGGACTTAAAACCTAAGGGTTGACTATATTAATTTTCGAGAAGGAAATGAAATGCGTAGGAGGAATTGCGTTATGGTTAAAGCGGGTGTTATACATTTATGATACTATTTAGTATCTATGTATAATACGATGAGTTAATATGGGGTACAATACGATTATTTTACTAGTATTATACGAAGAGAATACGTGAATTATATGTATAGAATACGATTCGTATTATGGAATTAAGTTAAGACTTAATGTTAATTCATTTGGGTTGGATTATGTTTAGTCCAATCAAGTGAATGAGAAAGCCCAAGGGATTAGTGTGTTAAGCCCAAGTCAAGGCCTAATATTAGATTGGTTAAGCCCAATGCAAGAAAACCGAACCGTGGATCAAACCGGTAGGATCGAATGGGTAAAACCCATGGGGCAACCCATGGGGATGACCCATGGGGTGGTGGGCCGGCCACTTGGTGTGCAAGGCAAGTATATCACTTGGTCACCAAGTATTTTACTTGGTGACAAAGTAGGGAATAGTAAGGAGGTGGGGGATATTGACCTAATTGCCCTCCATTTCATTTTCTATAAATAGAAAGCTAGAGTTGGTCATTTGAGGGTTTTTCAAGTTGCCAACATATATTTTGAGAGAGAGAAAGAGCTAGACTTAAACCATTCTTCTACCTTGAAGCTTTTTCATTAGAAGTTTATCAAGCACACAAAGATCGTTAAGGTAATATTCCTTAATAGTAGTTCCATCTCTTTGGGTTTTCTTTTAGTATGGAGAATCATAAATGGGTGGTGTATGTAAGCATATGTTGGGATAAGAATGACTTACCATAGATTAAATCTCAATAAGTCATGAAATCATAGAAATCATAAGGTTTGTTATAGTTTAAAATCATGAAAATATTGATTGTTGAGATTGATTGTTGTTAAATAATTGAACTCCATTAATACGTAAATATGTGCATCTTGCTTGGTTAGGATGTAGATATGAAGTCCATGGAGTATTCCATGTGATTTGGCTTAGAGAACATTAGTAACGAAGTTATGGCGAATTTCACGGAAATAGACGTTAAACGTCGAAAACATTGAAATTCCGGATTGGTAGTCAAAAGTTGCCGTGAGACTTATAAACGTTGTTTTTTAATGTTAACACATGAGATAGGGTATTTAAGAGTTGTGGGTTCGAGAATCGTCGGATTCCGACTTAAAACGAAGAAAACGAGCATTTAATGCTCATTAACGTTTACGAACGCTTAGAAAATAAACTCAATAGTGAATTTTGAGTTAAGGGATTCAAAAGTGTCTAATTCTTATATGAACGCGTAGAGTATGTCATTTATGACGTGTAGGATTTTGAACGGACCAAATCGGACCTATAACGAAGAAGTTATGGCTCTGGGAATCTCACCAAAATTTTTATCTTTGAAAATTATCTGGTGTCTTTGAGTCCGGTGCTTGTGGCGCTTGATGTAGTGTTAAATGTCGTGCCCACTGTGCCAAACCAGAAGTGTAGTTAGCTCTCTTGTTAAATGGTATGCATGGCCATCGATAGAGTAAAGTCTCTCGTACACAACGCCAGACCAGGACTGTTTATCGAAACTGGGCTGGCGTACTTGATGCCGGTGTTGAACTAGTGGGGTCATGTCATGGCCTTGTGTGTAGGGTTTTTGATAGATGACTTTGGTTTTGAACTTCAATTGTTCAGGGACCTTTAGGAGTAATGTTTGTGCACTTCATAAGTGTATTAAAACTATTCCTATACTACCTATACTAAGTTATATGGTATTGAACTTAGGAATTGATTGCATGTTAGTATGTTATGAATGGTGAACATGAAGTGTTATCGATGAACCCTAATCAGTAAACAATGTTTGTACTTTGCCAATGATGATAGAGTCCGGTTAATGACGTAAGTTGGTTAATAAGCCGGGACGAAGGGTAATAAGTCGAGTTGACTATATTATAGTTAATTAGTTAACAAAGACTTAGAAGAGAAAGAAGTTGATAGGAACAATGTGAATAATTGTTTGATAGCTAATTATAGTGTGCTATGTGAATATATCATGTAGATTCTGTAAAGGCTGTGGTCAGTCGATTAAGTTATTTGAAGACACTGAAAGGCAAGTTTTCTTAACGTTTGTCTAACTTTCAAGTTAGCCAAGTTTTATGTGATTCATTGAACAGAATTGCACGACTGGTTTTAAAGAAAGGGTCAATGCTAGATTTAACTCGGCTAGACTACTCGTAATATATAGATTGATTGATATTCATATCTTTCTATATAGAAATGTTAATGATATCCTATGCCAAGTGATTGGTACGGATGTGAAGGTAAGGTTTGTCTATGAACAAACAAAAGTATTTTTCATCGATTATTCGACGGGCACGTGAGTTTGCCAAATGTTAAACGTAAATACGTTTAACAAATGAGTGTTGATCAACATAGAGTACTATAGGCTGATCACCTAGAAGTGCTCGTAAGTAATGCGGATGTACATCCTTAGTGCTGTGATATCCTTTTCAAGTATGAAAATAGAAAACTACTGTTCATGGTCTATCGACCGATTCAGAATTCCTAATCTACTCTATACTTTGGGAATTGATGATATGAAATGTTAAAGTATTATTGTTTCATAATACTTCATAACTATTTGTTCAGTTATGTATAAATTGTTATATAATTCATGAATGTGGTATTACTGTTATGCTTTGTTAAACTTGTTGAGCTTGTTATGCTCACTTCTTGCGTGAATTATATAATTGCAGTTAAGGATGAACGTACTGAGAATGCTAAGAAAGATAAGGGCAAAGCTAAGTTGGATGCTTAGCCATCGTGTAATAGATTCATATGTTTGTATGTATTATACATTATGAACAACAAATGATGTAATCGGTTTATGAACCTGGGAAGGATTATACTTTGATTGTAATACGAAGATAGTAATTACATTCATTTTGTTGAATTTCAATGGAATGGTTATACGGTTATGAGTATAATGTAGCACCATATGTCGGGTTGAAAGATACCCGGATTTGGGGGCGTCACAGGGACTACAAACTACAGAGAACTCCCGCCTACATAGTTTTTCTCTTTCATCGAGGGTCTGGTTTACCGCTACCTCCTCCTTTTTGACCAAAATCAGCTGGAAAGCTAAAAAAATCAAACGATCGACAAACTACATAGTTTGCCCAAAAAAGCCCCAAATCATATTCGTTTGTCAAAGTTTAGGGTAAATTAGAGATAGAGAAAAGAGATTTGGGATGCGTGTGGGAGGAGGGAGAGAAACGAAACAAAAGAAAAATTGAGGAAATCAATTTCGCAGAGAAGGGGAAGGGAATAAACTGAAGTGATTGAAGAGAATGTAGTAAAGAAGAAACGGATGGTTTATGGCTGAGGAAGAGAAAGAGATTAGACCAACTCGACTCAGTGAAATTGAACGAAATTGGCTTAAATTGATTATGAGTCAATTTCAAATTGGACCGCCTTTGCTGCCTTTATATATAAGGTATTGATTAATAGAAGACAAATATCACCTTTTAGTATATAATATACACTTTATTTGTAATAATATATATTAGGGGAACACTATTTCCACATATATATTAGATATTTCTACATGATCACCTCTCATATGAGAGTGTAGTGGGTCTCATTTTCATGTGAAAGTAGTACATGTAGAAATATCAAATATATATATATGGAAATATCATTTCTCTATATTATAATGAATAAAAATATACACTTTTGTAATATATTGAAACTTTGCAACACTGTTCCTACAAAAGAATAGATTAAAAAAAGTAATTGCATGTCTTCAAATTCAATAATTCAAAAACAAAATAATAATAATAATGATGATGATGATGGTTATAATCTTATTTTCCTCACGATATATATATATATATATATATATATATATATATTGTTAGTGCTTACAATCTATGATGAATATATTGATTCGATGATGACATGAAGTAAATGTATGATTGTATTCAAGTAGTTTTTGTAATGTTATTATGAAATGATTCTTATGAACTCTGTAATAGCTATGTTGTCCAGATCAGAAGACGAACGTACTGCAGAGGAAAAATCACTCTAAGATTGCAGAGAAGTTTGAAGATCATAGAGTATAAGTCAAATCGTAGAGTCAAGATCGCAAAGTCTCCATCATTCGTAGAGCGAAAGAACTACTCTACGTTTTCACTCTGAGGTAGCCAAAATCGTAAAGTGCAGTTGTTAAGGCCAAGTTTCGCCTGTGCGTCCAATCACCAAATCCACGCGCTTGAACCTACACAGTAACGAAATCACACAGGAAGCTTGACGGTTTATGCCACTGAGTGATAGCTCCGGTGTGAGAATGAGTACAAGCTGAACAAGGTTTAACAATTTAGACTTTAATGTTTAATCCTCAAAAGTGTAATACCTGTTAATTGAATTTAAGCCTTGTATTTATATTCGATCTCATCACCTTAAAGCTAATTTTTGAATTGGATTAGGACTCCTAAACATGGTAGTTACCTATGTTTGGGTCAAACTCAATCTCCTTAGAAAGGTGGAAGATGGATATAATCCTAACACCCACCTTTGGAGTTGATATTTAAATATGGTTAGGATTAGAATACTTAACCATTCAAACTCCTTATCACACCAGACTCCATACGAGGAATAACCATCTATATGGGCCCCAATCATCTGAACCTCTATAAACTGATCTGGACTCCGCCCTAAAGGACTCTGTCGTCCGACCCCGAACACCACCAATCAGATCAGGACTCTGACCTAAAGAACTCGGTCGCCCGACCTCGAACACCACCAATCCTCTCACTGGCTTCGGCCCATTGGGTTCAATAAACCCTTCCCAATCCAAACCTTCAGCCCACACAGGGGTCGACAAATTATGCCCAAACATTTCCCCTCAGTCTCTTGTTATAAAAGGTTTATAATTAGACTTAAATTGAAGCATAGGGAATCCAAACAGTCCTTTTAAACAGCACATGTTACCCAAGAAACGGGCCCCACACGTCATCATTAGCCGCCTTAGGGATTCTTGCCACAGTAATATAAAACCCCCGCCCCATATACGATTGTCACTTTTTCCAGATTTTCTCTATCTCAACTTTCTCTCTCGGAGCTCCCTGTAAATACAGTTTTCGGCGAGAAACCATCCCCACCAACCTCCTCTGATTTAGAACTTCCAGTCCACCAATCATCACATTTTTGCCATTCAAGCTTCAATGGCAGATTCCAGTCTCCCATACTCCTCCAATACTGAGCAAAACCTAGTAAACTACACCATTCCCAAATCCAAAACTATCATCGCCACCGATTTGTTGCCGGTCGATTTACCGGCTCCACCGTCTGATACTTCCACCCCTTCATCACCTACAACCACTGACAACATAGAGCCAAGAATACGAGCCGTTTACGCATCAGAGAGCTATTTCTCCCGTATCACAACTAAATCCTCCATTATCCCCTCTCAAATCTTTTATATTCGAACCCTATTCAACATCCCAAAAGAATACAACCTTCGGGTGCCAGAGTCAAACAAAAAAATGTACTGGCGCCCCGAAGGCGAATGGGTAATTGTTCCCTTATGGGCTTTGAAATATGGGGTCCGATTCCCCTTACACAAGTTCATTTCTTCTCTCCTTTGCTTCGTGGGGATCGGTTCGCACAACTCATGCCGAACTCGTACATTCATTTGTTCAGCTTCATCGCCCTCTACCAGGAGCAAGGAATTACCCCAGGCCTAGACTTCTTTTTTGTAATATTCACCGTTGGCAGGTCCAATGAACTTGGGCTTCGACAGTTAAACCAACAACCTAGCCGAGCCATTTTCATCAAAACTCCATCCAACAACAAAGGATGGCACTCTCAATGGATCTTCGTAAGGGGAACTGACCTCAAGTTTCTCCTGAATTGGGCCACCCCGAAAGACCTCATTGCCAAAGTGTCGAAATTCCCGAAGGACCGCCAAGACACCTTCAAGGAGTTCTACCAAAGGCCGACGAAGATCGAATGGGGCCTGGAGGTCTTGTCAAACAAAGCCTGGCTCTACAAACATGGCTGTAAGTTATAAACCCCAAACCCATTCATTACTTGATTTACCTTTCGAACTTCTCTACTAACTATTTTATTTTTTTGCAGTAACGATCTTAAAACCCGAGGGAGTAGAAGAAACCTTCACTCCTCTACCAATTAGGCTTAAACCAATCCGCTAACCAATCACTGAAGAGTCTCCCGAAGAAGAGACCATTCTAATTTCTAAGCTTTCTACCAGTTCCACTTCGGCTGCAGCTCCCCTGATTTCAAGAAACGCAAAATCTTCTAAGAACATAATGAAGATGGATAGGTCGGAGAAGATGGCTTTGCTGAAGAAGAGCAAGAAGAAGCTCCCCATCAAGGGCCCCTCCAAGCCAACTTTGCCGATCTTTCCAAAAGCTACCATTTTGCCACCCCCACCAGTCACCGACCTTGAGGATCCTGAGGAAACCGAATAGGAAACTCTCGAAACTCGCTCCAAGAGGCCACGCTAAACTGAAGAGCCCAATCTTCATATTATTGAAGCTATCCCATTACCAGTACCGACCCCCTCAACCCAACCAACTTCTGGTGTCGGATCCTCCTAAGGGAACCCTTCTACATTCTAACCGAAGAGGTTCTCGAAAGCATTCCCCTTCGACCAGCTGGAACACTTCAGACTTCCTGGAGATGACAAGCGGTTCAAAGGATACTCTTCCGAGGAGTATCTTGTAGAGTATGCCAAGCTCCAGTGTTAGGTAAACCCGATAGACTAAAATATCCCCTCGATTATCTTGTTTTCACTATGTCTCATACATTTCTCCACTTTATTGCAGGCCAATGCTGTCCTCACCCGAGCCTTTCCACCTCTGACAAAATCTACGAAAAATGAAACCCAGCTAAAGTTTGAGGTGAAATCACTCAAGGCTGATGTCCGAAGATTGACATCGGATCTGAAGAAGGAGAAAGACCTTCATGCCGATACCCGAAATAAGGTGACACAAGCCGAACGTCAGGCTAGAAAACTCAAAAAACAACACTATATACTTCGAAAGGAACATGTTGGTCTCAACAACTACACCAAACAGCTCTTCGAGGAGAGGATGTTAGTTTCCAATAGGCACACAATAGATCTAGAAGGGGGGGGGGGTGAATAAATCCTTTTTATTTTCAAATACTTTTCATGTTTAGTTTGTATTTTTAATGAATTAACATATGACAAACATAAGAATATTTTCAAGCACAGCAGAATAAACAAAAGATCCCTTTCATTGATATATTTATGAACATGCATACATTGTTCGTAGAGTTAGTTAAGTTGTAAGCAGTTAATACATACATATCATTTATAGTAGTTAGGTACATAAAGTAAATGACAGAAAGTAAATGACTGAAATGTAAAAGACACAAGGGATTTTAAGTGGTTCAGAGACTCAAGCTCCTAATCCACTCTTCTACTTTAACGAGCAGGAATTCCACTAAGGAAGGGTAGCACCTTGAATCACTAAGATTTCTTCAAGGCTAGCAGCCTTGAAACTTTAGTTCACTAAGAACTCTTCAAGACCAATAGGCTTGGAACTCCTCTAGTTCCCTAGGAACTCTTCAAGCCCAACAGGCTTGGAACTTCATTTAGTCCCTCCGGACAAGGACCCCTCAGGCCCTGGCTACTTGTTATTGTTGGTGCTTAGCTGCTAAGATGTCTTTAAGCTTGATCATCTTTCGTACTTATCAGCTTGGTGTGGTCCTCTTTGCATTCTGCGTAGAGTCTAGACCACTTCTTCTTTGGTGTAGCTGATCCTCATTCTTTTCTGCTCATCTTCATTAGATGTTAGCTGTGCACCATCACTATTTAGGTTTGCTAAGTATTTGAGTTTTTGGTAGACTTCGTCTAGCACTTAGCATTACTTGAACCCTTTTTGAATGGTTTGCGCAGACATGTTTACGCATCCGCATTGCTTTCGACTTTTTGGTTCATGGTGATTCGTAGAATGGCTCTCTGGATCTTCTTTGTGCTCTGCCACTTTTCTGAATGCTATCTTCTTGGCCTTCTCGGCTCTCAGCTTAGCTGCCATCTTCAGTAGCATTCTCATCCTTGTTGAGTGAAGCTTTAGTCTATTCAAATCCTTCTTCAAATCTACTTCACTTCCACCTTCGTAGTCTCACTGCCACTGAGACTTATTCTGTTAAGTTCTGGTGGAACTTGTAGAGTCAACAACATAGCATTCCAACAACTCAACGATCCTTCAACACAGCAACTCTTGATCTTTGAAGCTCTGTCTTATATATACTCCTTCCCAATCTTCCCGTTAGAATATACTCGTTGAAAGCTATTTGAATTACTTTGTAGATCTCGAGTTATTTGGTGCAGACTGCTTGATGTCATATGACATCTCCTTTATGACTTTATTGACACAGCGGTCTACTACCTTACCTACCACCTTAGAGTTGTCACTTTTCCATGTCAGGCAGGTAGTCATCTTTATTTCTTCTTTCTGACTTCTCGATCAGAAATTGTCCTTTTGCATCGATGCTCTCAAATAGTAATGTTCAAATCTTAGTCTTCAGATTGAACCGTTGCCAATGCTTCAATCTTCAGGTGATTGAACTCTACGATTCTGATGCATATTTTCTTAGACCTGATCGTAGTGTGTCTTGTTGAATGTTGCTCATTTACTAATTGAGACAACACTACGATCCTGAAGAGTGTACATTGGATCTTCAATGTAGAACACCTCTTCCTTCATTTGTAAAGAGCTTCAACACTTCTATTTGCCTTCAACTGATCTTAAGAATTGATAACTTGACTCCTTGTTCTGGTCTTTTCTGAATAGCAAGACACCTCAGATTTGTGGTATGCCCAGCTTGCTTTCTCCTTGTGATCTCTCATTCACTTATCATCAATGGACTTCTGTTCTCTTGACAGCTACTGCATCTGCTGACTTTCCTCAGTCAGTCACTTTTACTGAAGTCTTCTTTTGATCTACTTATGGAAGACTTTATCTTGAATGGCTTCATAACTCAATCTGGATGCTGATTGGGTTGGTGCTTAGATCTTCTGTTAGCTTGTAAGCCATTCGTTGAGTGCTCTCTGGTTTCCTTAAGGTGGAATGTATCTTTGCAACTCAGACCAGAGGCTTCATCCTTTGGATATTCTGGGAGTGCTCATTTATTGAGAATCGTGTTTACTCTACGATTCTGCCTTGGCGTTGTGAGCACCTCTATTGAAGTCTTAGTTCTGCACTCTGCGATTTTGCTTTGGTTTTATAGACACTACGACTCTGAGATCAGATGTTGATACTCTACAATTTTTTTCCTTAAGCTTGCTGTCTTCATCTGATCTGGCTCGACTACGATCTCTGCTTCTTATTTTATCAGTAAACTCTACGACTCTGAGTGTGGTCTACGATTCTTGACTTGACTTTGGCAGATACTCGTTCGGCTCTTAGACATGCTGTCTCTACAATTCTGAATATGACTTCTTCAACAGACTATGACTTTGAGGAAGTTCTTCTAGACACACTACGATCCTTCCTCGTCTCTCCTGGCAGTCTACGAACTCCGAGATCTACTATCTTGCAGACTATGATTCTGCCTTGATAGTTCTCAAACTTTCCCTGACTCTCCTGGCAGACTACGATTTCTGGTGCAGTGCTCGACGATCAGACATGCCTATCTATTACATTATAAGATTAACCTAAAAAGCTTGATGTTTCTATATTTAAAGTCCTTGTACATCATTTATTTTTAAGGACTTTACAAAGCTGTTTTGCTTATATAGGTTCAACCTAACATATTTGATCAATTCATTCTAAGTCCTTGTACATATATTCCTATTATCTATCAAAGAACTTTACAACTCTTCATTTTCTGATTCTTTTTTAAAACCGATTGGGACATTTTTTGGAAACCGTGTAATGTGTATATATATTAGTATATATATAATGCATGCATGCCCCTATAATATTAATATAATATAAGTTACATGCATACATAGTGCTGGCATTTTTTAAAAAACAACTGGGTGACAGTCATTACGGGGACAACCTTTTTGGAACTTAAGTACTGGTATCTTGCCACGTAATGATTGCATGCTTTAATGCTTTAAAAAAAATCATGAGTATATATATATATATATATATATATAAATATATAATAAACCGGACATGCAGGCATACATACATATAATATTATAATATATACATAAAAAATGAGCATTATGCTAGCTTCTTTCAAAAACGCGTGAGCCATTTTTTTGGGACAAAAAGGAAATCATGTAATCATTACATTTAGCATATATATTATATATATACAGCTGTACTATATATATATATATATATATATATATATATATGAGATATATGGCGTTAGGTTCTTTATGAGAATTGTCTGCAACATTTTCTTTTTGGAATAGTTGATCAACTTTATTGGAAAATTTGAGATTGGAATATATTAATACCAAGTTGTGACAAGCTCTACCGATTTCTATTTAAATAAGAGGGGCCCACATTTTAACATATTGTCAGTATAGTTAAACAAAATAAATATTTAATATTAAAATATTTGATTAAATTTACAAGTTATCTAAGCCTACTTTTTTTATGCATTGATACTTTATCAGTTCTTAATCAAATATAAAGAGATTGCACAAAATATTAAAATATTAAAATATTTAAAAATATTTAGTTAAAGTACAAGTTATGCTTACTACTACTTTTTTTAACACATTCATGCTTTATCACTTTTTAATCAAATATAAAGATTGTACAAAATTTATTTTGACTTACAAATATAATGTTAAAAATAAATATTAGTAATATAAAAATAAATATAATTATATTATAAATATAATTATATTATAAATATATAATATTAATATTATTTTTAATATTAATATATTAAAATAAATATAATAAATATATAATTATGCAAGATATATAATTATATTATTAATAATTATGCAAGATGTAATAAAGATGTAAATATTATTAATATAAAATAAATATAATTATATTACATCTTTATATAATTATATTTATTTATATAAAGATGTAATATAATTATATTTATTTTTAATATATTTATATAAAGTTGTAATATAATTATATTTATTTATATAAAGATGTAATATAATTATATTTATTTTAATATATTTATATAATGTAATATAATTATATTTATTTATATAAAGATGTAATATAATTATATTTATTTTATATTAATAATATTTACATCTTTATTACACCTTGCATAATTATATATTTATTATATTTATTTTAATATATTAATATTAAAAATAATATTTATATTTATATATTTATTTATTTATAATATAATTATATTTATTTTATATTACTAATATTTATTTTTAACATTATATTTGTAAGTCAAAATAAATTTTTGCAATCTCTTTATATTTGATTAAAAAGTGATAAAACATGAATGTGTTAAAAAAGAAAAGTAGGTAGTTTACATAACTTTGCAGATACTTAATATTTTTAAATATTTTAATATTTTAATAAGGTAATCTCTTTATATTTGATTAAAAACCGATAAAGCATCAATGTGTAGTGGGAAAATATGCAATAACTTCAAAATTTACCAAATATTTTAATATTAAATATTCATTTTGTTTAACTATACCGATAATATGTTAAAATGTGGGCCCTCTTATTTAAATAAACCGGTAGAGCTTGTCCATTGTATTAATATATCCCAATCTCAAATTTTTCCAATAAGTCAATCAATCTCATCCAAAAAGGGTGAGACAGCTTCTCATAAGAACCTACCGCCAAGCAATGGATCCCTATATATATATATATATATATATTAGTACTACTTATATATATGCATTAATATAATATAGGTTACAAATGCATGCATTTAATATGTAGTATATATATATATACATGCATCATGCATACACACATAATATTATAATATATACATAATAAATGCATCATTTGCTGGCATTAAAACAGTATGTGTGTGCTAGCTTGTTTGAAAATTAAAACCGTGTATTAGTTTTTCCACACATGGTCAAAATGTATAATAAATGATAAGTGGATGATTTATTGCCTAGGCGGAATATTGAATCTCTACCGCGTAAAATTGATTTTAATCCGGACCGTCCAATTCAAAAATCCTTCATCCAAACCGTACATTTAAAATCAGATTTCAAAAATTACCTTTTTACCCCTGACTTCAAAAATCTATAAATAGGAGGCTTTTTCTTTATTTTGAATTTGTCAATTCACTTTCAAGAAAAGCTTATTTCTCTCCCACATACTCTCTCTAAAAAGCTTTCTCTATCTCTTCTTACAAAAGCTCTGATTATTTGAGAAGAGAAAATTGGTCTAAGCATTTTGAGATAAGTTATTTGATTTATTTATTTGAATTATCTCTTGCTTATTTATATTTATAGATATACAAATATAAATTGTTATGCACAATTTTATATATTTATATTTCATCTATTTATCAAATAAAAGGATACTTGGGCGTATAAGGCTACTGAGGAGATACACCTCTACGGAGAGGAATTGAACCATACGATTCTTATAGTCTTGATAACCTTTTATTGATATTATTTATATAAATATCGTAAAATAGATCGACACTTGATAGCTCAAAAGCGACCTTCGAGTTTCTTTGCTTTCTAAAAAGAGTAGTCATCCGAACTAGATTTGAGAATCGTAGTGATCTATTGAAAATATTTATATAAATATCAATTGTGAAATTATAAATTTTGTCGTACTATGACGCCGCAAGGCTACGGAGATACACCTCTACAAAGAGGAATTTGAACTGTACAATTCCTTATAGTACTAAGTGACATTATTTATAAAAGTTCACATAATAGATAAAATATTGTTATATATTATTTGAGTTAAACAAATATATTTGTTATATCAAGTACTGCTTAACCGATTTATTTATTATAAGTGATATCTATCATCACAAGTATTTGATCATAAATTCATTTATTTATAAAATACTTGTTGCATAATATAAAAGTTATTTAAACTTTTATTTCACAAACTTAAGTGAATATATCTGCTTAAATAGAAGCATATTTGATTCAAAGCTTAAAATAACTTATTTGCTTATCAGAAGCATTTTCACTCTAAAAGTTATTTAAACTTAAAGTGACTTTTTCTTTACTCATAAAGAATAAATAATTCTTTATAAATTTGCATTAAATTATATATCTGCTTAAACAGAAGCATTTTTGAGTAAAAGCTAAAATTGACTTATTTGCTTATTCAAGAAGCAACTTTTCACACAAAATATAAAAGTTATTTAAACTTTTATAAAAGTGCATAATTTACATATTTGCTTACACAGAAGCATTATTTGATTAAAGCATAAATTACTATCTGCTTATAAAGAAGCATAATTTCTCAAGTATAAAAGTCTGAACTTTTATAAATATATTTACTCTTTGATTCTTATCTGCTTATTTGAGAAGCATCAATCTGTACTAAATTCATATATGCTTATTTGAGAAGTATTAATCTGTACTAAATTCTTATCTGCTTATTTAAGAAGCATTTTGTTGTAAAATCATTTGTAAAAAGAGAAAAGGACAGAGTTAGTTTATTTTATGTACCTATGAGAAAGACGAGTAATTCTTCGACCAAGACCAGAGTCTTAGAAAGGTCAACGGGAAGTTGGGTCTCTAGTGTACTTGTGAGGTGAGGAAGAGGCTGTTGTTTCAAGACCAGATCACAAAATAGAACTGAACTCAAAAGGAAATACAACTAAGCTTGAAGAGGGAGCGATGAGCTTGTTGTCCAAGATAGATTAGTTGGGAACAGTTGGAAGTTTGACTATAAAACTTTGTAAATGCTTCTCCGCCTGTTGAAGGAGTATTTATTACTGATAGTAATAGGATCTCAAGTCCCGGAGAGGAGCTTGAGACATGACGTAGCAGCATACATGGGGTGTATCTTATGAACCAGACAAATCTCTGTGCATTGTGTGATTGATTTTTTACTGTCTTGCATATTAATTTCTAACACTGCAAATTAATTATACAAAAAATCAAAAAGGCTTAAATAATTTTTTTAATCTGTAATAATCTATTCAACCCCCCTTCTAGATTATTATTGGACTTTCACTCTTGTAATGCATTAACTTCTTGTCTTCTTCAATTACAACTTCCTCGAGGTTTATCAGACCTTTGTCAGGAAACCCTAGACATTAGTTGATGTCTGATGCCCTTATTTTCAGGCTTACTCCTTTGACCTTTGTGGATAGAAGCCCAGATTCTATCGATGCGTTGGAGTAGAATTGCTTCACTAGCTCTGTATAGACTAGAGTTGTAAGACCCCAACTTATTATTAATGAAATTTAATTTTCTCTATTTATTATTTTGAAATAGTAAGGGTTGATTTGATTAATGTGGATAGTTAGGGGTAAAATACATAAATATTTCAAAATAAGCAAGTGGTTATAAAATATTCATTGTTGTTGGGAATATTCGTTTGGTCGTGGAATATTAAATCTTTGTCGGGGAATATTTATGCATTTGACGTTGACCATGTGTGGGCCCCATAACTTGAAAGCGATTGGATGAAGAAAACAACAAATATAAGTGGTTTTAAAATAATTGGCGTAGTTATTCACAGATAATCTTGTTAAAATACTCGGTGGTTAAAACACACGGTATTTGCGGTATTGCACCAATTATTGATTCTTACGTAAGAAGGCACTTACTCGATAATGGTTACATGAATTAATTCTTATTCGATATTTTATTTAGTTAATAATTCTTTGCGTTGATATTTTATATTCTTTGTTGTTTGATAATTATCATTACACAATATTTTTCATTATCGAAGCAATAATTCATATTATCGAATAATATTATTAGATAACATTATTGGCAATGTCTAGAAAGTTCATGCCTCAGGAGAGGTTTGGTCACCTAATTGCGCTGCAAGTAGTAAGGAGAAATTCTTATTGTAAAGCCCCTCTTTCACAGGAACCGCACGGTTATCAATATTGTGATTACTGTAATATTATTTGTGAATAATTAATTATTGATTCATATGATGAGGAAAATATTAATTTTATGTGGATATAGATGGAGAAAATTTTTAATGTGACAATTGTTGAAAATTGAAATTTTATCTTTTTATGATAAAATAATTCATTTAAATATATTATTATAATATAATAATGGTGATATTTTTACAACGAATGTGGGATATATGAGTATACGAGGAGGAAGAGTATTTTTGTTGCAATAAATGTTTAAAACATGTTAAACATGTCGGTGGACCCCATTTATTGAATTGAAATTTGATTATAGCTAGTAAAATCGCTTGTTTGTGGATTTTGGCCAATATCATTTGAAATTTGGAAAACTTTCTTACGCAAAGTTGTAGAGAATTGAATTTCCTATAGCGAGTCTTGAGATTCGAATTTTCCGATAAAAGGGCTATTTATTGTGAATTATTGAACTTAGAAGCTCAAAATAATTGATTTTTGGAAGTTTTAATTATTATTTTAAAGAAAACGTTTTTTGCATTTAAGTGGGCTAACATGTGATATTAATTGCTGAAATCAGATCTTCAATGACGGCTAAGGAAATTTATAATATATATTAATATTTTATTAAATTTTACGCTTTGGTGTTCTAAGCATTTTCTATAAATAGGGTCTTAGGTTAGAATTGAAAATCACACGTAAGCTGAAGTTTTCTCTCTATATTATCGAGCGTATTCTTGTGAGTATTTTGAGTATACTTTGAGTATTGTTAGGCGGATTGCAAGTTTCCTTCAAAGACTATATACGGTATTCAATTTAGAAGTACTTAATCTTTCGAGGTAAGGGATGTTATTTTCTTCTCAAATGATATTATTTCTTCAATATCATTATCTTTGAAATATTGGTTGGAACTTTTTATCAAATTTGGAACTTTTTCATATCGGGGTTACTATTCATGAGTTCTTATTCACAAGTTACTATTCACGAGTTACTATTCATTAAAGTACTATCTATTGAAGCGTGAAGATGTTTTTTGTGGAATTTCTATCTTTTGGTGTTTGAGTTACTATTCGTGATACTAAGACTATTCACGATATCGACATTATTCAGAAAAATAAAATTTCTTCTTTTTGTTCAAAATATCTATTCGGATACTAACTTTGATTGTATCCATGTTTTGATCATTCTTGAATTTTACACTACTATGATTATTTTTGAGGTATTTTTGGACATGGATAAAACAAAGTACGAATCCTTAATCCTTAATCCTTGTCATTTTGTTTCCTTTGAATTCGTTTCTTTAAAAATATTTTTCATCATCCTCGATCTTAAATGATGATATTATTGAATATCTTTGGCTCTGTAGTCTAAAGATGAATGATTTCTGAAGAATATCTTTGGTAGTAGTGGTAAAAGATGAAGCAGTGTTTAGATGAACATGACCAATCGATGAATATCTTTGGCTGTAGTGCAAAGATGAATATTTGATTCCGGATGTATAGTGATTGATGTTCTGGGGATAAAAGATAGACGATGAAATTTTAAATTCATACATAGAAGATAGTAGTTTGCATTCTCTACTTAACTCTTCTAATGAATTATTATTTCATTGCGAATATTGATTTAAAATTTGTTGTCTATTGTATTCTATTAGATTTTTCCTGTTGAAGACTAATGGTAATTTGTTGTATATTATCTTAGTCATAATATTATTTTCTTTGGGCTAGTTGAGCTCACCCTTTTCTTTTTTGTTCCATTTTTCTTCTCAGGAGGCGAGAATATAGCGAGTACGAGTCGGGGTATGGAATGAAGGTTTTAGAAAGGATTGTTTAGTAGTCCTCACCATTTTGTAAAATAATGTATCAATAAATGTGATGAAGATTTATTTGAGTATAGATATTATCTGAAGATAATATTTGTATTCAAACTCACATTTTATTGTTGTAATAATAAAGTTGTAGTTGTTTACGTACCATGTATTGACAACTCGAATAGGTGATGTATACCTATTTTGGGGGCGTCCGCGATTAGTATCGAGCTTAGGATATGATCTCTGGCGTAGATCGGGGAATAGAACTAGGAGGGAGAGACGAGTAAATCCTTAAGCTAGTGTGTCCTACCTAAGCTTATTTTTTAGTTGGTCAAGATATAGGGATATTATGAGATATATTGATTTCCTTAATTAACCCGCTTGTTTTATGACGGTATTTGAGAATGTCGATTGAGAATATTAACAATGGAAATGAGGACCAGTGGAGACGCTTTGTATTCACCAACGAGGAGAACGTGCAACAGTGGCAATGTTCCTCTGTGAACAACACCACTTGAAAGCGAGATGATGAACGAGGGATGTTTAGAAGCTTTTTGCGTTCATGCAAAATCGCACGAGGAGACTCGTGTTCAAAATCTGAGGAGGAAATGATAGCAATTCACGGGTTGTCACGCCCATGCAAGCTTCAAAGAGTTGGGACCACGAATTTAAGGAAAGCCGATCCGATCATGGCGTAGAAACATGGGTCAAGCAAATTACCAAGATATTCGATGTCTTGGGATGCACGGAGAACAGAAGGTTCCATTCGCCACCTTTATGTTCCGTGGCGAGGCGGACCATCGGTGGGAGTCTCGTGAAGCGTACCCATCCGGCCGCGACTCAAGATGTCTTGGGAGACGTTTCAAAAACTATTTAATGACAAATACTTTCCGAAAGTGTTCGTCATATGAAGGAAGTGGAGTTTATTAGATCGAGCGTAACAACATGGCGGTGTCTCAAAGACGAGGCAAAGTTTGCGAGTTATCCGGTTTGCACCTCATTTGGCGGAGAATGAGGAACGATGACGCGGATGTTTCTTAGAGGTTTGAAACCCGCAGATACGCCAAGATATCATTTCTCATAAATTTTCTCTCTATTCGGATGTTGTAAATGTGGCTCAATTATTAGAGAGCGAGATAACGAGTACGGCCAATCGAGGACCACAACCAGGATCGCATCGTAGATAGCGATCAACAATGAATAATGATAACCAACGGAGAAAGCAGACGGACAAAATGGTAACCACTCTGGTGGTAATCATGGCCATGAAAATAGAAGAAGCGAGTCGGAGGAGATTTTAAAAGAGGAGATTTAACAACGACCATGTGAAGATGATAAAGGTCTTTGGCAAAGAATCGGTTCTAAGGGAGGAGAATGACCACCGGTCATATGCTACAAATGCGGAAAAGAGGACATATCGGTCAAAACCGTCCCACAGTTCAAGGTATGCTATAATTGTGGAAAGGAAGGACATATCGCTTCGAGATTTATGCGAGAGCGAAACCTAGTTCAATGGGGACGGTGACTCAAAAGATCATCCCAGTAAAAGTCAAAGTCAGCCAGTTTCGGGAAGAGCGCTTGTTGTGATCGGTCAAAATGCGAGGAACCCAAACGAGGTGATCACGGGTAAGCTATTTATAAATTCTTGCGAAGTTTATACCTTACTTGATCAACCGGTATACCCATTCATTTATCTCTCCTGCTTGTGCTCAACGTTTAAACTTGACTCAGGAGAAATTAGACTTTGACCTATCTGTGGAAACTCAGTTAGAGAAACTTTCATCACATCCACTATTTATAAATCTTGTTTGATTCAAGTTGGCACCATCACCTTACCCATTGACCTTATCTCTTTAAAGATACTTGCTTTTGATGTGATTTTAGGGATTGATTGGTTAACTACTAATCATGCCAAAATTGATTGTTTTCGTAAGGTTGTTAGTTTTCATATTCCTAACCAACCTGTTGTATTAATTCAAGCAACTAAACCATTAAAATCAATCACTTTGTCATATCTAATCATAAAACTATTCGTTTATTAAAAAGCGGATGTCAAGCTTTCTTAGCCCATGTTATGGATTTGAATAAAGACACGTCAAATTTGAATAATATTCTGTTGTTATTGACTTTCCTGATGTATTTCTAGAAGAACTTCCGGTTTACCCCGTAACGTGAAGTTGAATTCTTTATTGATCTTGAACCCGCACAAAGCCCATTTCTAAAACCCCATATCGAATGGCTCCTATTGAACTTCGGGGAGTTAAAGGTCCAACTACGAAATTGTTGGACATAGGTTTCATTCGATCCCCAAGTACATCTCCTTGGGTGTGCTCTGTTTTATTCGTAAAGAAGAAAGGCGGGAGTATGCGACTTTTGTATTGACTATCGGGAATTGAACCATGTCACCATCAAGAATAGGTATCCTCTACCTCGTATTGATGACTTGTTTGACCCGGTTGTAAGGGGCACAATTCTTTTTCAAAATCGATCTTCGATTCCGGATATCATCATTTGAAGATTAAAATCGAGGATATTCAAAGATTGCCTTGAACTTCGGTATGGGCATTATGAATTCTTAGTCATGTCTTTGGATTTGACTAATGCTCTCTTGGCTTTCATGGATATGATGAATCGAGTATTCAAGGAATATTTGGATCATTTTGTTGTTGTCTTTATTGATGACATCCTCATATATTCCAAAAGTCGTGAAGATCATGAGCACCATTTCAAGTTTGGTACTCCAAAGGCTACGTGAAAACAAACTATATGCCAAATTGAAGAAATGCGAGTTCGGCTTGAGGAAGTAGCATTCCTTGGGCACGTGGTGTCGAAACATGGAGTATCTGTTGATCCCGTGAAGATTGAAGCAATACAAAGTTGGGAGCAACCAAGTCGGTGATCAAGTCACGTAGCTTTTTGGGCTTAGGTGGTTATTATCGGAGATTCAGTGGAAGGGTTTTCTCTAATTGCTACTCCATTAACTCGGCCTAACTCGAAGGATACAAAATTCGTTTGGAGTGAAGAATGCGAGAAGAGTTTCCAAGAGCTTAAGAGGATACTTATTTTAAGACTGTTTCTAACAATACCATCCGGTTCGGATGGATTTGTTTATCACAATGATGCTTCGTGCAAAGGGTTAGGATGTGTTCTCATGCAGCGTGGGAAAGTCATAGCCTATGCCTCATGACAACTTAAAGAGTATGAGAGGAATTATCCTACTCATGATCTAGAGTTAGCGGCAATGAGTCGTTTTCGCTTAAAAATATGGAGGCACTATCTATATGGGGAGAAAGTGGAGATATATTCGGACCATAAAAGCCTTAAATATTTCTTCACTCAAAAAGAACTCAACATCGCGGCAAATGACGTTGGCTCGAGCTATTGAAAGACTACGACCACACTATTCAATACCATCCCGGAAAGGCGAACGTGGTAGCCGACGCGTTGAGTAGAAGATCATATCTTGGGAGCGAGTGCGATGATGTCAAGTATACGACATAGAGCCAACTTTAATAGAAAAAGTTAAGGTTGCTCAAGCCCATTGGGCCGGTGAGTCGATGCGTATGAAGAAGAAAGTACAAGAAGAAAGCTATTCCTAAGCGAGAATTGATGAAGAAGGAATACTTGAGTCCACTCTAGAACTTTGTGTTCCTAACGACTCGATTTGAAGTACAAGATTATGATGGAGGCACACAATACACACCATTTGCAATCCATCACGGAAGTACTAAAATGTATCGTGATCTTGACATACATTTTGGTGGAACAATATGAAGAGAGAGATTGCAAAGTTTATCTCAATGTGTTTAACTTGTCAACGTGTAAAGCGGAGCATCCGGTACCTAAGGGTCCGTTGCAACCACTTGAGATTCCGAAATGGAAGTGGGAACACATTACCATGGATTTCGTTACGGGTCTTCCTACGGTTTCTCAAGGCATCAATGCTATTTGGGTTATTGTTGATAGATTAACCAAGTTCCGCGCTCATTTCTTGCCGATACACGGAGACTTATTCCTTGAACGTCTTGCTAGTATGTACGTGAATGAGATTGTGAGTTTGCATGGCATGCCAGTATCCATAGTTTCGGATCGTGACCTAAGATTCACTTCAAGATTTTGGGTTAGCTTGCAAAAAGCTATGGGCACGGATTTGCGATTTAGTTCGGCATACCATCTCCAAACCAGACGGACAATCGAGAGGACTATTCAAAACTCTTGAAGATCTATTAAGACTACGTGTCCTAGACTTCAAGGCGGTTAGGATAAGTATTTACCATTGGTGGAATTCTCCTACAACAACAGTTATCGAAGCAAGTATAGGTGTGGCTCCATTGAAGCATTATATGGGACGAAAATGTCGTTCTCCAATATGTTGGGATGAGGTGGGTGAAGCAACATTGTTGGGACTCGAGTTAGTACATATGACTACCGAAAAGATTCAAATGATTCGACAACGTATACAAACGGCACAAGATCGACAAAAGAGTTATGTGGATCTTCATCGAAAGGACGTGGAATTTAGTGTAGGGGGATCATGTATTGTCATGCGAGTTTGCTCCATGGAAGGAGTTACAAGATTTGGGAAGAGAGGAAAGCTCAATCCACGATTTATTGGTCCATTTCAAATTCTTGACCGAGTAGGAAATGTAGCCTATAAACTCGCGTTACCTCCGAGTATGTCTCGTGTTCATAATGTGTTTCACATATCTGTACTTCGTAAATATGTGAAAGACCCGAATCACGTTATAGAGTTAGAACCGGACGAGATAGCCGAAGACTTAACGTATGAGGAGGTACCTGTCAAGATCTTGGATAGGAAGGAGCATGTCCTACGTGTAAAGGTCATACCACAAGTTAAAGTTTTGTGGAGGAATCATGCTATAGAGGAAATGACCTGGGAATTGGAAACGGAAATGAAAGCGAGGTATCCTCACCTTTTCCAAACACCAGGTACGTACGTTAATTTCGAGGACGAAATTTCATAAGGAGGGGAGGTTGTAAGACCCCAACTTATTATTAATGAAATTTAATTTTCTCTATTTATTATTTTGAAATAGTAAGGGTTGATTTGATTAATGTGGATAGTTAGGGGTAAAATACGCAAATATTTCAAAATAAGCAAGTGGTTATAAAATATTCATTGTTGTCGGGGAATATTCGTTTGGTCGTGGAATATTAAATCTTTGTCGAGAATAATATTAAATGCGACCGCAGTAGCGACCATGTGTGGGACCCATAATGTGAAAGCGATTGGATGAAGAAAGCGACAAATATAAGTGGTTTAAAAATAACGGCGTAGTTATTCACAGATTATCTTGTTAAAATACTAAATTGGTTAAAACACGTTAGCACTGCGGTATTGCACCAATTATTGATTCTTACGTAAGAAGGCACTACTCAATAATGGTTATGTAATTCTCGCTTCGATATTTTATTGAGTTAATAATTGCTGCGTTGATATTTTATATTCATTGTTGTTTTGATAATTGTCATTACACAATATTTTTTATTATCGAAGCAATAATTCATATTATCTGAATAATATTATTAGATAACATTATTGGCAATGTCTAGAAAGTTACATCTAAGGAGAGGTTTGGTCACCTAATTGCGGCAAGAAGGAGAAATTCTTATTGGAAAGCCCCTCTTTCTGGGAGCGCACTGGTTGTCGATATTGTGATTACGTAATATTATTTGTGAATAATTAATTATTAATTCATATGATGAGGAAAATATTAATTTTATGTGGATATAGATGGAGAAAATTTTTAATGTGACAATTGTTGAAAATTGAAATTTTATCTTTTCTCGATAAAATAATTCATTTAAATATATTATTATAATATAATAATGGTGATATTTTTACAATGAATGTGGGATATATATGAGTATCTGAGGAGGAAGAGTATTTTGTTGCAATAAATGTTTAAAACATGTTAAACATGTCGGTGGACCCCATTTATTGGTCGAAATTTGATTATAGCTTGTAAAATCGCCTGTTTGTGAATTTTGGTCAATTTACATTTGAAATTTGGAAAAACTTTCTTACGCAAAGTTGTAGAGAATTGAATTTCCTATAAAAGTCTTGAGATTCGAATTTTTTTGATAAAAGGGCTATTTATTGTGAATTATTGAACTTAGAAGCTCAAAATAATTGATTTTGGAAGTTTTAATTATTATTATAAAGAAAAACGTTTTTTGCATTTAAGTGGGCTAACATGTGATATTAATTCTTTGAAATCAGATCTTCAATGATGGGCTAAGGAAATTTATAATATATATTAATATTTTATTAAATTTTACGCTTTTGGTGTTCTAAAGATTTTCCTATAAATAGGGTGCTTAGGTTAGAATTGAAAATCACACCGTAAGCTGAAGTTTTCTCTCTCTATATTATCGGCGTATTCTTGTGAGTATTTTGAGTATACTTTGAGTATTGTTAGGCGGTGCAAGTTCCCTTGAGACTATACGGTATTCCAAACTAGAAGTACTAATCTTTCGAGGTAAGGGATGTTATTTTCTTCTCAAATGATATTATTTCTTCAATATCATTATCTTTGAAATATTGGTTGGAACTTTTTATCAAATTTGGAACTTTTTCATATCGGGGTTACTATTCATGAGTTCTTATTCACGAGTTATTATTCGAGTTACTATTCACGAGTTCTTATTCACGAGTACTATTCATGAAAGCGTGAAGATGTTTTTTATGGAATTTCTATCTTTTGGTGTCGAGAGTTACTATTCATGTATACGGACTATTCACGATATCTGACTATTCAATAGAAAAATAAAATTTCTTCTTTTTGTTCAAAATATCTATTTCGGATACTAACTTTGATTGTATCCATGTTTTGATCATTCTTGAATTTTACACCACTATGATTATTTTGAGGTATTTTTGGACATGGATAAAACAAAGTACGAATCCTTAATCCTTAATCCTTGTCATTTTGTTTCCTTTGGATTCGTTTCTTTAAAAATATTTTCATCATCCTCGGTCTTAAATGATGATATTATTGAATATCTTTGGCTCTGTAGTGCAAAGATGAATGATTTCTGAAGAATATCTTTGGTAGTAGTGCAAAGATGAGCAGTGTTTAGATGAACATGATTAATGATGAATATCTTTGGCACAGTAGTGCAAAGATGAATATTTGATTCCGATGTATAGTGATTGATGTTACAGGATAAAAGATAGGCGATGAACTTTTAAATTCATACATAGAAGATAGTAGTTTGCATTCTCTACTTAACTCTTCTAATGAATTATTATTTTCATGCTGAATATTGATTTAAAATTTGTCATCTATTGTATTCTATTAGATTTTTCCTGTTGAAGACTAACGGTAATTTGTTGTATATTATCTTAGTCATAATATTCTTTTCTTTGGGCTAGTTGAGCTCACCCTTTTCCTTTTTGTTCTATTTTTCTTTCGGAGGCGAGAATATAGCGAGTACAGTGGGGTATGGAATGAAGGTTTTAGAAAGGATTGTTTAGTAGTCCTCACCATTTTTGTAAAATAATGTATCAATAAATGTGATGAGGATTTATTTGAGTATAGATATTATCAGAAGATAATATTTGTATTCAAACTCACGATTTCTTGTTGTAATAATAAAGTTGTAGTTGTTTCTGTACCATGTATTGACAACTCAGAATAGGTGATGTATACCTATTTTGGGGGCGTCACAAGAGTGTTAGCTTCCAAGCATTCTGAAAACCCAACATTCTTTACAAGCTCAAGTATATCCTTGAATTTTTTTTCTGATCTTTTGAACTTCTTGAAGCTGAGTTGGATTCCGGTTATAACACGCCATTCTTCCATTTTGAGGGTTTAAAATATATGGGTATTTAGTTTTAGACCTTTTATGAGAGATAGTTGAATGCGATTTGGGCGAATCTAGAGGTTTAATGAACTCAGGCTTTGAAGAGGGTTTTAGGGTTTGAAGAAGGGAGGGTGAGAGGTTCAATGGCTTTTGATAATTGTTTGGAGATTTCTGTTGTTTAAAGGAAGTTAGGTTTTACCTTAGGTATCGATTTGACAGACTTGCAGCTTTTGAGGAACTCGTTTAAATGAAATTGCCAATTATTTGAATTTCCCTCCTGTAACTGTTCCTACCAAATTTCTTAGTGGAATAGTTGTAGGTCGCTGATAGGTCACAATCTATAATTCATCCACCATGTCCATTCCCCAGATTTGACTTTTCTTTTGTTGACTATTCCATTTCGTAGAGTAGCTTGATGAGATTGCTATATACTCTACGATTTTCTTTGACAACTCAATGATTGTCTCCTGAGAGATGCTTCTGTGAGCGTTTTGACATTGATCCTTATTTTGCATGGCTTAACCACTGATACGCCCCAAGAGGGTTCGAGTACTGAAATTTTGAAGTAAATTTGCAAGACGTCTTTCCAAACTTTATTCGTAACTTTGCTCCACACGATCTGAATAGTTTGGCATGTGTCAAGTTTTGCTGAGCTTGCCATGAGCTAGTGTATCCTTTGGGAAGATTACGATCATCGATGATGCTCTACGATCGTTGAGTCTACTGCTGAACATACTCTACGAACGTTGTCTGTCCTGGTCCTTGAGATGAACTTGACTTAGCATTCCTTCTGGGTTAAGGTAGCTCAGGAAGGGCCAACCTCTTAGAGTGAACTAAGGGCCAGGTTTGTCCCTGAGGCACTTACCAGATGAAAAACTTTAGATGATTAGTGCTGATATCTCATTTGATCTTTCTGCTGGGAAGTTCATCTACCGACTTTAGACATTAGCATTAGCTGTAATCGTGGTGTCCTCCTGCTCTTACACTATGATCAGAAGCTTGATTGTAGGCACTCTATGATTTTGAGTTGGGTGGTTGACAAGGTTATCAGTGGCATATTTTGAGACATTCCTACTGACTATGGATCTTCATTTGGTTCATCAGCCACAATGTTTTAGGACTTTGTTACTAGTATATTACTTCATAGTGCACTTTTAATACTTTTTAGTACTGCTGTCCTTTAACAGATCGCTTCTTCCCCATAGTTGATACTATCTTCTCAGAGAGATGTGAGTTCTTCTTCTTCATGTGCATCAGAAGACAGCCTTGCATTTCTCCTTCTGACTGGAATCATTACCATCATTTAAGCCTTCTTGGATCATAGAAATGGATATCTTCAGGACTAATCATTCCATAATTGTTGACAGAACTACGAACGTAGTCTTCTTTATCTAGAACCCGAACAACTATTTTCAGCAGACTTGTAGGTCTTCCTTAAGCTCCTTGACCGATTGCACTCGTGGAGTTCTACTTCTGTGATGAGTTCTTCATGATCAATGCTCAATGATCCTTTGATGTGAACTTCATCGTGGGTTCTTCTCAGATGATATGCTTTGAATGAGTAAGCATATAAGACCCTTTTCTTTTCTGTATGAATGGTCTACTTTCTTATAGAGAGCAACAATCATGTAGGCTTTATCCATGTTAGCTCAGTAAGTCTTCAGGAACAGGCTTTGACAGAGAATGATTTTGTTAGAACATTTCTGAAATGTCTTAATCCTCTAGCTGGTTGAATCTTCTCGACTGAAGTCATCTGCTTCAGTATTCCTTAGTGTGGTCAGATAGACCAACTACCTGTAGATTGGATGAATTTCTATTTTTGGTACTCATGGTTAAATGAGTCCTGCTAGGTTAGTTTCCAAAATCCATGTTCCTCATATATTTGAATTTACATCACATTGATCATCAACAATCATACTAATGTATGTATTCAATTTAGGTATGGCATTTTAAGACGCAAGATGACGAGTGTGTGTAAGATTAACCATTTTAATAAAACACTCTTTTTCTTTGATGGTTTCATCATTTGCTTGGTTATGTTCACGTATTTTAAATGTTCACAGAGTGAGAATCAGTTCTATCACTTATTTGTATTTGGTTGATTCATGGAGATGATAATTTTCTATGAGTCTTCAAGATACTCTTGTTGAACTGATCATACTCTATGTATTATCAAAAACCTAGAACAAAGGTTTGTATGTACATACTAACTCGTCAACAAGGATTACTCCACTTAAGATAAATTAAATCTTGATATGCTTATGACCTATTTCATACTTCTTTCAAGATGTTATCTTCAACCTAAATCTTGGATGGAGGGAAGGTTTGTTATCATTTGAGTTTCCAACCTTATTGTACTTTTTCTCTTCCCCTTTTTAGGTAGAGTATGGTCTCTTGACAAAATACTGTTATAGTACATAAGTTGATGTAACATGATGTACACATTTATGTTAATGAGGAATCATACCTTTCCACTGTCAGTTTCTTAACAGTCATTTATCTTGATATAATGAGGTTAGGCATTAATGTGCATATTTTTACATTCATTTCTAATATCTTGTTGCTCTAGTTGTCCTTTGATCAATCAGTCATAGTCTTGAAGATGTAAGCTAAGAAAATCTTGGCATCCTTAGTTCTTTGAAGACTTTGAACCTCTGGATAAGTATTTCTTAGAATGTATAACCTTTCATCTTTCAGACTGGTGGATGCTTGACTATTTGCTGTTGATGCCTCTTGACCTTTCATCTTTGTTTGGTCTTTAGACTGTACACAATATTTCCAACATGTGAGCTCATCTGCATTTACAAGTGACTTAACTAAACTAAGTTTAGAACAATGTTTGTGCCTAGGATTAGACTCAAAGCGATTAGCTTTTGAATATAGCATGAGAACACCTTTCGATACCAATTGTTAGTTCAGTGAGGCTACACAATAGATCTAGAAGGGGGGGTTGAATAGATCTTTTTTATTTTCAAATACTTTTCATGTTTAGTTTGTATTGCTAATGAATTAACATATGACAAACATAAGAATCTTTTCAAGCATAGCAGAATAAACAAAAGATCCCCTTCATTGATATATTCACGAACATGCATACATTGTTTGTAGAGTTAGTTAAGTTGTAAGCAGTTAATACATACATAACATTTATAGCAGTTAGGTACATAAAGTAAATGACTGAAATATAAAAGACACAGGGGATTTTAAGTGGTTCAGAGACTCAAGCTCCTAATCCACTGTTATGCTTTAATGAAAGGTGAATTCCACTAAGGAAGGCAAGACCGAATCATTAAGATTCCTTCAAGGCCAAAGTTTTTAGAACTTTAGTTCACTAAGAACTCTTCAAGCCCAGCAGGCTTGGAACTCCTCTAGTTCCCTAGGAACTCTTCAAGCCCAATAGGCTTGGAACTTCATTTAGTCCCTCCGAACAAGGACCCCTCAGTTCCTGGCTACTTGTTGTTATTGGTGTTGTTGTTGTTGGTGCTGAGATGCTAAAATGTCTTTAAGCTTGATCATCTTTCGTACTTAGCAGCTTGGTGTGGTCATCTTTGCATTCTGCGTAGAGTCTGGACCACTTCTTCTTTGGTGCAACTGATCTTCATTCTTTTCTACTCATCTTCATTAGATGTCAGCTGTGCACCATCACCATTTAGGTTTGCTAAGTGTTTGAGCTTTTGGTAGACTTCGTCTGACACTTAGCATTCCCTGAACCCTTCTTGAATGGTTTGCAGACATGGTTTTGCATCTGTTTTATTTCAGCTTTTGGTTCATGGTGATTCGTAGAGTGGCTCTCTGGATCTTCTTTGTGCTCTGCCACTTTTCTGAATGCTATCTTCTTGGCCTTCTGGGCTCTCAGCTTAGCTGCTATCTTCAGTGGCATTCTCATCCTTGTTGAGTGAAGCTTTAGTCTATTCAAATCCTTCTTCAAATCTACTTCACTTCCACCTTCGTAGTTTCACTGCCACTGACACTTGTTCTATTCAGTTCTGGTGGAACTTGTAGAGTCAACAACATAGCATTCCAACAACTCAACGATCCTTCAACTCAGTAACTCTTGATCTTTGAAGCTCTGGCTTATATATACTCCTTCCCAATCTTTCCATTGGAATATAGCTGTTGAAAGCTATTTGAATTGCTTCGTAGATCTTGAGTTATTTGGTGCAGACTGCTTGATGTGACATGATAGCTCCTTCATGACTTTACTGACACAGCAGTCTGCTACCTTACCTAACACTTTAGAGTTGTCATTTTTCCATGTCAGGCAGGTAGTCATCTTTTTTTCTTCTTTCTGACTTCTCAATCAGAAATTGTCCTTTTGCATCAATTCTCTCAAATAGAAATGTTCAAATCTCAGTCTTCAGATTGAACCATTGACAATGCTTCAATCTTCAAATGATCAAACTCTACGATTCTGATGCATTTGTTCTTGGACCTGATCGTAGTGTGTCTTGTTGAATGTTGCTCATTTACTAATTGCGATAAAACTACGATCTTGAAGAGTGTACATTGGATCTTCAATGTAGAACACCTCTTTCTTCATTTGTGTAGTGCTTCAACACTTCTGTTTTCCTTCGACTAATCTTAAGAACTGATAACTTCACCTTAGATTTGTGGCATGCCCAGATCGCTTTCTCCTTGTGATCTCTCGTTCACTTATCATCAATGGACTGACCCATGCTTAATCACTTTCACCTTATTCTTCAAAAGCTGACCAGTATCTCTGTGTAAACTACATCAGTTCCTGCTTTGTTTGGCAAACACTACGATCCTGGTTGACCCAAAGATCGTTGTCTTCTGTTCTCTTGACAGCTACTGCATCTGCTGACTTTCCTCAGTCAGTCACTTTATTGAAGTCTTCTTTTGATCTACTTGTGGAAGACTTCATCTTGAATGGCTTCACAACTCAATTTGGATGCTGATTGGGTTGGTGCTTAGATCTGCTGTTAGCTTGCAAGCCATTCGTTGAGTGCTCTCTGGTTTCCTTAAGGTGGAATGTAGCTTTGCAACTCAGACCAGAGGCTTAATTCTTTGGATATTCTGGGAGTGCTCATTTATTGAGAATCGTGTTTACTCTACAATTCTGCCTTGGCGTTGTGAGCACCTCTATTGAAGTCTTAGTTCTGCACTCTACGATTTCGCTTTGGTTCTGTAGACAGTACAACTTCGAGATCAGATATTGATACTCTACGATTTCTATCCTTAAGCTTGTTGTCTTCATCTGATCTGGCTCGAGTACGATCTATGCTTCTTATTTTATCAGTAAACTCTACGACTCTGAGTGTGGTCTACGATTCTTGACTTGGCTTTGGCAGATGGTCGTTCGGCTCTTAGACAGGCTGTCTCTATGATTCTGAATATGACTTCCTCAACAGACTATTGCTTTGAGGAAGTTCTTTTAGACACACTATGATCCTTCCTCGTCTCTCTGGCAGTCTACGAACTCCGAGATCTACTATCTTGCAGACTACGATTCCGCTTTGATAGTTCTCAAGCTTTCCTTGACTCTCCTGGTAGACTACGATTTCTGGTACAGTGCTTGATGATCAGACATGCCTATCTATTGCATTATAAGATCAACCTAACAAGCTTGATCTTTCTATATTCATAGTCCTTGTACATCATTTCTTTTTAAGGACTTTACAAAGCTGTTTTGCTTATGTAGGTTTAACTTAACATATTTGATCAATTCATTCTAAGTCCTTGTACATATGTTCCTATTATTTATCAAAGGACTTTACAACTTTTCATAATGCTGTTTTACATATGTTCCTTGTTACTTTCCTGATCAGTTATGTTTGAAACTTTTCCGATCAGTTATGTTGTTTGTAACTTTTCTGATCGCTTTTGTTCATAACTTATATGATCAGTTTTGTAAAAATATATGAATATAAATGAAGTACAAATTTTTCGAAGAGAAATTCTCATTTAATTTATTGATAAATGTAAGAATTTATAAAAATAAAGGAAAGAACAACATAACTTTTACTGATAATATTTCCTAAGTTTTCCAGCATGCCATGTGTTCTTTATCTCCGATCCATCCATTGCTTGAAGCCGGTAAGTACCTGGCTTCGGCACCTTTATCACTTCATATGGCCCCTCCCAGTTCGGCATTAACTTGCCCGTGTTCTGGGGGGTAGATGCTTCTGATTCTCGAAGCACCAAATCTCCAACTTCGAATCTTCTTTGTTTCACTTTCTAGTTATAGTGTCGGGCAGTTCGCTTCTAATAGATAGCCAATCTTACTAGAGATGAATCCCGAACTTCCTCCAGAAGATCCAAATTTAGTCAAAGGCCGTCATCATTGTATAACTCTTTGTACTGACTGACTTAAAGTGTAGGGGACCCAATCTTAACAGGTATAAGTGCATCGGTCCCATAGGCCAATCTGAATGGTGAATCCCCAGTTGTCATCCTCGGGGTAGTCCGATATGCCATAAGACACTGAGCAATTCTTCAGGCCACCGCCCCTTCAACTCATCTAACCTCATTTTAATCCCATTAAGTAGAGTCCGGTTGGTGACTTTCATTTGTCCGTTTGACTGAGGATGGACAACCGAAGTCTTTATATGTTGAATGGCAAACTCTTCAAGAAAAACTTTGAATTTTGACACAACGAACTGTCTGCCATTATCCAAAACCAGGACCCTCGGGATGTCGAACCGATAAATAACACTTTCTTTAAAGAACTTCAGACATTCATGTTCGGTGATCTTCTGTAATGGTTTGGCTTCTACCCATTTAGTCATGTTGTCAATAGCCACGATCACAAACTTACTTGTCCCTTGGCTTTCGACAGTGGTCCCAAGATATCAATTCCCCATATGGAAAATGGGATAGGGGATAAAACTGAAAACAACTCTTTAGGAGGTTGATGAGGGATAGGGCTATTTAGCTGACACTTTGGACATTTTTGACAAAATCCTTTGCTTCTTGGAAGATGGTCGGCCAATAGTACCCCTGCCTAAGAATTTTGTATGCCAACAACTTGGCCTCCATATGATCTCCATAAATTCCTTCATGTACTTCCCGAAGAGTATATTCTGCTTCCAATGGTGTCAAACACTTGAGTAATGGAGAACTGAAAGCCTTTTGGTACAAATCTCCATCGATTAGGATGAAGTTCAAGCTCATGTGCTTGATCTTCCTTACATATATGCGATCTGAAGGTAGAACCCCATTAGCTAAATAAGAGATGTACGGCGTGAGCCAGCAATCCAACCGATCCAAAGTTAAAACATCCACCTTCTGAACACTTGTCCTTTCCAAAACTTCTACATATACTAAGCCAGTAAAGGAACTTGCTTCAGTTGTTCCCAATCGGGCCAAAACATCTGCTACTGTGTTTTTTGACTGATCTATTCCTTGGGAACTGTGTGAACTAAAGTAAGTGAGTTTATCTTTTACCTCGGCCAAGTATTTTTTCATCCTTGCCCCCCCCCCAAGCCTCATACTCTCCAAATATCTGCTTGACAACCAGTTGAGAATCACTATATACAACCAACATCTGAACCTCTAAGCTTTGGACCAACCGAAGTTCAGCTAAAATCGCTTCGTATTCTGCTTCATTATTTGTGGCTTTGAACTTCGAATGGCTTGTTGGACCCTGAACCCTTCCGGACTTGTCATAATAACCCCCGCTCTACTGACGTTCGAAGTTGATGACCCATCCACATAGAGAGTCCATAAATTTTGCACTGGTTGCATCTCTATAACCGAACCCACATCCGGTTCTGAGAAAGAACATTCTACAACAAATTTTGTCAAAGCTTGTCCTTTGATTGCCGTTCGGGGGTGGTATTCCAGGATGAACTGAGTCAATTCCATTGCCCACGCAGCGAGCCGACCTGAGACTTCTGGCTTGTGCAACACTTTCTTCAACGGCTGATAAGTATAAACCACCACTAACCAACCTTGGAAATAATGCCGAAGCTTCCTACTTGCAATGATTAGAGCATAGGCAAACTTTTCCAGATTTGGATACATAGTTTCTGCATCTTGAAGGACGTGGTTGACATAATAAATTGGGAAATATTTTCCCCCTTGTCCCGTACCAATGCTGCTCCAACTGCCAACGAGCTTGCAGCCAAATACAAATATAAGGGTTCTGAAGGGATCGACTTCATCAACAAAGGAGCTGAAGACAGATAAAGTTTGATCCCTTAGAACGCATCTTCACACTCTGAAGTCCACTGAAAACTTTTCTCATTTTTTGGCCCCTTCAGAGTATCAAAGAATGGTAAACATCTTTCGGCTGACCTAGACACGAATCTCCGAAGGGCAGCTATCTGACCCGTCAACCTCTGCACGTCTTTATATAACTTTAGTAACTTCATGTCCAAAATCGCCTTGATTTTCTCTAAATTTACCTCAATGCCCCTCTTGCTTATCAGATATCCCAGAAATTTTCCCGACCCTAATCCGAAAGTGCATTTAGTCGGGTTCAATCTCAACTTATGTTCTCTGATGGTTTGAAATCAGCTTTCTAGGTCATCCAGATGGTCTCGAACTGACATGCTTTTAGCAATCATGTCGTCCACATAGACCTCTATGCTTCTGCCTAGCTGTCTTGCAAACATATAGTTCATCATTCGCTGATACGTCGCCCCAGCGTTGAGCAATCCGAAGGTCATTTTTCTATACATATATATAGCCTGATGAGTAATGAAACTTATAGGACCCCGATTTTTTTTTAAATAAAATTGAATTTCCTGTAATTATTATTGTGAATAATAAGGTGTTAAATTGATATAATGTTTTGATTATGGGTGAAATGTGCAAATTTTACAAAATAAGCAAGTGGTTATAAAATATTCATTTTTTGTCGGGGAATATTCGTTTGGTCGTGGAATATTCTTGTTGTCGGAGAATATTTGTACGACGGCGCAGCCATGTGTGGCCCCATAACGGAATAATCATCAGATGAAGAAAACGACAAGTTTGAGTTTTTATAAATAATTGGCGTAATTATTCTGAATTAACATTGGATTACGGTAGCGGTTAAAATACGATGAATACGCGTGGTTGCACAAGATAGCTGCGGTATTACACAATATTTTGAATTATTGATTCTTACGTAAGAAGGCACTACTCTATAATTATTCTGATAATTATTATTCAATATTTTATTTTATTGGTTCAATAATTGTCTGCGTTGATATTTTATATTATTGTTGTTTCAATAATTGTCGATTGCTGTGATGTTTTCCATTATCAGATCAATAATTCATATTATTTGAATAATATTATTAGATAGCATTATTGAAAATGTCTAGAAAGTTCCGTTAAGGAGAGGTTTGGTCACCTAATTGCGCGCCAGTAAGGAGAAATCCTTATTGGAAAGCCCCCTCTTTCCTGGGAACGGCCTGGTTGTCATTATTGTGATTCTCTAATATTATTTGTGAATAATTATTTATTGATTTATATGATAAGGAAATATTTATTTTATGTGGATATAAATGAAGGAAATATTTATTTTTATGTGGATATAATTGAAGGAATTAATGTTGAGATGTTTTATAAGTATTTTTATCGGAATGGAGGTATTAAAAATCAAATCAGTGTTCTTAAAGCTTTATTGCGCGAGTTATAATTTTAATCCAACCATTGGATCGTTGTGATTTTTGGATATGTTATACATATATAAGTTGAGTATATGTCCATAAATTTTGAACCGTTAAAAATTAACATATGATTTGTTATGAATTTTAAAAGGTGTTAAAAATCATCTGTATGTGGATTCCGGATATTTTCTGTTTGGAATTTGGAAAAACTTAAAGCTACAAAGTTGTAGAGAATTCAATTTCGTGTGGAATGGACATAAAATTCATATTTTTATGATAAAAGGGTTATTTATTATGAATTATTGAAATTTCAGAAATTAAAATGTTTTTATTAAAATATTGGGTGGAACCCACTTTTATTTTATTTTGAAAACATGTGCTGAATTGGATTTTCAAAAGTGATGGGCTGCCATTTTGTCAAAATGGCATGCGTAGAAAATTTTAATTAATATTTTATTATTTAGTCTCCTATGGTGTTCTAGCATTTTTCTATAAATATGCGGTTATGTTAGAATTGAAAATCACACCAGAAATAAGTTTTCTTTCTCTCTATACTATCGAGTGTATTTTTGTGAGTATTAAGATACTTTGAGTTTTTATTCAAAGACAAGTTTTTTCTTGACTTTATATCAGATATTTCGATCGTAAGAAATCTTTGTTATTTTGAGGTAAGGGATGTTATTTTTTTCGTAAATGATATTATTTTCTTCAATATCATTATACCGAAATATTGGTAAGGATTTTATTATAGAATTTGTACCTTTTTGTGTCAGAATTACTATTCATATATACGGCACTATTCACGTATACGGCACTATTCACAAATACGACACTATTCACCAAAAAATAAAATTTTCTCTTCTTTGTCCCAGATGTCTATTATGGTTATTATCTTTGATTGTATCTATGTTTTTGATCTTTATTCTTGAATTTTACTCCATTATGGTTTATTATGGAGTATTTTTAAACTTGAGTTATCTAAAGTACGAATCTCTAAACTTTATCCTTTTATCTCACTGGATTCGTTCTCAAAAATGTTTTTCATCATCCTAAGTCCTTAATGATGATACTTGATGAATATCTTTGGCCTGTAGTGCAAAGATAAATATTTGTTGCAAGATGTATATTGATTGATGTTACAGGGATAAAATATTGATGATGGAATTTTAAATTCATAGATGATAGTAGATTTTATTCTCTACTTAACTCTTTTAATGAATTGTTGTTTCCGCTGCAGTTGTTGATCTAAAACTTGTTGTCTATTATATTCTATTAGATTTTTTCCTATTGAAGACTAAGGATAATTTGTTGTATATTATCTTAGTGATAACATTCTTTACTGGGCTAGTTGAGCTCACCCTTTTCCTTTTTGTTCCATTTTTCTTCTTAGGAGGCGAGAATAGAGCAGGAACTAGTCGGGGGTGTAGAGTGATGTTTCAAGATAGTTGTTTTAGTAGTCCTCACTATTCTGTAAAATAGTGTATCAATAATTATAATGAGGACTTATTTGAGTGTGGATATTGTGTAGAAGACAATATTTGTATTTAAACTCACAGTATATGTGTTGTCGTATTTTGCACGATAATTGTAATAATAAGTTGTAGTTGTTTCTGTACCATGTATTTAGCGACTCAGAATGGGTTGGGTGGAATGGACCTATTTTGGGGGCGTCACAGTTGGTATCAGAGCTTAGGGATATGGTCTCTAGCAAAGATCGGGGAATAGAACTAGGAGGGGAGAGACGAGTAAATCCTTCGCTAGTGTGTCCTACCTAAGCTTATTTGTTGGTCGGTCATAATATAGGGATATTATTTGATATGTTAATTTGTTTAATTAACCCTTGTTTTGTGGTAGTATTTGAGAATGACAGCTGAAAATGTTAACAATGGAGTGAATGAGATCGCGGAGACACCTCTAATCACCAACCAGGATAATGTGATGTCAGGCAAAGAAGGAATTAGAGATATCCATGTGGTGAGTGAACAATTGATAGTTGTACCCGAGATAATCGCAGAGGTAGCAGCTGAGAGTGAGGAAGAAGAGGAAGAAGATGAACCTGAGGAGAATTTATTAGAAGAATTTTATGATCGAAATTTAGAATTACAAAATCGTATTCATGAGTTAGAAGTGCAGGCTGAAGAACGGCAGGCGGTCGTGGAGCAAAAGGATGCAACAATTCAAGCTTGTGTTACCCGATATGTGATGCTTGAACAGAAGCACTCTTTAGCAGAGTATAAGATGATAAAGCTGGAATCTGAGCTGAAAGAAGAAACAACTGAACGAGTGAGAATGATTGATGCATGGGTAAAAGTCGCACGACGCGTTGATATTATGGAAAGAGATGTCCGATCTAAGAAGGCTAAAATAGATGATATATATTTCTCTTTTTGGACAGCAATTGAGAGAACCCAACATCAAGTTTTGAATTACCCTGTACATTGAGGTCAACCCCAATTCGATATGGATCAAAGATTAATGATTTAGATCATGAAACATGAGTACGATGAAGCAGTTGAGGGTGGAATATGCCATATAGAAAAGTCAATTTCAACGGTAGTGATGACACCAAATGCTGCCCCAGACAAGTCAAACCCGGGTAGTTCAAGGGAGAGCGATTGTCATGACTTCCCAACAAGTGAGGAACCCAAATGAAGTTATCACGGGTTAGTTAATAATAAATTTTTGCGAAGTCTATACCCTATTAGATACTGGTTCTACCCATTCTTTTATTTCTCTTGCTTGTGCTCAACGTTTGAACTTGACTCCGGAGAAATTAGACTTTGACTTATTTGTTGAAACTCCATAAGGAGAGACTTTCGTTACATCCACTGTTTATAAATCTTGTTTGATCCAAGTGGGCACAATCACATTACCTGTTGATCTTATCTCTTTAAAGATACTTGCATTTGATGTGATTTTAGGGATTGATTAGTTAACTACTCATCATGCTAAAATTGATTATTTTCGTAAGGTTGTTAGTTTTCATATTCCTAACCAACCTGTTATGCGAATTCAAGAAACCAAACCATTGAAATCAAACACTTTCATATCAAGCGATAAAGCCATTCGTTTATTGAAAAACGGATGTCAAGCTTTCTTATCCCATTTCATGGATTTAAACAAAAATACGTCAGATTTGAATGATATTTCTGTTGTTAGTGAATTTCCTGACGTATTTCCTGAGGAATTTCCTGGCCTACTCCCAGAGCGTGATATTGAATTTTGTATCGACTTTGAACCCGGTACAAAACCCATTTCTAAAATCTCATATCGAATGACTCATATTGAACTTCAGGAGTTAAAAACCCAAGTACAAGAGTTGGTACCCTCTATCTGGTGACTTCCTTTGTGGAATGCCCCAAAGCCAGACTCTTCGTAGGGGACTCTATATTTGTGTGGTGGTAAAACGATAAGTGCCATTGTGACGTGCTATCCAAGATTAGGATATGAATCATAGTTGAGAGCAACCGAAGTCGGTGACCGAAGTACGTAGCTTTCTGGGCTTAGCTGGTTATTATCAGAGATTCGTGGAAGGATTTTCTCGAATCGTTACACTTAGCTGACTCGGAAAGATACAAAATTCATATGGAGCGAGGAATGCGAGAAGATTTTCCAAGAGCACAAGAGGCGACTCATTTCGGCACCTGTTCTAACAATACCATCGTGGAAAAGTGAACGTAGTAGCTGGCGCATTGAGTTGAAGATCGTATGCTGGTACGAGTGTGATGTTGTTAACACAAAGACCCATTTTGTATGACTTAAAAAGGATAAAGATAGAGTTAAAGACTCTAGGGACCCACATTATGATGTCAAATATATGAGTAGAATCGACTTTAATCAATAAAATTAAAACCGCTCAAGCTACACACTAGAGCTGATGAATATAAAGAAGAAGGTGCAAGAAGGCGTTATTCTAGAAGTAAGAGTTGATGAAGAGAAGAAAGCTCAAACCTTCGATTTATTTGAAATCCTCGATCGAGTAGGAACTGTGGCCTATAGACTTGCCTTAACGCCAAGTATGTCTCATGTTCATAACGTGTTTCACATATCCATGCTACGTAAATATGTGAAAGACCCGAACCACATTATTAAGTTAGAACCAGATGAGATAACCGAAGATTTAACGTACGAGGAGGTACCTGTCAAGATCTTGGATAGGAAAGAGCATGTCTTACGCACAAAGGTTATACCACAAGTTAAGGTTTTGTGGAGGAACCATGCTATTGAAGAAATGACCTGGGAGTTGGAATCAGAAATGAAAGCGAGGTATACTCACCTTTTTGAAATACCAGGTGCTTATGTCAATTTCGAGGACGAAATTTCATAAGGAGGGGAGGTTGTAAGACCCCAAATTTTTTTTAAATAAAATTGAATTTCCTCTAATTATTATTGTGAATAATAAGGTGTTAATTTGATATAATATTTTGATTATGGGTGAAATGTGCAAATTTTACAAAATAAGTAAGTTGTTATAAAATATTCATTTTTTGTCGGGGAATATTCTTGTGGTCGTGGAATATTCGTACGACGGCGCAGCCATGTGTGGGCCCTATAACGGAATAACTGTCGGATGAAGAAAACGACAAGTTTGAGTTTTTATAAATAATGGCGTAATTATTTAATTAATAATTGTTGGATTACTTGGTGGTTAAAATACGATGTCTGGCGTGGTTGCCGCGATAGCACTGCGGTATTGCCGTGTATTTTTGAATTATTGATTCTTACGTAAGAAGGCACTACTCTATAATTATTAAAGTAATTACTATTCAATATTTTATTTTATTGGTTCAATAATTCTTTGCGTTGATATTTTATATTATTGTTGTTTCAACAATTATTATTTGCGCTAATATTTCCCATTATCGGATCAATAATTCATATTATTTGAATAATATTATTAGATAGCATTATTGGTAATGTCTAGAAAGTTACATCGAGGAGAGGTTTGGTCACCTAATTGCGCGCCAAGAAGGAGAAATCCTTATCGAAAGCCCCTCTTTCACAGGAGCGATGCAGTTGTCATTATTGTGATTACGTAATATTATTTGTGAATAATTATTTATTGATTTATATTATAAGGAAATATTTATTTTATGTGGATATAAATGAAGGAAATATTTATTTTTATATGGATATAATTGAAGGAATTAATGTTGAGATATTTTATCAGTATTTTTATCGGAATGGAGGTATTAAAAATCAAATCAGTGTTCTTAAAGCTCTATTGCGTGAGTAATAATTTTAATCTGACTGTTGGATCGTTGTGATTTTTGGATATATTATACATATATAAGTTGAGTATTGTCCACAAATTTTGAACCGTTAAAAATTAACATATGATTTGTTATGAATTTTAAAAGGTGTTAAAAATCATCTGTTTGTGGATTTCAGATATTTTCTGTTTGGAATTTGGAAAAACTTAAAGCTACAAAGTTGTAGAGAATTCGATTCGTGTGGAATGGACATAAAATTCGTATTTTTCTGATAAAAGGGCTATTTATTATGAATTATTGAAGTTTTAGAAATTAAAATGTTTTTATTAAAATATTGGGTGGGACCCACTTTTATTTTATTTTGAAAACATGTGCTGAATTGGATTTTCAAAAGTGATGGGCTGCCCTTTTGTCAAAAATGGCATGCGTAGAAAATTTTAATTAATATTTTATTATTTAGTCTCCTTTGACATTCTAGCATTTTCCTTTAAATAGGCGCTTAGGTTAGAATTGAAAATCACACCAGAAATAAGTTTTCTTTCTCTCTATATTGTCGAGCGTATTTTTGTGAGTATTTAGATACTTTGAGAGTTGTTATTCAGTACAAGTTTCCTTCGGCTTTATATCCGATATTCTGATCAGAAGTACTATTATTTTGAGGTAAGAGATGTTATTTTCTTCGTAAATGATATTATTTTCTTCAATATCATTATACCAAAATATTGGTATGAATTTTATTATGGAATTTCTACCTTTTTGTGTCGGGGTTACTATTCACATATACGGCACTATTCACGTATACGACACTATTCACAAATACAACACTATTCACCGAAAAATAAAATTTTCTCTTCTTTGTCCCAGATGTCTATTATAGTTACTATCTTTGATTGTATCCATATTTTTTATCTTTATTCTTGAATTTTACTCCATTAAGATTTATTATGGAGTATTTTTAAACTTGAGTTATCTAAAGTACGAATCTCTAAACTTTATCCTTTTATCTCACTGGATTCGTTCTCAAAAATGTTTTTCATCATCCTCAGTTCTTAATGATGATACTTGATGAATATCTTTGGCCTGTAGTGCAAAGATGAATATTTGTTGCAAGATGTATATTGATTGATGTTATAGGGGTAAAATATTGATGATGGACTTTTAAATTCATAGATGATAGTAGATTTTATTCTCTACTTAACTCTTCTAATGAATTGTTGTTTCCGCTGCAGTTGTTGATCTAAAACTTGTTGTCTATTATATTCTGTAACGCCCCAAAATTCGGTCTATCTTCACACCCGGATTCCGTACATCACGATCCCATCTTCTTCCAAACATACATCATTATATACCAAAATATAACAACATACACTCTCAAAATCCAGGTTCTAAAAACCATATAACCTTTTTCATTATAAATAATGAAAAATACATTATTCATTCTATCTTACAAGAGTGACTTTCATCCACCACAAAGGATACATAACAGTTCATTAAACTAATCTAAAGTTCATTTAACTTATTTTATATTACAAGTCTTCACTTGATCTTCTCGCTCATCCACATTCTGAATGGCACTTCATCTGGATACCGTCAGCTTGATCTTTACGAGATCCTTAAGTTCTTCTAACATCGTTCGCTGAAAATATTTTTCATTTAAAGCAAGTGTGAGCATTCAATTGCCTAGCAAGTCATAACAGTTGAACAAACATCTTCAAGAATTCAAACATTCTTTTAAGACTTCTATAACCGAACAAAGGTTATGAAGCAGTTTGAATAATAGGAATATTCTTGATTCCTATCATTTTAAAATAATATTCACTTTAATTTAAAATGCTTTCATTCTTCTACCTTTTTTATACACATTCTGTCTGGCTAGAATCATTAGCACAGACTTAACAATAATGGATCGTGTATGAACAGAGCATTCTCTAATTGAACAGTTAAAGCACAGAATAATTCATCTCATAGAAACACCGAAGTGTTCACACAGCACAAGGCCTCATATGGTCTACCACTTTACACAAATATCACACATTAGCACATAGACAGAACTTCTCAAGTTCAACATCTGAGAAGTTTAAGAAACTAGCATTCATTTGAAATATGAATGAAGTTAGGAAACTTGCCTTACGCCGACTTGAACTTTTATTTGAATCGCTCATTCAGTTCTATGTAGCACATAAGAAAAACAACACATACACTAATTAGTCATACATCTTTGACTTATGCATTAGTTTAATTAAATTTACTTCTTAGGGTTCGCGTTCTTACAACCTAAGTTTACGCGACCACTTTCACTACCGTTCTACGGCTTCATGACATACGGATATGTCTTACTTATACGTTCATCATCTTTGATGTTTTACATCTTATCTTCTTCTTATTACTTCTCTAAGACACAGCACACATCGCTTCTCTGCTAGTAGTCCATATGGTACTCTGAGTGGTTTCCCACAAACAACTAACAAACAAGTTCTCGTCTAAATCTACATCGCCCATAATGATGAGTTAGATCGGTTGCCAATTTTGTATATACCTTCGCTCTCTGAAGGAATTGTTTAGCCCAACTCCCATATGTCAACCATCAAAGGTTACGATTGTACTACAACTTAACTTATCTTTACTTATCCAAACTATTTAAACTATAATCTTCGTAAGTTAATTTCTCATTCCTTATGGCTTCCTGGCAACTAAATGCCACCCCTCAGGATTCATTCTTATACGACTCACCTTCGACTTTCATTAATCTTATTACCGTTCATTACGACTTTCTTAATACCATTCGTATCTTACTTAATGTTTTCGTTATGTTCATTAGTCATTCTTATTGTCCAAGCCATACCGTTCGTTGTATGCTAAGACCGCTCATTTATCGCAACAGCGTTGCGTACACAGCGTTTATACGCTTCACACTTATCTCTCACTATCATGACATAACATCGAAATGTTATTCATTACCCTTGTTACTCAACGTCTAAGGAATCACAACCATAGCAATCCCTCACGTTCATTCATCGTGACTATGGTCCCCGGACATCGGTTATGTAACTCGCGTTTAAAATTCTTTGTCTTTTAATCTCGTTTAATCTTTCTGTTCAACCTTCATTTAAGGTTTAAATTACTTACTTAAGTGTTACATTAGTTGAACATTATTTTCTTTATCTTCCCATACGTTTCCTCCCAAGAGTTGAGCAGTTAAAAGCTCTTTTCTGGCTTTTTCATTACACTGGGGCTGTGGCGCCACTCTCTTCTTTATCTCTCGCGCCGCGGCACGAGTTTGTAGTACCCAGATCCCTGGTCTGGCGCTGCAGCGCCACCTTACAAAGCATGGTTGGCGCCGCGGCGCCAAGACCTAACCCTAGAAATTTTTTCTAAGTGTTAAATCCAATTTGAGACGCTTACTTACCGCTTCCATAACTTATTCGTTATAACTCAAAATGAGGTCATTCCAAAGCCATTCTCTTCCTTACCTTACGTACTTCAATACCCCTGGATAGAACTTCACTCTAAATTCATTAACGTGCCATTCGATTGGCTTGATCTTCACCCTTCGTTCATTTTACGTTTTTAACGCTCTTTGTTTGTTCATCCGTAATTTGGTCATCCAAACTCGGAATTTGTTCGTTCTTGAGTCCACGACTCATGTTTTCTATGTTCTCTTATATTCTTATAAAACCCTACACGTTCGGGTTCATTTATTAACTTTCTAATTCTCGTTTGTCTTTTATGAAATTTTTGCCATAACTTCGTTATAGCTAAGTTTTAATCCATTCTTCATGAATGTTTCTACCGTTCCTAACCAAGCAATATGCATCTAACTTATACGCGATGGTTTTAAACTTGTCCATCAACAACAAATATCCTACGATGGTTTTAAATTTGTCCATCAACAACGTTCTTCGTGTTCTTCGCGTGTTCTTCGTTCGTTCTTCATTTTAATCGATATTTTGGATTACAATTTCACTTTTTATTGGAATTTGATGTTATAAATCATCATTCCTTACTTATTACACCTACTTTTTGATATAATCCACTCGGATCGTTCTAATTCATTACGAATCTTATACTTCCTTAAGAAATTTATTTACTAAACTTCAAATTCTTATTTTCATTATTTCTCATGATTTCAACCATATGAAATCATTCCTAACATCATCTACTTCTTATCTTCATTAAGTTATATTTTAAACATATAAAACTTTAAAGAAAATCTAAGATAGAAGTTAGGTTTTAATACTTACCTCTTTATTTTTCTTCCGCTGCCAAACAAAATCCATGATTTGCTAGCTTTTCCATTTCACGAACATTTTCGATCCGAACATTCATACTCATGCTCTTCCTTCTCCCTCTCCATCCGAATTCTCTCTCTCTAGTGTAGGATTTTTCAAAATCTGATTTAAATGAAATCTAGCTTCCTATTTATAGATTTCCAAAGCTAGGGCAAAATAGTCATTTCACCCCTAACCTCCTTACTATTCACACCTCCATACTATTCATTACTTAAGTGTTAAGTTAACTTAGCCCTTAAGTCTACTTAGCCTTTAAGTTACGTGGTTCTGTCTTTCGGGTTTTCGTCGGGCAGTTTTAAAAACTGCAATTCCCGGAATCCAAATATTTTTGGATATTTTGTCTTTTCTTTACCGATTAACTTTTACGTATTCTTCAGATTTTTGAAAAATTGGAAAACACTTTTTGGTGTTGAGCGTTTTCCTTCACGTTTTACCCTAATGTAGTTAAATGAGTGAAAAGTACACAGCAGTACTTTTCGTCATTTTTATTTCGTCCAATTTTTGCACGTTTTTCGAGAAAAATGTTTATCGGTTTACTTAACTTTTCACGATATATTATCGATAAATCTTTCGACGAAATGTCATTTCGACATACCAAACTCTCAGAACGGCTTAGGTTATTCAAACCCTAACCCTTAGGTTTCGTCGGGTGAATAGTTCCTATTTCGTCTTTTTGCCCGAAAATATTTTGTTTCCGAAAAATTTTCATTTTCGTCTTGAAAATTCTTAATCGTTTAGTCTAGCTCGTAGCCAGAATCCTCCCAACTTATAATCATCCTAGGTTCTAGAACGATTAATAAACACATAGTACATAATATTATTAATAAAAATTCATTTTATTAATAACTAATTCTTTAAACTTAAATTCTGGAAAATCCGAATTTCCGGGTCGTTACATATTCTATTAGATTTTTCCCTATTGAAGACTAAGGATAATTTGTTGTATATTATCTTAGTCATAATATTCTTTACTGGGCTAGTTGAGCTCACCATTTTCCTTTTCGTTCCATTTTTCTTCTCAGGATGCGAGAATATAGCAGGAATTAGTCGGGGTGTGGAGTGATGTTTCAAGATAGTTGTTTTAGTAGTCCTCACTATTTTTTAAAATAGTGTATCAATAATTGTAATGAGGACTTATTTGAGTGTGGATATTGTCTAGAAGACAATATTTGTATTTAAACTCACATTATATGTGTTGTCGTATTTTGCACGATAATTGTAATAATAAGTTGTAGTTGTTTCTGTAGCATGTATTTGGCGACTCAGAATGGGTTGGGTGGAATGGACCTATTTTGGGGGCGTCACAAAAATAGTCTTTGGGATATCCTTTCCTCATCGAGATCTGGTGGTACCCCGAAAAGGCATCTATGAAGCTCATCATTCTGTATCCCGAGGTGGCATCGATTAGTTGGTCGATATTAGGTAAAGGATAGAAATCTTTTGGGTAGGCCTTATTCAAATCTGTACAATCGATCCATAGCCTCCATTTCCCATTCTGCTTATGCACCAACACCACATTTGCTAGCCACTCCGGGTAATCAATCTCAAAGGTGAAATCTGCCTCCAGAAGTTTGGCAATCTCTTCGTCAATGATCCTCTGTCTTTCTGGAGCAAAAATTCTTCTTTTTTGTATGATCAATTTCCTTGTGGGATCCACATGAAACCTATACAATGCGACCGATTCGTCTTCCCCTGGCCTGTTACTGGGTACCCAGGCAAAAATGTCAGCATATATCCATAATAGATCAATCAGTCCAGTCCGAAGTGGTTCCATCAATCCTGAACCAATCGTTACCAACTTTTTATTCCATGGGATTAATTCTACATCCGCTGTCTCCTCGGCAGGAAAGGCAAGTGGTTCCATACTACCTTCGGTAAACTGTTCTATCTCAATGGCCATTGTCTGCTTGTGCTTGCTGACCCCAACTCCCGATAACATTAATGTATTCCTATAAACCGTTTGATGTAGGGAACTTGATCTTAAAGTGTGGTATGGAGGTAACTGCCTACAACTCTGCCAGGGTCGGCCTTCCTAAGATTGCATTATACGCCAAATCCACCTGGACCACAAAAAATCTGACCATTATTTCTACCTACTGAGGTGCAGTTTCGAATCTGATAGGCAACTTAATTGTGCTCGATACATGCACTGGGTCACCACTGAACCCGTATAGGGGGCCTTCCTACCCCAATTCCATCTTCCTTCTGTCCAAATCTAGCCTTTGATAGGAATGTGTATATAGTATGTCAATCGAAGATTCGTTGTCGATCATCATTCAGGCATATCTACTGGACCGACCTGGGCTGTTATCACCAATGCCCCATCATGTGGTTCTATGGGATCTGTGGGATAGTCCTCATCCGAGAAAGAAATGACTGTCCCCGGGATAGCCCCATCCTTTCTAAGAGATGATCCTGACGCTGACAATACTGCATCAAGATGCTCACTTCTCTTTCTTCTGGTTACACGCCCTACAAAACTGCCAGAAACAACATCAACTACTCCTTGAACAAGCTGGCTCTGTTTTGGTGGTGTATTGCGTGTCTGCCCTCTATGTTCTTCCCTCTATTGTATGTCGGCACTTCCCCGACCTGCTACATATTGGACCAACTGGCCATTCTACACATTCTTCTAGATCAATCCCTCAAGTCATAACACTTCTTCGTCGTATGTCCCAAAGTCTGATGATATTCACAGAATTTATCTCGATTCTTCTTCCCAGGCTTTGGGGTCATCGAGCAAGGCTCGTAAAATGGTTTATTTTGGATCTCCTCCAATATCTTGGCCCGGTCAGTATTGAGAGGGGTGACTTTGTTGACATTTCTACTCGGGAAGGGTGGTCGGCCACTGCCCGATCCCCCATTATTGTAATTCTTTTTCCCTTGATTATTGTCTAACCATTGATAAGTCTGCTTGTCTCAGTCCTTAGAATTTTTATAAGACTGTGAGCGTGGCTTGAAGTTTCCCATAGCTTAGTCTATGGCGATGAACCCTTCGGCCCAATGAAAAGCTTCAGTTAGGTCACTAGGAGGGTTGATAACTTTCATAAGCTTCTTTGACTTTCCTATGTTAAGAATCGTTGTGAAGAATCCTAGGGTCTGAGGTGAATTTAATTCTGGCACCGAACCCACCACTTCTTGGAACCTCTTGACATACTGGCTGAGGTTTCATCTGAACGTTGCCTCACCTGCATGAGAGAAGCAGTGATCTTTCCTCTTCTCTTATTGCTCCCAAACCAAGCATGGAACTTTTCCTGAAGATCGCTCCATGAACTAATGGATCCCGATGCCAAGGTTACCATCCATTCCCAAGCACTCTTTTTCAAAGTTGTAGCAAACATGTGACACTTGGATGCATCCGAATGCCCGTAATAAGTCATAAGTCTGTCGTACCCATCGTAGTGGTCATAAGGATTCTCCAATCCATCATAAGTCTCCATCGGGGGCATCTTTTTCTTTGGATCGGCTCTAACCTGGTTGATTTTGTATGAGAATGGTGAACTAGGGCAGCTCGACGGTGTTCCCATCTGATTTTTTGCTGCCAACAGCTTTTCCAACTCTGCAACCCTTTTGTCCAGGGGGTTGGATTCCTCTTTGTGAGGGGACGACCTAGGCCTATCTCTCTCGTATTCGGGAGACACGACCCTCCTCCTCTGTCCCTATCTGCCCTTGTACTTAGATTTTCTATCTTGGGAATGACTCCTTCGTCTGCTCCTTCCTTCCCGAGAGCGACTCCTAGGTCTTCTATTATTCCTACCAGCCTCGTCTGGACGAGGCGTTCTAGATCGAATCTGATGTCTGGGCTTCTTTGATGAAGCCTCCTGTTCTTTGGCCATTTTGGCCATCTATTCTTCCAATTCCTCTTGTTGAAGACGTAGGGCCATCATGGTGTCTTTGTTCTGCTACATCTTTTTCATCAGGATGAACTGACGTTGATCTTGGTTATCCTCAACCCGATCCTTTCCTCGCCTTTCATGCGCTCGGGACTGATTGTCCTCGGTACGACTGAGGGGAACTGGAGTATGCTGACTAGCCGAGAACAGTTGTCGTCGTGCTAACTGGCCATGTTCAAACTTACCTTCCTGGTTTTTTGGCCCCAACCTATCTTTGACTGACCGTCTCACATGGGTCATTTGATGAGTCTTAGATATTTTCTGGTTTGAAGCCCCACTATATCTACTCGCCATGACTTTCAACCAAAAAAAATTCTGGAGTGATTGTAAAAGCACTAAAACGCCCTCCTTCTAGCGCCAATGTTAACGCCAAGTTTCACCTGTACGTCCAATCACCAAATCCACGCGCTTAAAACCTACACAGTAACGAAATCACACAGGAAGCTTGACGGCTTGTGTCGCCGGGTGATAGCTCCGGTGTGAGAATGAGTACAGGCTGAACAAGGTTTAACAATTGAGGCTTTAGTGTTGAATGCTCAAAAGTGTATTACCTATTAATTGAAGTTAAGCCTTGTATTTATAGCTGATTTCATCACCTTAAAGCTAATTTTTGAATTGGATTAGAACTCCTAAACATGGTAGTTACCTATGTTTGGGTCAAACTTAATCTTCTTAGAAAGGTGGAAGTTGGATATAATCCTAACACCCACCTTTGGAGTTAGTATTTAAATATGGTTAGGATTAGAATCCTTAACCATTTAAACTCCTTATCACACTAGACTCCATACGAGTAATAACCATATGTATGGGCCCAAGTCATCCGAACCTCTATAAACTGATCTGGACTCTGGCCCAAAGAACTCGGTCGCCCGACCCCGAACACCACCAATCCTCTTACTGGCTTCGGCCCATTGGGTTCAACAAACCCTTCCCAATCCAGGCCTTCAGCCCACACAGGGGTCGACAGATTATGCCCGAACAACAGTCACCTGATAAGTCAGTGACAGGTTATTACAAGTTCATCAACCTTAACACTCAACCCAAACCATCTTCAGATGATTTTGCGACAAGGACAAGTCGACAAAGATTCTATCTAATAACAATTTTAGCAGAGTCAAAGGACATGTGACTACTACTACACTATTCACTGTACTGAAGAAAGTGACCTAAGATGGTCTAAGTAGGCAGCAATTCAAAGTCAATCAATTGTTGAATGACGTAAGAATGTGGCAATAGTAACTTCCAAATGGGAAGATTCCAAGAGAACTCTATACAAACTCAGCAAATTCAAGTATCCAACAATAAGAGAAAAATCAAGTCGAAATGCTAAAACTTTGAGTTGATGTGATATCCTGGATTTTCAAAAATTAATAAATAAGAATTTAATAAATAAAATTCTTATTATGAAATGTATCTATTTAAGATTATGTGGTTTGGTGGGACTAAATTAAATAAATATATATGAGATTTAATAGTTGATTAAACTATTAAAGAAAGTGAAGAGAATTAGTTATGTAAAGGAATATGGTGGAAAAAGGAAATTAATTGAATAAATATTGGTTAATTTAAATGAAGTTGAAAATTATATTATGAAATGATATAATTTGATTATTATGCCTTATTGGCAATGAAAATTTTATTATGAATTAAATTTCATAAATAAGGTGAGTAATTCATTTAATTAAAATAGTGAGTTAATGTAAATATATTTATTTTTGTAAAATGAGAAGGTATTATATTACATATAAATATAATACGTTAATGTAATCGATTGTGGATTTTGTAAATAGCTAACAATATTTATCGAATAAAATAAATATTTGATGAAAATATTCTAACTTAACAATTAAATTAGAAGATTAATGATCTGTTGAATAATATTATAATTATATTGGCTAAGTAAATATTGTGTTGACCAAATAAGGATTTTGATTTAATTAAATTTGGTGTGACAAAGGTATCATATGATAAGTGGATTATTAAATAAATGAAAATGAGCTTTATTTGGGTAAGAAAAACAAGATCTTATGACCTTTGATTTTTATAACTGCTGAGATCTATGTTCATTTTAACGGAGAACCCATGATCCATCAGTTTATTTTTCTTACGTATATTTTTCCTAAGTCTAAGAAAGTAGAGAAGCATAGAGCAGAGAAGAGAGAAAATTGAGAGAGAGGAGTTCTCTGTGAATTTGAGGGCCAATTTTGAGAATCAAGGAATAAAGAAGAAGAGTAATCAAACAATTCCAATCATCTAACTAGGGCATAGAAGAATCAAAGGATATTTGAAGGACGGGTTATCATAGCTTTGCAAGGAACGATTTAAGGCAAGTCTTTTAGTTCCTTTGTGTTATGTGATCTTATATCTTGATGTTGTACGAAATGTTCTTAAGTATGCTAAAGTTTGTGTTATTCTTTATGAGCAATTAAAGTCAATATATGACTAAGTTGATTGGGTTATGGTACCCAATATGTATGTGATACATGATATGAAATGATGTTGTTTAGAGTATCAAAGCTTATATAATATGAATACTAGAATGATCATGAGATATATGTTGAGCATGTTATTATGTGCTACGTGATGCATGAAAACTGTTAGATTTGCTGGGCTGTCGAGCTCAATCTTGCAAATAACCATTTTTCCAGGTTCAGGATTCAAGGTAACGCTATGTGCTATTTGAATGACATGGATTAGATGTAATGCATGAAGATTAAATATTTTAGCTACAGTTGTTATTCTTTTAAACCATGTTTAAGGTTTTGAGAAATGTACATGATAATTTATGATGTGTAATTTCATATTTAGTTGTAAAGTTTGAGTTACCAATTATATAAGGGATATAGAGCTGAGATGTAGATTTTATATAATAACTCTCATGAAGTGAATCATAAAATAAATTTGATTCAGAGATGTGTAGCTGATAAATGTTATGATTCAGGGAATTAAAGATAGAAGACATAAAATTTTTAATTATTCCACATTTTTATTAAGTTTAACATTGAATAATGATGTAAAATTAGAAGTTAGATGTATTGTTAACGACCGAAGTCGAGAGTTAGATTGTTTAAATTTTGGGGTCGTTACAGTTGGTATCAATGTTGTGGGTTATAAACCTTAGGTAGGAGTGCTTTAGGCTATAACCTTAGAGTAGAAAGGTGAAGATGATAAAGATTAAACTCAGATTGAGTTTGAGCAATAAGAAATAAATTTTGAAAATTTATAAAGAAGAGATTAAAATATGTATAAGTAGATTCAAAGAAGAATCTTGAAGACATATACAAGACAAGAATTTGGAATTATCTGACTTTAGTGATAAGATGTTAAGCGTTAATGAATAGACGATGTTTACAAGATGAAGATGATAAAAATAATAAGAATAAAATCAAATAGAGTTACATTGATAATACATGAATTCAGAGAATGCTTTTGAACCAAGTTAAGATAATATGATCAGGTTCAAAGAAGAACTTGAAGAGCCAAAGGATCAGGGAACACCTGAGTTGAAAAATCATAAGATAATATGATTAGACAGGAAGGAGAGAAGGTCGTAAAAACAAAACGATCATAAAATAGAAAAACAAAATCATAAAAGGGAGATGATTGTAGAATAAGAACACGACGTGATCTGTTTAAGTTGTAAAATGATAGAGGATTTGTAATGATTGAGAAGTTATAGCTTAATGCTATAAAGAGAATGTACTATAAAATAGTATGATGTAAACTCACGAGAAGTTATAAATGATGAGATACAAAAAATTCGTATCGAGCAAAGAGTATGTTACAAGTAAGATAAAGAGTTAGGTGGGATTTTAATTGAGGACTTATGTGATGGCAGAGTTGTACAAATCTTTGTATGGGCGGGGGTTTTGTGCTTGCACTCAGTTTATCACATTAATAATCATTGGAATGTTACTGTTGTGCTATCAATGTACATATGACGGAAAGGTGATTCTTTTCTCATGTGTATATTTGATAGTTAGAGACTATTAAGATTAGTCAGATATTATTAGGATTAGGTGCGAGTTCTTAAAACTCATACTTATGGTAAGTTGATAACTCATAATCTTATGTATGTTTTTGAGCCCCTAAGCATATGGACAGTCCCTGATGGGTTCTTAGACTACATATTACTAGGACAACTTCCTAAACTCATATTATTATGGCAAGTTCCTGAACTTTCAATGTATGGTAAGTTTGATGAACTATACTGGGGTATAGAAAGATTATAAATTGAGATATAAGAATATTTAGTATAAGAGCATTGGTGGTGCTAGAAATAAAAAGAATTAGTAAGTAATGAAGCAATGGAATAAAGATTAAAGTTGATGGAGAAAATTGGATATTCTAAATCTTCTAGCTATGCTAGATTTTTAAAATTTATTGACATTGTGCTAATGTTTTCACTTCTGAAAAAAAATATTGGATCAGATGATTGAACTAATGAGTTTTAAATAATACCGTTATTTGCATGTCTATACTATTTGTTTTAACTAAAACAAAAATGATTTAAAAATATTAAAATGTATTTTTTTTGTAGTCATTAAAGCATCACTAAATATGATGCTGATATGACAAACGAGGAAGTCATCAATGTAATTGAACCTGATGTTGGATGTGATCATAGGATTGTCAGCCCACTATGGTATGATGCAGCATGACGAAGTCATATAATGACTGAATTTTCAACGTACTATTAAAATGGTACTGTATCTTGACATCATAAAAAGGATTTTTGGTTTTCTTTAAACTATGAAAAGATATGCCAACTGAATTGACTAAAAATATTTCGATTGATGTCCGAGTTGTTGCTAAAAGACTAAACTACTTGATTCGGCTAGACGATTGTTGAAATATATTTATGAAATTCAAGCATTCTTTGAGAAGTTATGCCAAACCAGATTGCTCTGATGCGGGTTCAGATGTAGAAAGGCCGAGGTGAACAACCCTATAAAGGAGACATGTTATCAGAGACCATGATTCCGAGTATAACACATACATTCGTTAAGATGTAATACATTGTGTACGATGTAGTAGTGCGATAGGCTGATCACCTAGAGTGCTAATGTAGAATGTTTACAGTCTGTGTGATTGTTAAACTTTCTGTAAAACCTAGAGATGAGTTAAAGGTCTTGTGACCCCTCAGCATGATTTGAGAATCTTTTAAAATTCTGAGTTAATAATCATACTGCTTTCCAATTATTGATCAATTGTGGAAGATTCTTATTATTCTAAAGGGTGAATGTGGCAAGGAGGATATTCCTTAGAAAGAAGTAAGTTGTAGAACATGACATGTGATGGTGAGTAAATTGAGCAAACCATAATAATTCCAAAAAAGAAACGAGATTCTGAAAAGAGAAGGGATGAAGTTGTCTAAGAAAAATGTGAAATTCATAGAAGAAAAAGGTGTGAAGAATACGATGATTTTAGGGAAAAAAAATCTTAAAGAAGAAATGTGGTCATAGAACCCAATGAATGAAAAAAGATTAACGTAAAATATATTTTAATAAATCGAGTGAATGAAGATTAGCAAGTAAAAATTTCAGGGACATAATTCTTAGAAGAAGGGGTGAATGTAATATCTTGAGTGTTTATAAGTTGAGTTTATGGTAATGATCCTTTTAAAGGGAAGGGCTGGGTTAAAGAATATGTAATACTCGAAATAATATCGAGTTCAAATGAAAGTTATGAATTAAAATCTATAAGAGTTTGTTGAGGAAGACAAATGGAATAGGTAATGTAAAACCTATGTTAAGGTAATGCGTGGAAGTTATTTAATGGTAGAATTTTGATGGAAATTTGATAGAAACTGAGTAAGGAAGTTTTCGGTGATTCCGAGGACGGAATCCTTATAAAGAGGGAAAGTTGTGACAATCCGAATTTTTAGAAATTAATAAATAAGAATTTAATAAATAAAATTCTTATTATGAGATGTATCTATTTTAGATTATGTGGTTTGGTGGGAATAAATTAAATATATATGAGATTTAATAGTTGATTACACTATTAAAGAAAGTGAAGAGAATTAGTTATGTAAAGGAATATGGTGGAAAAAGAAAATTAATGAATAAATATTAGTTAATTTAAATTAAGTTGAAAATTATATTATGAAATGATATAATTTGATTATTATGCCTTGTTGGCAATGGATCTCATTATGAATTAAATTTCATAAATAAGGTGAGTAATTCACTTAATTAAAATAGTGAATTAATGTAAATATTTTTTTGTAAAATGAGAAGGTATTATATTACATATAAATATAATATGTTAATGTAATACTGATTGTGGATTTCATAAATAGGTAAAAATATTTATCGAATACAATAAATATTTTAGTTGGAATATTTATGGAATAAAATAAATATTTGATGAAAATATTCTAACTTAACAATTAAATTAGATGATTAATGATTTGTTGAATAAAATTATAATTATATAGTAAATATTGTGTTGACCAAATAAGGATTATGATTTAATTAAGTTTGGTGTGAGTGTGACAAAGGTATCGTATGATAAGTGGATTATTAAATAAATGAAAAAGAGCTTTATTTGGGTAAGACAAAATAAGGTCTTATGACCTTTGGTTTTTATAACTAAGATCCATGTTCATTTTAACGGAGAACCCATGTTCCATCAATTTATTTTCTTATGTATATTTTTCCTAAGTTTAACAAAGTAGAGAAGAATAGAGTAGAGAATAGAGAAAATTGAGAGAGGGGAGTTCTCTTTGAATTTGAGAGCCAATTTTGAGAATCAAGGAATAAAGAAGAAGAGTAATCAAACAATTCCAATCATCTAACTAGGGCATAGAAGAATCAAAGGATATTTTAAGGACGGGTTATCATAGCTTTGCAAGAACGCTTTAAGGCAAGTCTTTCAGTTCCTTTGTATTTTGTGATCTTATATCTTGATGTTATACAAAATTTTCTTAAGTATGCTAAGTTTATGTTATTCTTTATGAGCAATGAAAGTCAATATATGACTAAGTTGATTGGGTTATGGTACCCAATATGTATGTGATACATGATATGAACTGATGTTGTTTAGAGTATCAAAGCTTGTATAGTATGAATACTAGAATGATCATGAGATGTATGTTGAGCATGTTATTATGTGCTACATGATGCATGAAAATTGTTAGATTTGTTGGGCTGTCGAGCTCAATCTTGCAAATAACCATTTTTCTAGGTTAAGGATTTAAGTTAACGCTATGTGCTACTTGAATGACATGGATCAGATGTAATGCATGAAGATTAAATATTTTAGCTATATTTGTTTAAGAAATGTACTTGATAATTTATGATGTGTAATTTCATATTTAGTTGTAAAGTTTGAGTTACCCATTGTATAAGGGATATCGAGCTGAGATATAGATTTTATATAATAACTCTCATGAAGCGAATCATAAAATAAATTTGATTCAGAGATGTGTATCTGATAAAAATTATGATTCATGGAATTAAAGAAAGAAGACAAAGAAGTTTTAATTATTCCGTATTTTTATTAAGTTTAACATTGAATAATGAACTATAATTAGAAGTTAGATGTATTGTTAACGACCAAAGTAGAGAATTGGATTGTTTAAATTTTGGGGTCGTTACAGTTTATACTTACTCCACTCTACTATTCAAAGAAATAGACTATGTTGCTAAGTCATTCGAAGAGAGCCTTAAAGCAACTTAGTATCACCTCAAACAAACTACTTCTCTTTGCAATTAGTTTGATCTAAGTGATCCTTTGTAAGCCAAGTCTATGTGACTTGAACGATTCTTTGTAAATCATTGTGTAAAAGTTCTATGTGAACTGTAATGTTGGCGATTACCTTTCTTAGTGAAAAATTCCTACTCTCAGAGTAGAAGAGAGGATTAGGAGACTTTTGTGCTCTAAATTTCTTCAAAATCTAGTGTTCTTTAAATTCTACATATTTGTTTATATTGCTCTATGTTCTATATATGTGTCTACATTATCTCATTAAATTTAGATCTATGAATTTCATTATAATCGTTTAAAGCCTTCTCTTAAACCATTTCACCGTGCTAATATAATCAATAAATTTGCTTAATTGATTTAGTAATACATCTTTAAAAAGAAAATTTAAAAATTTATTCTAGATTTCTTTCGTGCCTCTCTGGGAATAACAAGTGGTATTAGAGCCTTGTTCTCTTGAACTAGCTTTACAACTTGAATAGATTCATGATACTAAACAAAACCAGTTCTAAACTTGGTGGTGAAAATAAGCCATCCTTGTGTAATAAAGATAAATTTGCTAATTGGAAAGTTCATATACGCATATGGATGCAATCGATGATGAACTATTCGATGTTATGATTAATGGACCCCCCTATGTTCCTTAAAGCTTGCACCAACAATTGATGATCCTAAAAAAAGTGGCAGTGAAGCAAATAATAGAGTGGACATACAATGAGAAGAAACTATTTCCCCTAGACAAGAGAGATAAGAACATTTTTTTCATGGCTCTTGAAGATGAGCTATTCGAAAATGTTGTCAACTCCAAGAAAGCACAAGAAGTTTGGAAAGCTCTACTAGTGATGCATGAAGGAACTAAAGAAGTTAGGGAGAACAAGAAATCTCTACTCACCTAACAGTATGAGATGTTTTGTCATGTTCCTAGTGAAGCTATAATTGCAACATATGAGAGGTTCAATGTATTTCTTAACTCACTTAGAGCATTTGAGAAAGTCTATACCAACAAGGACCTCAACATTAAATTTATAAGAGCTCATCGAAGAAAATAAGATGCAAAGACTACTGCAATAAGAGAATCAAAGAATCTACATGAAATGACAATACAAAAGCTATATGGTAATCTCTTAACCTATGAGCTTGAGCTAAATCAGAGAGCAAAAACAACCTCAGAGATAAGAAAAAAAAGATAAAGGTGAAAGTAGTATGCACATAAGCCAATCATGTTTGATGATAAAGCATATAGTTCATAACAATCTTATTCATTTATTAATAAAAGAACTGTTTAATTAAAGGCTTTTAATTTATCTACATGGTACTGTTTATAATATGTAAAAAATCTATAGCTTTGAGCAATGCTTTTAGAATCATGATGATGATCATGCTAATGAGATTTAAATTCTTAGATAGTTCACGAACTAAAATTGTTCTTAATCTTTGGATTACTAAAAAGGGGATTAGTGAATCTTGATAGATTGGTACATATGTTGCTTGCTCATTGGATGAGGATGATTGATCTCATGATCATTTATGTGAAGACACTTAAAGCAAGTATGTAGGTGCTTATTGGAGAATAAGTTCACTAACGCGGCTCGCTAAGGAATACCTAATGGAGTTTTACTTTCTTGTCAATAGGAATTTCTGTAGTGATAGTAGTACAAGTGATCCTTAGACTTGAGATCATCATAGTATCTTGTGTATGATGAGTTATACTTTGACATGTCCCTTAAGACTTTTAGGGTATATCAAAGGGTATGCTAAGGTGTAATCAGTTGTACATAGAGATAATGAATGATCAACAAAGAATCTACTGCTTCTAGTAAAAGGAGATAAAGTCCTATGTGGTTCAATAAATGACAACCCAGTAGTCCTTGGCCAATGCAGAATGAAATTAGAAATGAGTTTCTAATTTGTATTATTTGGAGTTGTGCATTTAAGAATCGAAATACATACAATTAAATAAAATAAGACTTGACAGTAATTCCATGTCTTATACTTAATTAGGACATTGTATGATGGAAGGATTGAATTGCACAGTAACTATTTACTCAATGGTTCTTTTATGATTAATTTTAAAATCTATATTATCTGAAAATTCGTTGATCGCTAAGGAGACTTATCCTTATTGTAGAATAAATATTATTTATTTAAATGAATTAAATAGTTTAATTTATTTATTTAAATAAGATTAGAATTGTTCACAACCGGTTTAAATAGTCTAATTGATTTATTCACAACAGGTTTAATATGGAGAACCGAAAGTGTCACACCGCAAAAGAAAAAATATTTATTTAAGAAGTAAATGACATAATCATAATAATAAATTAAATGTATTTAATTTAATCTATGGTGATAGAATAAATTAAATAACTTAATATTTATTATTTAGTATTTTGGAAATATTAAATATAAATTAATAAGAGTAGTCTTATTATTATTATTATTATTATTATTATTATTATTATTATTATTGTTTAATTCCTAAAGGAGTTTGAGAATTAATTAATAATAGTATTCTCATAGATTGCTAATTGGGTTAGGACCCTAATTAATTAAATGAGTTTAATTAATCAAAATAAAACCCTATTCTTAAATTTTTTTAGAAGGGTTGCCTACATCTATAAATAAGAGGAGTCTTATTTTGATTTAGGGTTAATGATAATTCCAAGAGTTAGGAGAGTACATATAATTATATAGAGATAGAATGTAGGGTTTTGCCAAACACCCATCTTCTTGAATACTTGTTCTTCTTTTGTGGATCACCTATAGAGGCCAAACACTTGGGTGGCTAATGTTGATCAAAGGAAGGAATCAAACCCGGTGGAGTCAAATTGATCATGAAAATGAATTGAAGGTGAACTCGTACCTGAGGAAACTAGTTTCTACAAGAGTATGAATCTAATCTCCACCACTTTTCTATTGATCAATAATTATGCACAAAGTATGATCCTGGTGATAGTTTGTATGAAAAATTTTAAATTTCATTTTATATCGCTTCTACACTTTTTATGTTATTTGATTGCATGATCGCGCTATATACAAACCTAACAGCGGTATCAGAGCCTAATTTTGTGCTAATTATCGACCTTGATGATTCCATGTATGTATGGTATGCGTTTGGATATGATTTTCTAGGCAAAGAAAAAAATTCTGATTCTGCTAAGCGGCGCGGCCGCGGGCGCCTATAGTTCATTCTAGAGCACGGCCGCGCCCTAATCCAAAAAACGTTTATGGGGTTGCAGCGGTGATGAATGAAATTTATACCCGCGAATTGGATCCGATGATATTTAAGAAGTTACTTGTTTGTCTCATTTTATATTGCTTTTAGAGTATTTTATTATTATTTTGCTTAATATATGTTTTGCAGGGGTGTACAGGTTATTTCCAACTTATAAGGGCAAAATTGTCAATTATATAACACTGACACTGTAGCCCCTATTTCAGGCTTAAATTTGGCGCTGCAGCGCCACTTCACTGCCAGCTCAAACATCCCTCAGCGCTGCAGCGCTCCAGTTCCTTCACAAACTGGAGCTGCGACGCCACTTATTGACTAGAGTTGTTACCAGCGTTGCAGGGCCTATCCATGGCTAAATCATCACCTCCAGTTCCCAGGCAGACAAGAAGGAAAAATAACCTAGAATAAAGGTATATATATATATATATATATATATATATCAGCCCCCTTTTTGTAATGTTCTCGGGCAAACTCAGGTCATCATTTTCGGAGAAATGCTTATCTCTCTACTTTTTTCGCTCCTCCTTCTCTCTAACCTCATCCCTGGTTGATTCTTCTTGATCTGCTGTTCTTTTCTTCAGATTTCTCTTTTCCTCTTCTCTCCTTTCTCTTCTTTATCTTTCTCCACTGCCATAATTGATTGCTCTCATTTCTCAACTGGTAATTCTGAGAGCAGTCTGTCTTATGATATTTTTACTGATTTAGGGGTTTAAAATGTAAATTCTCCACAGAAGGTTGAGCCTGATATGGTTGAATCGGCACCTATTCCTATTGATGGTATCTTGGGTTTTGCTAGTTCAAACCCAAACTCCTCTTCTAATTCTCTTCTGGTGGGGAATATTGTTGAGATGGCAGAATCTATGGCCATTCCTGTTCCTATTTTTATCATCTCAGATGATTCTGACTCGTTAGATGCTAACTTGGAAGTAAAATGTTCTTAGTGCCGAGGCACAAGACATCTTTAAAACTGCTCAATTTTTCTCAAGGAAGGATAGAGACGAATCTATTGCTGAACGGAAGAAAAATCTACATATCATGGAATTTATCTCAACTCTTGGCCTTTCAATTGATGATGTAAATCTCTTTGCAAAAGAGGAAAAACTAGAAAAAATTGGGAATGCACGCCAAATGTTTGATAATATTCAACCAGTTAAGGAGGAACCTCCTAAGGTTATTTCGAACTAGAATGTAACTTTTCTGGGTGACCAAATGGTTCCAGTTCTATGTGTGGGAGAATCCTCAATGTCCAAATTGGGGATTTGTTCACCAGAGCGTGTGACCCAATCACCATCCGGGCTTATTAAGCAACATGTCTCTACTGGGTCTGGCTTTGACACGGTACATTCAAATTCTAAATCCAAAGCTCCAGGTTCTTCTCTTGAGGAGGGTGAGATTCCTAATTAGCCTAATCTTGGGGTTCCCAAATCTTGGAGTGCTATTTTCTCAAACAATTCGGGTAAGGCATTTCTACCCCTTTCTTTTCTTCCTTGTGATCCTATTTCCGAGGATGGCAGTATCCTTGTCAAGCCTCCAATTGATGTCTTACAACGAGGAAACCAGTTATGGTCATCTAGCTTGGTGGGCTTCTTTATCTCTTCAAAGCTTCCTTATAATGTCGTTGAACCTATTGCTTTGCGTCTATGGGGCAACTTGGGTCTTTCTAAGGTGCTCATTCATGATAAAAGCTGCTATATATATTCAAGTTTAAATCTTTGGATGATAGGGATTACATCCTTGCTACCGGTCCTTGGCACTTTGCTTTTAAAGTCATGATTCTACAACCATGGAAGGCTGGGGTCGACTTTACCAAATCTGAATACTCCAAAATTCATATCTGGGTGAAATTAAGCAATATTCCCTATTCTTATTGGAATTCTGAAGGCATCAACTACATAGCTAGCAGTATTGGTAAACCTCTCTATGCAGATGATATGACATCAAAGCTAGACCCTATGACATTTGGCAGAGTTTGCATTGAAGTGGATGTTAATTTCTCCTTTCCTTTTTCAATAAATGTGGTAGTTTTGAATGAAGATATTTCTGAAGACATTATTGTTTTGGTTGACATTGAATATTAAGGTAGACCTCCTTCATGTCCTTCTTGCAAAGTCTTTGGGCACTCTCCCTCAAAGTACCCAAAATCCTCTTTCAAATGGATCCCTAAAGCTAATACTTCAACTAAATCAAAGGTTTTGGTTATTGAAGATGATATGACTACTGCCTCAAAGTTAACCACTTCTAATGATTCTAGTAATGCTCTTCCCAACCCTGTGTTAGACTCTTCTCCCAAAGATTCAGTTTGGACATTAGTCACTAAGGGAGCAAAAACTGCATCTGCTCAATTGGCTAGCCCAACTCACACGACTTCAAACTCCTCACCTATTGCTGCTGTGATACCCCAAAATAGGTATACATCACCCATTCTTAGTCGTCAAATACATGGTAGATAAATCAAACTTAATTTATACAATACGACAAAAGCGTTACTGAGAGTTTTAACACGAATATTGTCCCATAGACAATATTCAAACTCAAATGGAGTCCTCATTACATTTATTATCATATTATTTCATAGAATAGTGAGGACTACTATAGCCACCATCTCGGACCATTACTCCTTTCCTCGACTAGTCGCAACTACGTTCTCATTTCATGTAGAGAACAATGAAAGCAAAAGGGTGAGCTCAACTATCCCAGTAAGAAATATTATGACTAAGATAATGCAGAATAAATTATCGTTAGCCTTCAACAGTGTTAAACTGATAGAATACAATAAACAAGTTTAACTGCAGCGGAACAAACAATCCATTAGAAGAGTCAAGTAGAGCATAATATCTACTATCTTCTATTATTTAAAAGTTAATCATCAATTTTATCGCTGAGACTCAACTTAATAAATAATCCACATCATCGAATCATTCATGCACTACGGGCCAAGGATATTCATTAGTATCACATCACCAAATTATCCATGCACTACAGGCCAAGGATATTCGTGTTATCACCAATAATCATGATCATGCCAATAACTGTCCATCAATGCACTATGGGGCGATGAGGACTTTACCACATCATTTATAACAACATTATATGATTATCTTGAACAATCCCTAGTCATAATCATACCCATCAACGATCAAATCCATTACATTCACTACGCCAAAAGATGACTTTCATAACAATATAAGTATGAGGATGATGTGATGATATAATAATTCAATAAAACAAGTTCAAGGATAAATTTTAAAGATTTAATTTATCCAGAATTCAATAACATTCAAATTGTCAACATGATACTGCTTTGTGGAGTAAAATTTAAGAATAATATTGTACCAAAAATGATTTGGACCGAAAATAAATCAATTTTTATCATGAATAGTACCCCGGGTGAATAGTACTCGAGTGAATAGTACTCCGTGAATAGTAACCTGTGAATAGTACTCCGACATGAAAAAGTTAAAATTTATCTAGAATGCTCAGAATAATATTTCCATGGAAAGATACTGGATGAAGCGCAAATATCAAGGATATTCTACTAATTTCAAGGAGTATAGAAGCAATACTTTAACAAAATGAGTGTAGAATTTGGAATCTGAAATGAAATAATATTGCTTACATACTACAGAGTATGGAAGAAAATATTATTTCTTACGAATATTGAACAAAAATAATATCCCTTACCTTAAAAAGAGAGTACTTCTGACTGGTAGGGCGGAGATATTCTTGAAGAAAACTTATACTATTTTCTACGCTCAAAGCTTCCTTAAACTCTAAAGAAATACGCTCAATATTATAGAAGAAGAATTCTCTGATTCTGGTGTGATTTTTATTTCTAAACTAAGCATCCTATTTATAGGAGAATGAAATGATACTATTTTAATTTAGAAAATCACGGATTGTACAGTAGAAGTTCAATTGGTATAATTGACAATTTGATTTTTTTTTTTGATTTACTATGCAAATACTATGCATAATAAAATATAATATATTCTATTTTTCATAACAACAAAACTTATTATCTACCTCCTGACCAAGGCATCCCCCACTTTGAATATATATATATATATATATATATATATATATATATAAAAGAAAACTGAGATAACTTTCTACTGACAGTTTTGAAAAATGGTTAAGTGAGGGGTCTAAATAATACACCAAACTTACAACAAATACATCATAAAAATCCCTTCAATATTTTTAACAATATTTATTCATCAATAATATAACTTGTAATATTAACAGGCAGATTATTCACAGGAAAGAGAGGGCTTTCCGATAAGGATTTCTCCTTATTAGCGCGTAATTAGGTGACCAAACCTCTTTCCTCGACAGAACTTTCTAAAAATTGTCAATAATGTAAATAATAATATGAATAACTTGTCATCTCAATTATTAATTTAATAGTATAAAATATTATGCGAGATGATCTGGTAATGCAATAATAGAATCAATAATGTGAGATCTTATCGCAAAGAATTCTTGTAGCAATAATTGAGTATAAGCTGAGTGACTTCTCATGTAAGCATCAAATAATCTGGTGTATTACTACTATGTAACGCCAGCGTATTCTTGTACTTTTATCACCGGGTATTTCAACAGGTAACGGTAAAAATTTTGCCGTTATTTTTATAAAAAGATATTTTTGTCATTTTCTAACTTCAATAATAATTTTGTTGTGGGGTCCACCAATGATTGTGCCGTCGTACGAATATTCCCCGACCAATCAAATATTTTATGACAACTTGCTTACTTTTTAAAATTTATAATTATTACCCGTAACTATAACATTATATCAAAACCACACCATAATATTCAAAAATATATGTCGAGAAAAATTAATCTTTATTCATAAAAGTTGGGGTCTTACAACCTCCCCTTCTTATAAAATTTTATCCTCGAAATTGGTGTACGTATCTGGTATGTCGAAGTGGTAAGGATACCTTAATTTCATTTTAGATTCTAACTCCCAGGTCAGTTCCTCAACATCGTGGTTTCTCCAAAAAAACATTAACTTGAGGTATAACCTTAGAGCGTAGAATATGTTCCTTTTTATCCAAGATTTTAACAAGTACATCTTCATACATTAAATCTTCTGCTATCTCGTCTAGTTCTAATTCAATATTGTGGTTCAGGTCTTCCACATATTTACGTAACATAGACATGTGAAAAACATTATGAACGCGAGACATACTTGGCGATAAGGCTAGTCTATAGGCCACAGTTCCTACTCGATCGAGGATTTCAAATGGGCCAATGAATCGAGGATTGAGCTTTCCTCTCTTTTCAAATCTTGTAACTCCTTTCTATGGAGCAACATGTAACAACACATGATCTCCAACATTAAATTCCACGTCCCTTCGATGAAGATTAACATAACTCTTTTATCGATCTTGTGAGGTTTTTATACGTTGCCGGATCATTTGAATCTTTTCCATTTTCATACGTACCAATTTCGGTCCTAACAACGTTACTTCACCCACCTCATCCTAGCATACTGGAGAACGACACTTGCGTCCATACAATACCTCGAATGGAGCCATGCCAATACTTGCTTGATAACTGTTATTGTAGGAGAATTTCACTAATGGCAAGAACTTGTCCCAACTTCCTTTGAAGTCAAGGAAACAGAGTCTTAATAGATCTTCAAGAGTTTGAATAGTCCTCTCTGACTGCCCATCCATTTGAGGATGATATGCCGAGCTGAATCGTAAATCCGTGCCCATAGCTTTTTGCAAACTAACCCAAAATTGTGAAGTGAATCTTGGGTCTCGATAAAAAACTATGGATACTGGCATACCATGCAGTCTTATAATCTCATTTATGTATATACGAGCAAGACGTTCAAGTGAATAAGTTTCTCGTATAGGTAAGAAATGAGTAGACTTGGTTAATCTATCAACAATGACCCAAATTGCATCTATGCCTTGAGAAACCTTGGGAAGACCAGTAACGAAATCCATGGTAATGTGCTCCCACTTCAATTCTGGAATTTCAAGTGGTTGCAACGGTCCTTTTGTGGCACTTGATGCTTCGCCTTGACACGTTGACAAGTTAAACACCTTGAGATAAACTCCGCGATTTCTCTTTTCATATGGCTCCACCAAAATATATGTCGAAGATCATGATACAATTTTGTACTCCCAGGATGGATTGCAAACGGTGTGTTGTGCGCCTCCATCATGATTTTATACTTCAAGTCAGAGTCGTTAGGAACATAAAGTCTGGATTTGACTTGAAGTATTCCTTCTTCATCGATTCTTACTTCTGGAATAGCACCTTCTTGCACTTTCTTCTTCATACGCATCAGCTTCCGGTTTGTAGCTTGAGCAGCTTTAACTTTATCGTTTAAAGTCGGTTCTACTCATATATTTAACATCATCACTTGGGTCCCTGGAGTCTTTAACTCTATCTTTATCCTTTGTAAGTCATACAAAATGGGCTTTTGCGTTGACAATAGCACTCGTACCTGCATATGATCTTCTACTCAACGCGTCAGCTACTACGTTCGCTTTTCTAAGATGGTATTCAACATCTCGAGCCAACGTCGTTGTTGCATGTTGAGTTCCTTTTGGGTGAAGAAATATTTGAGGCTTTTATGATCGGTATAGATCTCCACCTTCTCCCCAATAAGGTAATGTCTCCAGATCTTTAGTGCAAAAATGACTGCTGCCAACTCTAGATCATGAGTAGGATAATTCCTCTCATATTCTTTGAGTTGTCGTGAGGCATAGGTTATGAATTTCCCATGTTGCATGAGAACACATCCTAAACCTCTGCCTAAAGCATTGCTGTAGATGACAAATCCCTCCGAACTAGATGGTATTGTCAGAACAGGTACTGAAATGCGTCTCCTCTTGAGTTCTTAAAAACTCTTCTCACATTCCTCGCTCCAACCGAATTTTGTATCTTCACGAGTCAGCTGAGTAAATAGAGTAGCGATTCGAGAAAATCCTTCCACGACTCTCCGATAATAACCAGCTAAGCCCAGAAAGCTATGTACTTCGGTCACTGACTTAGGTTGCTCCTAGCTTTAAATTACTTCAATCTTCGTCGGGTCAACAGATATTCTATGATTTGATATCACATGCCCAAGGAATGCAACTTCTTCAAGCCAGAACTCACATTTCTTTAACTTGGCATATAGCTTATTTTCACGAAGCTTTTGGAGTATCAGCCTCAAGTGTTGCTCATGATCTTCACGGATTTTGGAGTAAATGAGGATGTCATCAATAAAGATGACCACAAAGTGATCCAAATATTCCTTGAATACTCGGTTCATTATATCCATGAAGGCAGCAGGAGCATTGGTCAATCCAAAAGATATGACTAGGAATTCGTAATGCCTGTACTGAGTTCTGAAAGTAGTCTTTGGAATGTCATCAGTTTTAATCTTTAACTGATGATATCCGGAACAAAGATCGATCTTTAAAAAGAATTTAGTGTGACGCCCCCAAATTCAGGTACTTGAAACCCGAATTTGGTGCTTCACGATACCATTTCTTTGAGCGAAATAATAGTAATAATATAAATATCAAACTTAATTTACATAATCAGAGTTATCTAATCCCCCAGGTTCATAACCTTTAATACATTACATTACATGATAATTAAATAATATTATCGTCTTTATGAAATATAACTATTACATAAAATACCATAACTTATTCTGTTAGCTTTCCTTTCCCTTTGTTCTTGGCAGAACCTTCAGGTTGTTCGCGCTTAGCTGAAAACATTTAAATTAAGCAAGAATGAGCATTTGATTGCCCAGGAAGTAATAACAGACAATAAATATTAGCTGAAAGAAGTAAATGTTTTCTGTGAATGACACTTCTACAACGAATCGACAATTATGAAGTAAGCTGAAATAATACTATACAACATATCAATTCTACTTTAAATTTTGAAACTACGTACTGACTATAATTGGTGAGCAGTCGACAGACTATGAACTTTATTTTAAATTTTTGAAAAGGTTTAACAGAACTTCATCCGCAAACCGTCATAACTTACGAGCACGGGGGGTGATCAGCCCGTTTTTCCTTGTATTGATCAATACTATGTGTTTGAATGATATTTTCATCCAGCATATCCGCCTTAGGCGCACAAAAGTTTCCCATATTCGGAATGTTCATACTTAGTCTGGAATCCGAACCAAAACAATTCGGTTGGATAACAATAAGGTTCTATCATGTTCAATGATATTTTTAAATTTATGTCTAGCCGAGTCAAATAGCTTAGACAACTTTTAATCAAGGTATACATACCAGAATTTAATAGGTATGTATCAATAAGTACAACAATTATTCAAGTGAGGACACTTGTATAACCATACTCAGAAATGAACAAATAGAATATATATATATATATATATATATATATGGATTATACAATACTACTGTATTGATAAACAATGATCGGATAGAATTCAAGAACTGGCATGTCTACAAAGGTATAGATACATGAACAATAATAATAGAGTTAATAAACTGGCACAATAACGATATAGTTCTGAATCTGGCTTACACATGTCCATTGCATAAAGTAAATGCAAAGTGTTATATACTTGCACAATGAAAAGAATAATTCAGATACTTTCTTGGTCTGCTGCTTACATGTGAGACCCCAGATTTTATCAATAAAGATTTAAATTTTGTCAAAATAATTTTTTAATATTATGGTGTGAATTTGAGATAATATTATAGTTGTGGGTAGTATTTATAAATTTTACAAAGTATGCAAGTGGTTATATTATATTCGATTGGTGGGGAATATTCGGTTTAGCGGGGAATATTAAATACAAACGGCTCAATCATTGGTGGACCCTAGCAATGAAATTATTGTCGGGATTGAAAGCGACAAAAATATTTTATTGAAATAACGGCGGAAGTTTTACCGTAGTTCTTGTTGAACTACTTTCGGTAGTAAAATGCGATAATAAGTGTGGTTGCATAGTAGCACGGTATTAATTATTGATGCTTATGTGAGAAGTTACTCGGTTTGATTCCATTATTGTCGATTAATAATATGAATTATTATAGCGATAATGACGTTTTGTTTATTTCGTATTATTAACGTAATAAAAGCGAAACATCTTTTATATAAAATAGAATACTTTATTAAAGTTATTACATAAATAGAATATATTATATTTTATTATGCATAGTGTTGCATAGTGTTTTGCATAGTGTTTTGCATAGTATTGCATAGTGTTTGCATAGTAAAATGTTTTTATATAAATAGAATATATTATATTTTATTTAAAAGATTTTTCTTTAAATATGGATAAAGTCGATTAAAGTAAATCAATCTGGGATAGTTCATGGATTAATTCTTATGCATTCCATTTTCCTATAAATAGAAGCTCATTCCTTCATTATTTTCTTACGAATTCATTGAAACTCTAGAGAGAGAAATTATAGAGAGAAGTATAGAGAAAATTATAGAAAGAAGAAGAGTATACTCGCTACTCACTACTTCTATATTAGGTTCTTTTTTACGGTGAGGGGTGTTATTCTTTCTTCTTGAAGAGAACTTACATTATTCCATTCATTATTATTACATTGGAATAACTTTTGTAAAAGTGGCATACCCTATACATAACACATATCTATGGCATACCCTATACTTGGTGAAATCCTTATGTTATTCCATTACTTATTATTACATTGGAATAACTTTGTATCTGTCTGTGATTTACCCTATACTTGGTGACATTCTTCTATTATTCGGTTGGAACATCACATGCATGTGTTTTACAGGACTGGTTAAATTTTATTATACATTGGAACATCACATGCGTGTGTTTTACAGGACTGGTTAAAATCTTTATCATTACATTGGAATATCCTATCATGTGTTTTTACCGGATGCAGTTCCATCTTTATTATTACACGTTGGAACATCACAGCCGGTGTGAATTTCACGACACGGTTCCGTTATTATTATTACATTGGAATAACAATATCGAAATACCGCATGCATGGTGATTTCTTTTGTTATTCCATTCTTTATTATACCCGGTTGGTTAAAACTTTGACTTCTATACTCCATGAAATTAGTAGAATATCCTTGATATTTGCGTTTCATCCGATATCTTTTCATGAAAATATTCTTACGATCATTATTGAATTTTACTCTCTACTAAAGCGATATCGTGTTGACAATTTGGACGTTAATAATTCATGGATTAAATAATTCTTGAACTTGTTTTATTGAATTACTATATCATTGTCATCATCCTCATGTTATATTATGTTATCTTTGGCTTACGTGCATAGATGAACTTAGTATGATTATGATGACGAGGATCATTCGGTATAATCATGACTTGATATAAATGATGTGACAAAAAAAAGTCCTCGTGGCACTGTAATGCGTTGATGGATAGTTTTGGTATGATTATGACCGGGGTGATTCGGTATAGTCATGACCATTGATAATTTGATGAAAATCCTTGGTGGTAGTGCAGGGATGATTAGATGTGGTGGTTTATTATTAAAATTTGAGTCTCGGTGATAAAAATTGATGAAAACCTTTTAAAACCTAAAAGATAGTAGACTTTATTCTCTACTTGACTCTTTTAATGGATTGCTTATTCAGCTATGATTAAAGCTGTTTGTCTATTGTATTTTATCGGTTTAACTTTGTTGAAGGCTAATGATAATTTATTACGCATTATCTTAGTCATAATATTTCTTCTTGGGCTAGTTGAGCTCACCCTTTCTTTTTCTTGTTTCTCTTGAAATGAGAACATATTTGGGACGAGTCGGGGAGCGAAGTAATGGTCGAGAGGATAGCATTAGTAGTCCTCACTATTACGTGAAATAGTGTGATAATAGTTGTAATGAGGACTCCTTTTGAGTTTGTATAATATCTAGTAGACAATATTTGTATTCAAACTCACGTTTTATGTCGTATTATACACGCAGTTAGGTTAGTAAGTTGTATTTGAATTTATGTACCATGTAAGTGGCGACCCAAGATGGGTGGCGTATACCTAATTTTGGGGGCGTCACGGTTGGTATCGAGCTTAGGGATATGATCCTGGCTAAGATGTGAGAATAGTACTAGGAGGAGAGGCAGGGAATTCCTTCGCTAGTATGACCTACCTAAATTTATTTGGTATTTAATTAATTGGTCGATCGAGTATAGGGATAATATGTGATATGTTAATTAACCCTTATTTTATGGCGGTGTTTGAAAATGGCATCCGAGAATGTTGAGAATAGCAATGGAGCACAAGAGAGGCGTTGATTCTCCACATATCGATAATCGGGACAATGTGCAGCAGGATGGCGATAATCCTCCGTAAACAACAACAACGATCGATTGATTGAATGACGATGCGTTTAAAAGGTTTTTAGAATTCATGCAACATCAAAGCGACTCTGTTCAAAAGCGTGGGTGGAAACACGGAAAACTCTCGGCGGTCACCGCTAAACAATTCAAATAGTTGGGACCACTTAGGAGTTTAAGGAGAGCCAAAACCACTTACGGCGGAAGCATGGATAAAGCAGATTACCAAGATATTTGATGTCTTGGGATGCTCAGAGCAAAAGGTTCCCTTTGCCGCCTTTATGTTGCGGAGAGGCGATTCTTGGTGGGAATCGTAAAAGCGTACTCAACTTCTTTGTCTTGAAGATATCTTGGGAGAAGTTCAGGAGGCTGTTCAACGACAAATACTTTCACGAAAGTATTCGCCACATGAAGGAGGTGGAGTTTATCAAGTTGGAACAAAACAATATGGCCGTGTCATGATACGAGGCAAAGTTTGCGGAGTTATCACGGTTTTCGTCCCACTTGGTAGATAATGAAGAGAGAGAATGGCGCGAATGTTTTTAAGAGGTTTGAAGCGGAGATACGTCGACATCTTATTTCTCATAAAGCGTGTTTTTATTCGGATGTTGTAAATAGGGCTCGATTAGTGGAGCGCGATAACGAGTCAAGCCTTAACTAAAAAAGAAGCGGGAAAATTATAATACCGGTGAGTAGTCATCGAGCGGTGACAACAAGCGTGGAGGAAATCAGCGGGCGGATATGGTAACCACTTGGTGGTAATCGGGGCCAAAATAATAAGAATGGACATTTCAAGAAAAGGAGATTCAACAATGATGGAAAAGCGTCGGCAAAGACATTTTTGTTGTTAAGGAAGAGAAGGACCACCTATCATATGCTTCAAATGCGGAGGAGAGGGACACATCGGTCGAAGCTGCGCCATGCCATCAAAGCATGTTATAATTGTGGAAGAGAAGGCCACTTAGCTCGATTTTGTGCGTTCTCAAGGCGAATTCAACTAGGATGGAGGCACCAAAAGGCGTCCCGGACAAACCAGCCGTGTAGTTTAAGAGAGCGTTTTTTTTCTCGTGACGAGGAACCTAAATAAAATTATCACGGGTAAGTTAATCGTAAGCTCTTGCGAAGTCTATACCTTATTAGATACCGGTTCTACCCATTCTTTTATCTCTCTTGCTTGCGTTCAACGTTTAAATTTGACTCTGAAGAAATTAGACTTTGATTTATCTATTGAAACTTCGTTGGGAGAAACCTTCGTTACCTCCTTATTTTTATTAATCTTGTTGTTTCAAATAAACACTTTCACGTTACTTCGATCGATCTTATCTCTTTGAAAATACTTGCCTTTGAGGTAATTTTTTGAAAGCGATTGATTAACTACTCATTATTCTTTTTGTAAGGTTGTTAGCTTTCATATTCTAACCAACTTTGTTATACTGAATTCAAAGTAACCAAACCCTAAAGTTAATCTTTGTTATATCAAGCCATAAGTAAAGAGCCCGATCCTTTCGTTGTTGACTTTCTTGTGTGGAATGCAGAAGCGGACTTTTCGTGGCGACGCGTCGTGAATGAAGATGGCAAGTTAATAGGTATCAATGTGACGTTAAGGGATAGAAATCCAAGTCAATTGACGTCTATCCAAGTCTTAAGACGAAGTATGATTTTGAATGATATTTCTATCATTAATAAATTTCTTGGCGTATTCTTGAAGACTTCCTAGCCTACCCTAGGCGTGAAATCGAATTTTGTATTGACCCCGATACAAAACCCATTTCTTAAACCCTCAAATATTTCTTCAACTAAAAGGATGCTGTTTATGTGTATTATGATGAAAGTCATAATAAAAGCATTGGACTAATGAAAATCATGGGTATACGTGGTATTAGTAAGTGTTATAATGAGTTATGTTGGTTATTATGTGAAAACATGAAAGTTTCTTAGAAATCACAAAGAGTTGAAAATCAGATTTTAGTGAAAAAGCGTAACATGAAATTTAATTGACCATATCTCCTATTATATTTTGAATTTTTGAATGTGGTCAAATCCTAGAGTTAGATCTATGAGTTACCTAACTAATCCAAGTGGAATTACTGGAAAAGGTGTTGTAGATTTTTGTGTGGACTGATTTTAGCAAAGGAGGCCAAAGCTGTAAATTTCGAAAATGCTACTGCCCAGAAACTTTTAAGGGCTGTTTCGGCCACTTAAATTATGAGAAAAATTCTGGCCTTTTGGGACATGAAGGTATATGGTATAAAGTATCTCCTGTCCAAAAATGAGCTCATTCGACTTAAAATGAGCAAGTTATGACTATTTCAATATTTAGGTTTTAAAAAAACGCTATAAATAGGAGTTCTATAACTCCGATGACCATGAAATTTAAACTAGAAGCTCACGTTAACATGTGTAAGGTCCTGCCAAGATTTGGGAATTTTGGAGTTAAACTTGAGGTAGCTAATTTCTTAAGGAATTAATTAGAAATTGATTTTTAAAAATAGTAAATGAATTTTAAAAATCCGAGAAAAATATATTTTCATTATAGGACTATATTATGCTAAATCCCAGAAAAGAAATATTTTTGGGACTGATTTGGTATTTTTCATGAAAATAGTTTAGTTATGAACATATGAGTTAAATATGTTATGTGAAGTAACAAAAGTTGAAAATAGGATTTTATGGCTAGAAAATCCTATATAGAGTATATGCATATTTTTTTGATGAGGATTTGATAATTGGTGATGATATTTTATGAGTATGGCATTTTGAATGATGAAATGCATTATATGGTAAAAGCGTAAACAATTGAGATAAATTGTTTATAAATTTAAGAAGTGATTAAAATATTGGTATAATATTAATGATATTAGATTATGAGATTATTAAGTGATTGATAACATGGGGATATTCTTGAATCTGGATAAATTATATTATAAATGTTTAATATTTATCCTTTATCTTATTTGATTGATTCTTTATATCATTATCCTCATGTTTATATTTTTTTAAAAGTCATCTCGTGGCTGTAGAGCATAGATGGACTTGGTATGATTATGACCGTGGATTGTTGGGTATAATCATAGCAGTAATTGAAAAACACAATTATCTTTGGCCGTAGTGCATGGATAATTTGTGGTCGTGATACTAATGAATATCCTTGCTTTATGTAGTGCGGGGATGATTGACGATGTGGATTAATTATTGAAATGAGTCTCAAAGAATGAAATATTAATTCATGGATGTGTTCAAAGTCATTTGGCTTACGTGCATAGATGGACTTGGTATGATTATACGAGGATCATTCGGTATAATCATAATCAGTAATGAAACACAATTATCTTTAGTAGTAGTGCATGGATAATTTGTGGTCGTGATACTAATGAATATCCTTGGCTTTGTAGTAGTGCGGGGATGATTCGATGATGTGGATTAATTATTGATTTGAGTCTCAAAGAATGAAATATTAATTCATGGATGTGTTCAAAGTCAATACGTGGCTTACGTGCATAGATGGACTTGGTATGATTATGACGAGGATCATTCGGTATAATCATAATCAGTAATTGAAAACACAATTATCTTTAGTAGTAGTGCATGGATAATTTGTGGTCGTGATACTAATGAATACACGATTATCTTTGGTAGTAGTAGTGCATGGATAATTTGTGGTCGTGATACTAATGAATATCCTTGGCACGTAGTGCGGGGATGATTCGATGATATGGATTAATTATTGAAATTTGAGTCTCGTGAATGAAATATTAATTCATTGATGTGGTAAAAAGTCATCTTTGGTAGTAGTGCATTGATAGACTTGGTATGATTATGACCACGGATTATTCGGTATAATCATAATAGTAATTGAAAAACACGAATATCCTTAGCCGATTAGTGCATGGATAATTCATGGTTGTGATACTATTATTAAGTGAGTCTCGGCATTATTGGTTTCTGATTTGTATATCTTTGGCACTGTAGTGCAAAGATGAATTGTTAATGAATATCTTTGGTAGGATTGCAAAAATGAATTTAATGTTTTCAATGATAAAGGTATTCAAGGTATTCTCATCTCTTTATCATACAGTCATCGTACCCTAATTTGAGGGCGAAATTCCATAAGGAGGGGGAGATTGTGAGACCCCAGATTTTATCGATAAAGATTTAAATTTTGTTGAAATAATTTTTAATATTATGGTGTGAATTTTGAGATAATATTATAGTTGTGGGTAGTATTTATAAATTTTACAAAGTATGCAAGTGGTTATATTATATTCGATTGGTCGGGAATATTAGGTTTAGCGAGGGAATATTAAATACAACGGCTCAATCATTGGTGGACCCCACAGCGTAATTATTGTCGGATTGAAAGCGACAAAAATATTTTATTGAAATAACGGCGGCGGAAGTTTTACCGTGGTTCTTGTTGAACTACGGTAGTAAAAAATGCGATAATAAGTGTGGTTGCATAGTAGCTTTACGGTATTGATTATTGATGCTTATGTGAGAAGTTACTCGGTTTGATTCCATTATTGTCGATTAATAATATGAATTATTATAGCGATAATGACGTTTTGTTTTATTCAGTATTATTAACGTAATAAAAGCGAAACATCTTTTATATAAAATAGAATACTTTATTAAAGTTATTACATAAATAGAATATATTATATTTTATTATGCATAGTGTTGCATAGTGTTTTGCATAGTGTTTTGCATAGTATTGCATAGTGTTTGCATAGTAAAATGTTTTTATATAAATAGAATATATTATATTTTATTTAAAAGATTTTTCTTTAAATATGGATGAACCGTCGATTAAAGTAAATCAATCTGGACCGTTCATGGATTAATTCTTATGCATTCCATTTTCCTATAAATAGAAGCTCATTCCTTCATTATTTTCTTACGAATTCATTGAAACTCTAGAGAGAGAAATTATAGAGAGAAGCTATAGAGAGAAAATTATAGAAAGAAGAAGAGTATTACGCTACTTCACTACTCTATATTATTATTTCTTTTACGGTAAGGGGTGTTATTATTTTCTTCTTGAAGAGAACTTACATTATTCCATTCACTATTATTACATTGGAATAACTTTTGTAAAAGTGCATATACCCTATACATAACTTTGTATCATGCTGGATACCCTATACTTGGTGAAATCCTTATGTTATTCCATTACTTATTATTACATTGGAATAACTTTTATATCTGTGATTTACCCTATACTTGGTGACATTCTTCTATTATTCATTTGGAACATCACATGCATGTGTTTTACACAGGACTGGTTCCATTTTATTATTACATTGGAACATCACATGCGTGTGTTTTACAGGACTGGTTAAAATCTTTATCATACATTGGAATATCCTATCATGTGTTTTACACGGATGCGGTTCCATCTTTATTATTACATTGGAACATCCTGTCGGTGTGAATTTCACACGACTGGTTCCGTTATTATTATTACATTGGAATAACTTTACATCATATGCAATCACGCATGCATGGTGATTTCTTTTGTTATTCCATTCTTTATTATACCCGGTTGGTTAAAACTTTGACTTCTATACTCCATGAAATTAGTAGAATATCCTTGATATTTGCGTTTCATCCGATATCTTTTCATGAAAATATTCTTACGATCATTATTGAATTTTACTCTCTGAAAAAAGATATCATGTTGACAATTTGGGCGTTAATAATTCATGGATTAAATAATTCTTGAACTTGTTTTATTGAATTATTATGTCATTGTCATCATCCTCATGTTATATTATGTTATCTTTGGCTTACGTGCATAGATGAACTTAGTATGATTATGACCGAGGATCATTCGGTATAATAATGACTTGATATAAATGATGTGACAAAAGTCCTCGGTATTTTGTAATGCGATGATGGATAGTTTTTGGTATGATTATGACCGGGGGTGATTCGGTATAGTCGTGACCATTGATAATTTGATGAAAATCCTTGGCCAGGTGATGCGAGGATGATTAGATGTGGTGGTTTATTTATTAAAATTTGAGTCTCGTGATAAAATTGATGAAAACCTTTTAAAACCTAAAAGATAGTAGACTTTATTCTCTACTTGACTCTTTTAATGGATTGCTTATTATTCTTGCATTAAAGCTGTTTGTCTATTGTATTTTATCGGTTTAACATCTTTGTTGAAGGCTAATGATAATTTATTCTGCATTATCTTAGTCATAATATTTCTTACTGGGCTAGTTGAGCTCACCCTTTCTTTCACTGTTCTCTTCAGGAAATGAGAACATAGCTGGGACGAGTCGGGGAACGAAGTAATGGTCCAGAGGATAGCATTAGTAGTCCTCACTATTACGTGAAATAATAGTGTGATAATAGTTGTAATGAGGACTCCTTTTGAGTTTGTATAATATCTAGTAGACAATATTTGTATTCAAACTCACAGTTTATGTCGTATTGTACACGACAGTTAGGTTAGTAAGTTGTATTTGAATTTATGTACCATGTAAGTGGCGACCCAAGATGGGTGACGTATACCTAATTTTGGGGGCGTCACATTACAGTTATCAACTTATTTCTATCTTTAATACAACGACCTAGCATTCATAAAATTGTTCGTTCGATTAGAATAATATATCATAACACTTAGTACTGCTATTTGCAGTCAACACGTAACCTATTCACATTGTCACATATGTTTAGTAGTCATTTGATCATTAATAATCACCTATCAAGTCAAACTATCTAGGTCCGAATCAATTTCGGACACATTTTGGTGTACCAACGACTTTATCAGGTAATTATTGAGTTTATGTTTAATAAAACTCTATCTTGGATCCTTAATATTATTCTAGATAATTCAAATATCCGTCATATTAATTTTCATAGAGTTATAATATTTTTTAAATAATTATTATAGTTTATCATGATTTTTCAAACTTTGGAATTATTTTTAAATGATTTAAATACTAAATAATTCTATTATCATTAATATTTAAATAATATTAAAATATTAATGAAACCATTGCCAAAATATTAAAGTTATTTATAATACCTTTAAAATATTTTTAAAACATTAATATTACCCTTAAATGATTTTTAAAACATTTAAAATCCTTTTTAAATAATTACCATTAATATTTAAATATTAATGTATTATTTATCAAAATATTAAAAGTCATTAATTATAACTTAAAATATTTTAAACCATTTATATCCTTTTAAATAATTTTTAAATTAATAAAATCATTTTTAAACTATTTATTTAATATAATTATTAAATAAATCTAATATCATTAATATTGAATTATTAAGGAAATTTTCTTTCAAATATTAAAAGTTATGTTTTATAACTTAAAATATCTTTAAACACTTTATTTTCATTTAAAATGATTTTTATAATATTAAAATCATTTTTAATTAATTATGTAATATAATTATTAAATAAATCTAATATCATTAATATTAAATAATTAATGAAATTTATCTTAAAATATTAAAAGTTATGTTTTATAACTTAAAATATTTTTAAATACTTTATTATCATTTAAAATCATTTAAAATTATTTTATTTAATGCATTTATTAAAAAATTAAATATCAATAATATTCAAATAAATACTAATATTTATGAAAAATATGTCAAATTACTAAAGTTAATTTTTATAACTTCAAATAATTTTTAAAATTAATTTAGTAATTTTTAGAAATTAATTTCTATTTTTAATTGAATTTTTGGAAATTTATTTAATTAAAATTTTTAAATCTGTCGCTATAGTCTTTAGCAACAGAAAGTGTCGCCTAAAGTGTTCTTGAGCCTCAAGAACATGCATATACAGTGATCGAGTGGCTATGTTTGACCAAACATAACTGTCAGAACTTAATGTTTCTGGGCAAACTATGACTTTGATCTTGTAGTGTTGTTGTAACACTACAAATATCAACAACAATCATGGTCCAATTGCAAACACAGAAGTGAGATCTAGGCTGTAAGACCCCAACTTATTATTAATAAAATTTAATTTTCTCTATTTATTATTTTGAAATAGTAAGGGTTGATGTGATTAATGTGGATAGTTAGGGTAAAATACATAAATATTTCAAAATAAGCAAGTGGTTATAAAATATTCATTGTTGTTTAGGGAATATTCGTTTGGTCGTGGAATATTAAATGCGTTGGGAATATTAAATGCGACTGCCAGTATGACCATGTGTGGGCCCCATGTGAAAGCGATTGGATGAAGAAAACGACAAATATAAGTTGGTTAAAAAAATAACAGAAGTAGTTATTCTTATTATCTTGTTAAAATACTCAAATTGGTTAAAACACGGTAGCTTTGCAGTATTGCACCAATTATTGATTCTTACGTAAGAAGGCACTACTTAATAATGGTTCTGATAATTCATTGCTCAAGTATTTTATTTATTTAATAATTCTTTGCGTTGATATTTTATATTCTTTGTTGTTTCAATAATTGTCATTACACAAGTATTTTTCATTATCGAAGAAATAATTCATATTATCTGAATAATATTATTAGATAACATTATTGGCAATGTCTAGAAAGTTACATCTAAGGAGAGGTTTGGTCACCTAATTCTTGCCGCCCAATAAGGAGAAATTCTTATTGGAAAGCCCCCTCTTCTCGAGAAGCACCTCAGTTCAATAATATTGTGATTACGTAATATTATTTGTGAATAATTATTATTGATTCATATGATGAGGAAAATATTGATTTTATGTGGATATAGATGGAAAAATTTTAATGTGACAATTGTTGAAAATTGAAATTTTATCTTTTCTCGATAAGATAATTCATTTAAATGTATTATTATATTTTAAATATATAATAATGGTGATATTTTTACAAACGAATGTGGGATATATGAGTATCTGAGGAGGAAGAGTATTTTTGTTGCAATAAATGTTTAAAACATGTTAAACATGCTCAGTAGACCCCATTTATTCGTTGAAATTTGATTATAGCTTGTAAAATCGCCTTGGTTTGTGGATTTTGGTCAATTTCATTTGAAATTTGGAAAAACTTTCTTCGCAAAGTAGAGAATTGAATTTCCTATAAAGAATCTCAAGATTCGAATTTTACGATAAAAGGACTATTTATTGTGAATTATTGAACTTTCAAGCTCTGAAATAATTGATTTTTGGAAGTTTTAATTATTATTTTAAAGAAAAACGTTTTTTTGCATTTAAGTGGGCTAACATGTGATATTAATTCTTTGAAATCAAATCTTCAAAGATGGGCTAAGGAAATTTATAATATATATTAATATTTTATTAAATTTTACGCTTTGGTGTTCTAAGCATTTTCTATAAATAGGGTGCTTAGGTTAGAATTGAAAATCACATTTAAACTGAAGTTTTTCTCTCTATATTATCGGCGTATTCTTGTGAGTATTTTGAGTATACTTTGAGTATTGTTAGGCGATTGCAAGTTCCTCCTTCAGACTATACCCCAGTATTCCAATTTAGAATCTTAATCTTTCGAGGTAAGGGATGTTATTTTCTTCTCAAATGATATTATTTCTTCAATATCATTATCTTTGAAATATTAGTTGGAACTTTTTATCAAATTTAGAACTTTTTCATATCGGGGTTACTATTCATGAGTTCTTATTCATGAGTTACTATTCACGAGTTACTATTCAAAGTACTATTCATGAAGCGTGAAGATGTTTTTTGTGGAATTTCTATCTTTTGGTGTGTCAGAGTTACTATTCACGATACGGCACTATTCACGATATCGACATTTATTCATCGAAAAATAAAATTTCTTCTTTTGTTCAAAATATCTATTCGGATACTAGCTTTGATTGTATCCATGTTTTGATCATTCTTGAATTTTACACCACTATGATTATTTTTGAGGTATTTTTGGACAAGGATAAAACAAAGTACTTAATCCTTAATCCTTAATCCTTGTCATTTTGTTTTCTTTGGATTCGTTTTTTAAAAATATTTTTCATCATCCTCGATCTTAAATGATGATATTATTGAATATCTTTGGCACAGTAGTGCAAAGATGAATGATTTCTGAAGAATATCTTTGGTAGTAGTGCAAAGATGAGCAGTGTTTAGATGAACATGATTAATCGATGAATATCTTTGGCTTCAGAGTGCAAAAGATAAATATTTGATTTCGGATGTATAGTGATTGATGTTACGAGGATAAAAGATAGGCGATGAACATTTAAATTCATACATAGAAGATAGTAGTTTGCATTCTCTACTTAACTCTTCTAATGAATTATTATTTCATTGTGAATATTGATTTAAAATTTGTTGTCTATTGTATTCTATTAGATTTTTCCTGTTGAAGACTAACGGTAATTTGTTGTATATTATCTTAGTCATAATATTCTTTATCGGGCTAGTTGAGCTCACCCTTTTCCTTTTTGTTCCATTTTTTCTTCTCGGGAGGCGAGAATATAGCGAGTAATTAGTCTGGGTATGGAATGAAGGTTTTAGAAAGGATTGTTTAGTAGTCCTCACCATTTTGTAAAATAATGTATCAATAAATGTGATGAGGATTTATTTGAGTATAGATATTGTCTAGAAGATAATATTTGTATTCAAACTCACGTTTTTATTGTTGTAATAATAAAGTTGTAGTTGTTTACATACCATGTATTGACAACTCGGAATAGGTGATGTATACCTATTTTGGGGGCGTCACAGTTAATGGTATCGAGCTTAGGGATATGATCTCTGGCGGAGATCGGGGAATAGAACTAGGAGGAGAGGCGAGTAAATCCTTCGCTAAGTGTGTTCTACCTAAGCTTATTTTTTAGTTGGTCAAGATATAGGGATATTATGGGATATATTGATTTCTTAATTAACCCTTGTTTTATGACAATATTTGAGAATGTCGAATTGAGAATATTAACAATGGAAATGAGACCGTGAGACGCTCTGTACTCACCAATGAGGAGAAGCGTGTAACAGTGGCAATGTTCCTCCCATGAACAATACCACCGAAAGCAGATGATGAGCGAGGGGATGTTTAGAAGCTTTTTGCAGTTCATGCAAAATCGACGAGGAGACTCGTGTTCAAAATATGAGGAGAAAATGATAGCAATTCACTTTGGTTGTCACAAACCAAGCGATTCAAAGAGTTAGGACCACGAATTTAAGGGAAAGCGGATCCGATCATGGCGGAAACATGGGTCAAGCAAATTACCAAGATATTCGATGTCTTGGGATGCACAGAGGAACGAAGGTTCCATTCGCCACCTTTATGTTAGTGGCGAGGCGTACTCTTGGTGGGAGTCGTGAAGCGTACCCATCCACCGCACTCAAAGATGTCTTGGGAAGCGTTTGAGAAACTATTTAATGACAAATACTTTCCGAAAGTGTTAAATCTATATGAAGGAAGTGGAGTTCATCGATTAGAGCAAAACAACATGGCGGTGTCTCGATGACGAGGCAAAGTTTGCGAGTTATCCGAGTTTGCACCTCATTTGGTGGAGAATGAGGAACGTATGACGCAGATGTTTCTTAGAGGTTTGAAACCCGATACGTTAGTATCTCATTTCTCATAAACTTTCTCTCTATTCAGGATGTTGTAAACAGGCTCAATTATTAGGCGAGATAACGAGTACGGTCAATTGAGGACCACAACGAGGATCGTACTAGAGATAGCGATCAGCAGAATAATGATAACCGGCGGAGAAAGAAGCAGACGGACAAAATGGTAACCACTCTGGTGGTAATCATGGCCATTAAAATAGAAGAAGCGAGTCGGGAGGAGATTTTAAAAGAGGAGATTTAACAACTAACCGTGTGATGAAGATGGCGGTCTTGGCAAAGAATCGGGTTCTAAGGAAGAGAACGACCACCCCATCATATGCTATAAATGTGGGAAAGAGAGACATATCACCAAACCATCCACAACAGTTCAAGGTATGCTATAATTGTGGAAAGGAAGGACATATCGCTCGAGATTGTGCGGTGAGCGAAACCTAGTTTAGCGGGACGGTGACTCAAAAAGATCGTCCCGAGAAAAGTCAAAGTCAATCTGCCCGGAAGAGCGCTTGTTGTGACTAGTCAAAATGCGAGGAACCCAAACGAGGTGATCACGGGTAAGCTATTTATAAATTCTTGCGAAGTTTATACCTTACTTGATACTGGGTGCTACCCATTCATTTATCTCTCCGCTTGTGCTCAACGTTTAAACTTGACTCAGGAGAAATTAGACTTTGACCTATCTGTGGAAAACTCGTTAGAGAAACTTTCATCACATCCATTGTTTATAAATCTTGTTTGATTCAAGTTGGCACCATCACCTTACATTGACCTTATCTCTTTAAAGATACTTGCTTTTGATGTGATTTTAGGGATTGATTGGTTGACTACTAATCATGCCAAAATTGATTATTTTCGTAAGGTTGTTAGTTTTCATATTCCTAACCAACCCGTTATACGTAATTCATGCAACTAAACCATTAAAATCAATCATCATCATATCTAATCATAAAGCTATTCGTTTATTGAAAAGCGGATGTCAAGCTTTCTTAGCCCATGTTATGGATTTGAATAAAGACACGTCAAATTTGAATAATATTCTGTTGTTATTGACTTTTCGACGTATTTCTGAAGAACTTCCGGTCTACCCCGAGCGTGAAGTTGAATTCTTTATTGATCTTGAACCCGGTACAAAGCCCATTTCTAAAACCCCATATCGAATGGCTCTATTGAACTTCGGGAGTTAAAGGTCCAACTACGAGGAATTGTTGGACATCGGTTTCATCATTAAATCTAGTACATCTCCTCGGGGGTGCTCTGTTTTATTTGTAAAGAAGAAAGAGCGGAGTATGCGACTTTTTGTATTGACTATCGGGAATTGAACCATGTCACCATCAAGAATAGGTATCCTCTACCTCGTATTGATGACTTGTTTGACCGATTAAGAGGGCATAATTCTTTTCAAAAATCGATCTTCGTTCTAGATATCATCATTTGAAGATTAAAAGCGAGGATATTCCAAAGGCGCCTTGAACTTCGGTATGGGCATTATGAATTCTTAGTCATGTCTTTTGATGACTAATGCTCCTATGGCTTTCATGGATGTGATGAACCAAGTATTCAAGGAATATTTGGATCGGCTTTGTTGTTGTCTTTATTGATGACATCCTCATATATTCCAAAAGTCGTGAAGATCATGAGCACCATTTGAAATTTGGTACTCCAAAGGCTTCGTGAAAACAAACTATATGCCAAATTGAAGAAATGCGAGTTACGGCTTGAGGAAGTAGCATTTCTTGGGCACGTGGTGTCAAAACATGGAGTATCCGTGGACGGCGAAGATTGAAGCAATACAAAGTTGGGAGCAATCAAGTCGATGAATCAAATACGTAGCTTTTTGGGCTTATTGGTTATTATCGGAGATTCGTGGAAGGATTTTCTCGAATCGCTACTCCATTAACTTTCGGTGACTCGGAAAGAAATAAAATTCGTTTGGAGCGAAGAATGCGAGAAGAGTTTCCAAGAGCTTAAGAGGAGACTTATTTCTAAGACTGTTCTAACAATACCATCCGGTTTGGATGGATTTGTTATCTCAAATGATGCTTGTGCAAAGGGTTAGGATGTGTTCTCATGCAACGTGGGAAAGTCATAGCTTATATGCCATGACAACTTAAAGAGTATGAGAGGAATTATCCTACTCATGATCTAGAGTTAGCGGTGATCGTTGCCGCTTAAAGATATGGAGGCACTATCTATATGGGGAGAAAGTGGAGATATATTCAGACCATAAAAGCCTTAAATATTTTTTCACTCAAAAAGAACTCAACATGCGGCAACAACGTTGGCTCGAGCTATTGAAAGACTACGACCACACTATTCAATACCATCCTGGAAAAGCGAATGTGGTAGCTAACGCGTTGAGTAGAAGATCATATGCGAAGGAAAAGTGCGATGATGTCAAGTATACGTATAGAGCCAACTTTAATAGAAAAAGTTAAGGTTGCTCAAGCCACCAATCCGAAATGATGCGTATGAAGAAGAAAGTACAAGAAGGAGCTATTTCGGAGCGAGAATTGATGAAGAAGGAATACTTGAGTCCACTCTAGACTTTGTGTTCTAACGACTCGATTTGAAGTACAAGATTATGATGGAGGCACACAATACACCATTTGCAATCCATCTTGGAAGTACTAAAATGTATCGTGATCTTGACATACATTTTGGTGGAACAATATGAAGAGAGAGATTGCAAAGTTTATCTCGATGTGTTTAACTTGCCAGCGTGTAAAAGCGAGCATCTGGTACCTAAGGGTCCGTTGCAACCACTTGAGATTCGAAATGGAAGTGGGAACACATTACCATGGATTTCGTTTACGGGTCTTCCTACGGTTTCTCAAGGCATCAATGCTATTTGGGTTATTGTTGATAGATTAACCAAGTCTGCTCATTTTTCTTGCCGATCACGGAGACTTATTCCTTGAACGTCTTGCTAGTATATGCGTGAATGAGATTGTGAGGTTGCATGGCATGCCGGTATCCATAGTTTGGATCGTAACCCAAGATTCACTTCAAGATTTTGGGTTAGCTTGCAAAAAGCTATGGGCACGGATTTGCGATTTAGTTGGCATACCATCCCCAAATGGACGGACAATCGAGAGGACTATTCAAACTCTTGAAGATCTATTAAGACTACTGTGTCCTAGACTTCAAAGGCGGTTGGGATAAGTATTTACCATTGATGGAATTCTCCTACAACAACAAAGTTATCGTGCAAGTATAGGTGTGGTTCCATTCAAGCATTATATGGACGAAAATGTCGTTCTCAATATGTTGGGATGAGGTGGGTGAAGCAACATTGTTGGGACCCGAGAGTTAAATACGTATGACTACCGAAAAGATCCAAATGATTCGACAACGATACAAAGCGGCACAAGATCGACAAAAGAGTTATGCGGATCTTCATCGAAAGGACGTGGAATTTAGTATAGGGGATCGTGTATTGTTGCGAGTTGCTCATGGAAGGAGTTACAAGATTTGGGAAGAGAGGAAAACTCAATCCATGATTTATTGGTCCATTTCAAATTCTTGACCGAGTAGGAAATGTAGCCTATAAACTCGCGTTACCGAGTAAGTCTCGTGTTCATAATGTGTTTCACATATCTCGTACTTCGTAAATATGTGAAAGACCCGAACCACGTTATAGAATTAGAACCAGGACGAAATAATAGAAGACTTAACGTATGAGGAGGTACTGTCAAGATCTTGGATAGGAAGGAGCATGTCCCACGCCAAGAAAGGTCATACCACAAGTTAAAGTTTTGTGGAGGAATCATGCTATAGAGGAAATGACACAGGGAATTGGAAGCGAAAATGAAAGCGAGGTATCCTCACCTTTTGAAAACACCAGTACGTGACGTCGTCGATTCGAGGGACGAAATTTCATAAGGAGGGAGGTTGTAAGACCCCAACTTATTATTAATGAAATTTAATTTTCTATTTATTATTTTGAAATAGTAAGGGTTGATGTGATTAATGTGGATAGTTAGGGGTAAAATACGCAAATATTTCAAAATAAGCAAGTGGTTATAAAATATTCATTGTTGTTCGGGGAATATTCGTTTGGTGTGGAATATTAAATTTGTCGGGGAATATTCGTGACGATTAGCGCTTGACCATGTGTGGGCCCCATAACGGAAAGCGATTGGATGAAGAAAGCGACAAATATAAGTTGGTTAAAAATAACGGCGTAGTTATTATCAATTAATCTTGTTAAAATACTAAATTGGGTTAAAACACAAGAAGTACCGCGGTATTAATTCAATTATTGATTCTTACGTAAGAAGGCACTACTTAATAATGGTTACAAAGAATTAATTCTTATTCGATTATTTTATTGAGTTAATAATTCTTTGCGTTGATATTTTATATTCTTTGTTGTTTTGATAATTGTCATTACAAGTATTTTCATTATCGAAGAAATAATTCATATTATCTGAATAATATTATTAGATAACATTATTGGCAATGTCTAGAAAGTTACATCTAAGGAGAGGTTTGGTCACCTAATCATGGCGCCAAGAAGGAGAAATTCTTATTGGAAAGCCCCACTTTCCGGGGGCTATGCAGGTCATCGATATTGTGATTCGTAATATTATTTGTGAATAATTAATTATTGATTCATATGATGAGGAAAATATTGATTTTATGTGGATATAGATGGAGAAAAATTTTAATGTGACAATTGTTGAAAATTGAAATTTTATCTTTTTACGATAAGATAATTCATTTAAATGTATTATTATATTTTAAATATATAATAATGGTGATATTTTACAACGAATGTGGGATATATGAGTATCTGAGGAGGAAGAGTATTTTTGTTGCAATAAATGTTTAAAACATGTTAAACACATGTCGGTGGACCCCATTTATTGATTTGAAATTTGATTATAGCTTGTAAAATCGTCTAGTTTGTGGATTTGGTCAATTTCATTTAAAATTTGGAAAAACTTTCTTACGCAAAGTTGTAGAGAATTGAATTTTCTATAAAAAGTCTCGAGATTGAATTTTTCGATAAAAGGGCTATTTATTGTGAATTATTGAACTTAGAAGCTTGAAATAATTGATTTTTGGAAGTTTTAATTATTATTTTAAAGAAAACGTTTTTTGCATTTAAGTGGGCTAACATGTGATATTAATTGCTGAAATCAAATCTTCAAAGATGGGCTAAGGAAATTTATAATATATATTAATATTTTATTAAATTTTACGATTTGGTGTTCTAAGCATTTTCCTATAAATAGGGTGCTTAGGTTAGAATTGAAAATCACACCGTAAGCTGAAGTTTTTCTCTCTATATTATCGGCGTATTCTTGTGAGTATTTTGAGTATACTTTGAGTATTGTTAGGCGGTGCAAGTTCCTTGACTTATATACGGTATTCCAATTAGAAGTACTAATCTTCGAGGTAAGGGATGTTATTTTCTTCTCAAATGATATTATTTCTTCAATATCATTATCTTTGAAATATTGGTTGGAACTTTTCATCAAATTTGGAACTTTTTCATATCGGGGTTACTATTCATGAGTTCTTATTCACGAGATTCTTATTCACGAGTTACTATTCACGAGTACTATTCATGAAGCGTGAAGATGTTTTTTGTAGAATTTCTATCTTTTGGTGTGAGTTCTTATTCACGTATCTCAAGACTATTCACGATATCTGACACTATTCATTAGAAAAATAAAATTTCTTCTTTTTGTTCAAAATATCTATTCGGATACTAGCTTTGATTGTATCCATGTTTTGATCATTCTTGAATTTTACACCACTATGATTATTTTTGAGGTATTTTTGGACATGGATAAAACAAAGTACGAATCCTTAATCCTTAATCCTTGTCATTTTGTTTCTTTGGATTCGTTTCTTTAAAAATATTTTTCATCATCCTCGGTCTTAAATGATGATATTATTGAATATCTTTGGCTGTTGTAGTGCAAAAAGATGAATGATTTCTGAAGAATATCTTTGGTAGTAGTGCAAAGATGAGCAGTGTTTAGATGAACATGACCAATGATGAATATTTTTGGTTTTGTAGTGCAAAGATGAATATTTGATTCGGATATATAGTGATTTATGTTACAAGGATAAAAGATAGCGATGAACTTTTAAATTCATACATAGAAGATAGTAGTTTACATTCTCTACTTAACTCTTCTAATGAATTATTATTTCATTGCGAATATTGATTTAAAATTTGTTGTCTATTGTATTCTATTAGATTTTTTCCTGTTGAAGACTAACGGTAATTTGTTGTATATTATCTTAGTCGTAATATTCTTTTCTTTGGGCTAGTTGAGCTCACCCTTTTCCTTTTTGTTCCATTTTTCTTCTCGGGAGGCGAGAATATAGCGAAAGTACTGCAGTCGGGGTATGGAATGAAGGTTTTAGAAAGGATTGTTTAGTAGTCCTCACCATTTTTGTAAAATAATGTATCAATAAATGTGATGAGGATTTATTTGAGTATAGATATTGTCTAGAAGATAATATTTGTATTCAAACTCACAGTTTTACTGTTGTAATAATAAAGTTGTAGTTGTTTCTGTACCATGTATTGACAACTCAGAATAGGTGATGTATACCTATTTTGGGGGCGTCACATAGGCTTGCAAAGTAGCTGTCAGAGTTGTTCTTCATTTTCTGGGTTACCTAGAAATGAAGAACAGTTTGAGTGGCTTATTTTGGGCTTCCACAACTTGCAATCCTTGTAATGGTTTTGTGATTCAAGGATTCCAAGTTGTAGCCAACATGTAGAGGAACAGATCTATCACAACACAATCTTAAGATCTATGACGGTCAAACCATGTCAGAAGACATGTTCATACGTTTTCTGGGTTACCTAGAAAACACCTTTCATGTTCGTCCTGCCTACTTTTACCAGCCACTATGTTCAACCTGTTTGATGTTTAGGGGTTCTAAATGATTGAATCTACAGTCCATCTACCAAACTACAACTTAGATCCAACAGCAAGAATAAATCAACAAACACAAGGGTGATCTGGACGCATGAACATCCTGTCAGACACAATCTGGGCAGTTCTTAGGTTACCCAGATTTGCTTGGTCATGGTCGGTCAACTGACTTTGACCATCAATAACTTGCAATCTATTCCAGATCTGACCCTGATTCGAGTTCCAGACCAAAGCCTACATGACATACTACAACTGCAAACATTTAAAACATTAAAATAATTAACAGGTAATGATCTATGAGGTTTGACATTCGGTTGTCAGACAACATTATAAAATTTTCCAGATTTTTGAAAACTTCTATTTCGTGCATCTAGATGTTATAGATCTATCATGTTCCAACCCAGATCACTTATTTACACTACAAACAACATTTTAAAACACAAAACATAACTTTTAACATAACCTTAAAGATCAGATTTGGTTCTTGGGTTTTATACCTTTCTTGAACTAACTTGAATCTGGCTTCTTGATATGTTATGGTGGCGATATGGAGTTGATTTGGGACTGGTCTAACAAGGGAATTCGTAGGTTTAGAGAGAGAGAGAGAGAGAGAGAGAGAGAGGTAATAGCATTTTAACACCCAAGCATACGCGTTCAATTGTAATATTCAGCAAGCAAGGATATCGTTCCCACGAGAAAAAAGACTAATATTTATCAATCACTAATTCTAATGCAATTAATCCTATTTTAAACTACAAAATATTGTTTGTGATTTGAAAATTAAACTCAACAAAACTAATAATTAAAATCCGAATTTCACAAGAGTAACTGCAGATTTAAAAAGTTAAGATTACAACTTCCCTTAGTATTTCATTTAAACCAATTTACTTCCCATTTAAATCAAGTAATTAATATGAATCATTATCCAAGAATGCTTTATAAAATTCACGCACTTCTTCCAAAGACACGTGAACAAATCCTCCTAAATTCGATCTTTAATACGCAGAATTACAAGGAACACCCCAGTTAATCAACTCACTATATTCCTATGTGAATCAAGTTAATTAGTGTTTTACGTACAAATTCTTTCAATGGATACAAAAGACACATAAGTATATTCCCATCCTACATGCTAATCATATTAACCCTAATCAGATTATATGAACAAATGTTATCATATCCAGATCTCAATCTATATTCCATCTTCCAATTTTATATAGATTATCATAGTAATTGTTGGCCAAATAATTAATCAATAAACATAAGATATGATAAACAATTCAATAAAAACCAACTTTCATTCAATGGGAAGGTTCAATTTAAACTACATAACAAGTTCCGTTGTAATCTTAATGAAAATTTAGTTCATGATAATAATAAATAAAAACATCATCCAGATTAATAATCCAAACATCCCAGATAATTACAAAAGATAAAAATAGGGAAGAGAAGAAGAAACTCTGAATTTGCTCAAATACTCTCTCTTTGATCTTCAGCCTTTGCAATCCTCCTTCGTGTTTTTCTTCGTTGTTCTCTCTACAAATCTCTTGAAAAATTAAGTGATGCGTCTTTTCTAAAGTCTTCTCCTATTTGTATTAGTCTCAGCCCTCTTTTAGATTCCTTCTTGGCTTAAAAAACCCACTTAGCAGTACAAAAATCCTTCTTTAGCCGCACATGAGCGCCTAAGCGCTCAACCCAGGCAATTTCCAAGAGCCTAGGCGCTTGACCAGGACCGCATAATTACAAAAATGTCACTCAACTCTAATTTTAATGATTTTTGACATTTTTCTTCTCCCAAATAACAAATTTGTCCCTCCAGTTCCAACCTATAAGAAATAAACAAAAAACATATAAAAGGATACTAAAAAAATAATTAAAGATAGAAATAATTAAGTTTAATAATATCAGATTCATAGGTATAAAACCTACTCATCAAGAGGCTTTGTGGAGTGTTTGGTCATCAATAATGTGACGCCCCCAAATTCGGAGCTCCATTTGGTCACTCGAATTCGGTTCATCACATTCTCATGATAAAACCATAATAACTAAAATAACGCATACACAACGGAAAATCTACTTTAGAATATCCAATATCTGCTCCTCATACTCTCCTAACATCCGATCCTCAAAAGTAGCCTCGTTGGAGTCTTCCACAGGCTCGGGTTCCTCCTCCAAAGGCTCCTCCTCAGGGTCAGACTCCACCTCTTCCTCATCGTCATCATCAAAAGGGGCTACTACTGAAATAGGCTCTGCTATCAAGGGTGTCTCAAATACTACGTGGATATCACACGGCTCCTCCTCTACTACTCTGCTAGGTCCTCCCATGTCAGTCATCCTACAATCACCAGAATTCTGGTGGTCCCAACTCTTTGAACTGCTTGGCTGTGACCACCCGTGAATTGCTATCATTTCCTCCTGTATTTTGAACACGAGTCTCCTCAAATCGATTTTGCATGAACTGCAAAAAGCTTCTAAACATCCCCTCGTTCATCATCGCTTTCGGTGGTGTTGTTCACATGGAGGAACATTGCCACACTGTTGACGTTCTCCTCATTGGTAAAAGTACAGCATCTCCACGGTCTCATTTACTCCATTGTTAATATTCTCAAATCGACATTCTCAAATCATTGTCATAAAACAAGGGTTAATTAAGGAAATCAATATATCACATAATATCCCTATATATCTTGACTAACTAACAAATAAGCTTAGGTAGGACACACTAGCGAAGGATTTACTCGTCTCTCCCTCCTAGTTCTATTCCCGATCTCCGCCAGAGATCATATCCCTAAGCTCGATATTAATCGTGACGCCCCCAAAATAGGTATACACAACACCCATTCTCGAGTCGCCAAATACATGGTACAAAAAAACAAACTACAACTTCAATAATACAAATGTCGTGTGAAATACGACAATATATACTGTGAGTTTAAATATAATATTGTCTTCTAGACAATATCCACATGCAAATAAATCCCCATCATAATTATTGATTCATTATTTTACAAAAATGGTGAGGACTACTAAACAACTCTCTCTAGAACCTTCATTCCATACCCCGACTAGTACTCGCTACATTCTCGCCTCCTGAGAAGAAAAAATGGAACAACAAGGAAAAGGGTGAGCTCAACTAGCCCAGTAAAGAATATTATGACTAAGATAATATACAACAAATTATCGTTAGTCTTCAACGGGGAAAAATCTGATAGAATACAATAGACAACAAGTTTGAGATCAATATTCATAATGAAATAATAATTCATAGAAGAGTTACGTAGAGAATGAAATCTACTATAATCTATGAATTTAATAAATCCATCATCAATATTTTATCCTCGTAACATCAATCAATATACATCCGGAATCAAATATTCATCTTTGCACTCTGAGCCAAAGATATTCATCGATTGGTCATGTTCATTTAAACACTGTTCATCTTTGCACTACTGAGCCAAAGATATTAATCAATCGGTCGTGTTCATCTCAACACTGTTCATCTTTTGCACTACAGCCAAAGATATTCTTCAGAAATCATTCATCTTTGCACTACAGCCAAAGATATTCAATAATATCATCATTTAAGATCGAGGATGATGAAAAATATTTTAAAAAAACGAATCCGGTGAAACAAAATGACAAGGATTAAGGATTAAGGATTCAGTACTTGGTTTTATCCACGCCCAAAAATACCTCAAAAATAATCATAGTGGTGTAAAATTCAAGAATGATCAAAACATGGATACAATCAGAGTTAGTATCCGAATAGATATTTTGGACAAAAAGAAGAAATTTTATTTTTATTGAATAGTGTCAGTATACGTGAATAGTCTTGAGTATCGTGAATAGTGCCGATATCGTGAATAGTAACTCCGACACCAAAAGATAGAAATTCCACAAAAACATCTTCACGCTTCATGAATAGTACTCGTGAATAGTAACTCGTGAATAAGAAACTCATGAATAGTAACTCGTGAATAGTAACCCATGAATAGTAACCTTGACATGAAAAAGTTCCAAATTTGATAAAAACTTCGGATCAACATTTCAAAGATAATGATATTGAATAAATAATATCATTACGAAAAAAAATAATATCCCTTACCTCGAAAGATCAAGATTTCTAAATTTGAAACAGGATATAGGCTATGACTTGGACTTGCATTAGTATAGCAATACTCAAAGTATACTCAAAATACTCACAAGAATACGCCGATAATATAGAGAGAAAACTTGATTTTCGGTGTGATTTTCAATTCTAAACCTAAGCACCCTATTTATAGGAAATTGCTTAGAACACCAAAAGCAGAGAAAATTTAATAAATTAATATATATATATATATATCAAATTCATACGCCAACCTTAGAATTCAGATCCTAGCATTTCCCACATGCCACCTTCTAGAAAGAAATGATAAAAAACGTTTTTCATAAAATAAATAATTAAAACTTACAAAAATTAATTATTTCGGAGCTTTAGAACTTCAATAATTCATAATAAATAGCCCTTTCATCAGAAAATTCGAATCTCGCGATTTTTTATAGGAAATTCAATTCTCTACAACTTTACAGAAGAAAGTTTTTCCAAATTCCAAATAGAAATTGACCGAAATCCACAAACGGGCGATTTTACAAGCTATAATCAAATTTCAGTCAATAAATGGGGTCCACCGACATGTTTAACATGTTTTAAACATTTATTGCAACAAAAATACTACTCTTCCTCCTCGTATACTCATATATCCCACATTCGTTGTAAAAATATCACCGTTAATATATTATTAAAATAATATATTTAAATGAATTATTTTATCAGAAAAAAGATAAAATATTAATTTTCAACATTGTCATTTTAAAAAATTTCTCCATCTATATCCACATAAAATCAATATTTTCCTCATCATATAAATCAATAATTAATTATTCACAAATAATATTCTGTAATCACAATATTGACAACCAGAGCGGTTCAGAAAGAGGGGCTTTCAATAAGAATTTCTTCTTAGTGGGCGCATGATTAGGTGGCCAAACCTCTCCTTAGATGAACTTTCTAGACATTGCCAATAATGTTATCTAATAATATTATTGAGATAATATGAATTATTGCTTCGATAATGAAAGATCTTGTGTAATGACAATTATTGAAACAATGAATAATATAAAATATCAATGCAAAGAATTATTAACTCAATAAAATCTTTGAATAAATAATTATCGTAACCATTATTGAAGTAGTGCCTTCTTCACGTAAGAATCAATAATTGGTGCAATACCAAGTCTCTTGTTCAACAACAGCGTATTAGTGTGTTTTAACCACGGGTATTCCAACGAAGATTAATGGTAACAACTACGCTAGTTATTTAAAAACAACTTATATTTGTCATTTTCTTCATCCAATCACTTTCAGTTATGGGGCCCACACACGGTTTTGCAAGATTAATACGAATATTCCCGAAGCATCTGAATATTCCACGACCAAACGAATATTCCCAAGCGATAATGAATATTTTATAACCACTTGCTAATTTGAAATATTTGCATATTTAACCCTTAACTATCCACATTATTCAAATCAACCCTTACTATTTCAAAATAATAAATAAAGGAAATTCCTTTTATTTAAAAATTTAGGGGTCTTACAACCTCCCTCCTTGTGAAATTTCGTCCTCGAAATTGACGACGTATACTGGTGTTTTGAAAAGGTGAGGATACCTCGCTTTCATTTTCGTTTCAACTCCCGTGTCATTTCTCTATAGCATGATTCCTCCACAAAACTTTAACTTGTGGTATAACCTTTGTGCGTAGGACATGCTCCTTCCTATCCAAAATCTTGACAGTACCTCCTCATACGTTAAGTCTTGGCTATCTCGTCTGGGGTTCTAACTCTATAACGTGGTTCGGGTCTTTCACATATTTACTGAAATATGAGATATATGAAACACATTATGAACACGAGACATACTTGGAGGTAACGCTTGTAAGTCTATAGGCTACATTTCCTACTCGGTCAAGAATTTGAAATGGACCGATAAATCGTGGATTGAGCTTTCCCCTCTTCCCAAATCTTGTAACTCCCTTCCATGGAGCAACTCGCAACAATACATGATCCCCTACATTAAATTCCACGTCCTTTCGATGAAGATCCGCATAACTCTTTTGTCGATCTTGTGCCGTTTGTATCGTTGTCAAATCATTTGGATCTTTTCGGTGAGTCATACGCATTTAACTCTCGGGTCCCAACAATGTTGCTTCACCCACCTCATCCCAACATATGGAGAACGACATTTTCGTCCATATAATGCTTCGAATGGAACCATGCCTATATTTGTTTAATAACTATTATTGTATGAGGATTCCACCAATGGCAAGTACTTATCCCAACTTCCTTTGAAATCTAGGACATAGAGTTTTAATATATCTTCAAGAGTTTGAGTAGTCCTTTCTGATTGCCCATCCGTTTGAGGATGGTATGCCAAACTTAATCGTAAATTCGTGCCCATAGCTTTCTAACCCAAAATCATGAAGTGAATCTTGGGTCACGATCTAAAACTATGGATCGTTCAAGGGAATAAGTCTATCGTATCGGTAAGAAATGAGCAGACTTGCTTAATCTATCAACAATAACCCAAATAGCATTGATGCCTTGAGAAACCACAGGAAGACCCGTAATGAAATCCATAGTAATGTGTTCCCACTTCCATTCCGGAATCTCAAGTGGTTGCAACGGACCCTTAGGTACAAGATGTCTCACTTTTACGTTGGCAAGTTAAACACATCGAGATAAACTTTGCAATCTCTCTCTTCATATTGTTCCACCAAAATGTATGTCGAAGATCACGATACATTTTAGTACTTCCAGGATGGATTGCAAATGGTGTATTGTGTGCCTCCATCATAATCTTGTACTTCAAATCGAGTCGTTAAGAACACAAAGTCTAGAGTGGACTCAAGTATCAATTCTCGCTTAGGAATAGCTCCTTCTTGTACTTTCTTCTTCATACGCATCAACTCCGAATTCGGTGGCTCGAGCAACCTTAACTTTTTCTATTAAAGTTGGCTCTGTCGTATACTTGACATCATCGCACTTTTCGTTCCGCATATAATCTTCTACTCACCGCGTCGCACTACCACGTTCGCTTTTCAGGATGGCATGATCGAACATGTCTTTGAAATGAGTCTCCTCTTGAGTTCTTGAAGCTCTTCCCACATTCCTTGCTCCATTCGAATTTTGTATCTCTACGAGTCAATTGCGTTAATGGAATAGCGATTCGAGAATATCCTTCAACGAATCTCCGATAATAACCAACTAAGCCTGAAAGCTACGTCTTTCGATAATCGACTTAGGTTGCTCTCAAGCTGTGACTCATATCCCAATCTTGGATAAGACGTCACAATGACACCTATCGATTTACTATCGCACGCGAATATGACGCCCCTACTGAGAGTAAAGCTTAGGTGAATTCCACAAAGGAAGTCACAAAATAAAGGCTCGGTACCAAATTCTATAGTTGAATTTTTAACTCTCGAAGTTCAATAGAGCCATTCGATATGAGATTTTAGAAATGAGTTTTGTTACGGGTTCAAAGTCGATACAAAATTTAATATCGAGCTTTGGGAGTAAGCCAAGAAATTCTTCTTGAAATACGTCGGGAAAAATCAATAACAACAGAATATTATTCAAATCGACGTGTCTTTATTCAAATCCATAACATGGACTAAGAAAACTTGACATCCGTAATAAGCGAATGACTTCATGGCTTGATATGAAAATGTTTGACTACAATGGTTTGATTGCTTGAATTGAATAACAAAGTTGCTTAGGAATATGAAAACTAACAACCTTACAAAAGCAATCAACTTGGCATGATGAGTAGTTAACCTTAAAATCACATCAAAAGCAAATATCTCTATAGAAATAAGGTTAACGGTAATGTGATAGTGCCAACTTGAATCAAGCAAGATTTTTAAACAACGGATGTAATGAAAGTTTCTCCTAATGGAGTCTCCACAGATAGGTCAAAGTTTAATTTCTCCGTAGTCAAGTTCAAACGTTGGCGCAAGTAAAAGAGAGATAAAAGAATGAGTAGAACCAATATCTAGTAAGGTATATACTTCGCAAGAATTTATAATTAACTAACTTGCTAACTTCGTTCGGGTTCCTCACATTTGACCGATCACAACAAACGCTCTTCCGGAATCGTTGACTTTGACTTTTTCGGGGACGATCTTTTGAGTCACCGTCCCTCATTGAACTAGGTTTCGCTCATGTCTGATCTCGGCGATATGTCCTTCCTTTCCACAATTATAGCATACCTTTGAACTGTTGTGGGCGGTTTGGACCGATATGTCCCTTTTCCGCATTTGTAAATATATGACCGGTGGTCGTTCTCCTCCTTAAAACTAGTTACTCTTTGGCTGACGTCTTCACATGGTCGTTGTTGAATCTCCTCTTTTAAAATCTCCTCCAGGCTCGCTTCTTCTATTTTCATGGCCACGATTACCACCGAGAGTGGTTACCGCCTTTGTCTCGTATTCTTCTTTCTCCTTGGTTATCGTTATTCGATGACTGCTATCTTGATATGATCTCGGTTATGGTCCCTCGGTTGAACGTACTTTCGTTATCTCGCTCTAACAATGAGCCACATTGACAACATCTGAATAGAGAGAAAATTTATGAGAAATGAGATATTGGCGTATGTCGGGTTTCAAACCTCTCGAAACATCCGCGTCATACGTTCCTCATTCTCCACCAAATGAGGTGCAAACTGGATAACTCATGAACTTCGCCTCGTCTTTGGGACAAAATCATGTTATTTTGCTCTAGTCTAATAAACTCCACTTCCTTCATATAGCCGAATACTTTCGGGGAAGTACTTTTCATTGAACTGCTTCAAACGTCTCCCACCTTACACATCTTGAGTGCAATTTGGATGGTACGCTTCACTGATTCCTACCGATGTCGCCTTCGCCACGGAACATAAAGGTGGCAAATGGAACTTTCGTTCCTCCGTGCATCCCAAGACATCGAATATCTTGGTAATTTGTTTGACCCGTCTCCTCTTTAATCGGATCCCGGCTTTCCCTGCACTCGGTGGTCCCAACTCTTTGAAGCTCGTCATTTGTGACCACCCGTGAATTGCTATCATTTCCTCTTGTATTTTGAACACGAGTCTCCTCGTCGATTTTGCATGAGCTGCAAAAAGCTTCTAAACATCCCTCGTTCATCATCGCTTTCAAATTGGTGTTGTTCACGGGAGGAACATTGCCGACTGTTGCACGTTCTCCTCGTTAGTAAAAGCTGAGCATCTCCACGGTCTCATTTACTCCTTGTTAATATTCTCGTTCGACATTCTCAAATCTTGTCATAAAACAAGGGTTAATTAAGGAAATCAATATATCACATAATATCCCTATATATCTTGACTAACTAACAAATAAGCTTAGGTAGGACACACTAGCGAAGGATTTACTCGTCTCTCCCTCCTAGTTCTATTCCCGATCTCGCCGGAGATCATATCCCTAAGCTCGATACCAAGTGGGCGCCCCCAAAATAGGTATACACAACACCCATTCTCGAGTCGCCAAATACATGGTACAAATAGCAAACTACAACTTCAATAATACAAATGTCGTGTGAAATACGACAATATATATCTTGTGAGTTTAAATATAATATTGTCTTCTAGACAATATCCACATGCAAATAAATCCCCATCATAATTATTGATTCATTATTTTACAAAATGGTGAGGACTACTTAATAACTCTCTCTAGAACCTTCATTCCCATTTTGACTAGTACTCGCTACATTCTCGCCTCCGAGAAGAAAAATGGAACAACAAGGGAAAGGGTGAGCTCAACTAGCCCGATAAAGAATATTATGACTAAGATAATATACAACAAATTATCGTTAGTCTTCAATGAGGAAAAATCGATAGAATACAATGAGCAACAAGTTTCGGATCAATATTAGCGTGAAATAATAATTCATAGAAGAGTTACGTAGAGAATGAAATCTACTATAATCTATGAATTTAACGGTCCATCATCAATATTTTATCCTGTAACATCAATCAATATACATCCGGAATCAAATATTCATCTTTTGCACTACTGCCAAAGATATTCATCGATTAGTCATGTATTCATTTAAACACTGTTCATCTTTTTGCACTCTGGGCCAAAGATATTAATCAATCGATCATGTTCATCTCAACACTGTTCATCTTTGCACTCTGAGCCAAAGATATTCTTCAGAAATCATTCATCTTTGCACTACTGGCCAAAGATATTCAATAATATCATCATTTAAGGCGAGGATGATGAAAAATATTTTAAAAAAAGCGAATCCGGTGAAACAAAATGACAAGGATTAAGGATTAAGGATTCGTACTTGGTTTTATCCACGCCCAAAAAATACCTCAAAAATAATCATAGTGGTGTAAAATTCAAGAATGATCAAAACATGGATCTGATCGAGTTAGTATCCGAATAGATATTTTGGACAAAAGAAGAAATTTTATTTTTAGGTGAATAGTGCTTAGTATCGTGAATAGTCGTATCACGTGAATAGTAACTCGACACCAAAAGATAGAAATTCCATAAAAACATCTTCACGCTTCATGAATAGTACTTCGTGAATAGTAACTTTCGTGAATAGTAACTCATGAATAGTAACTCATGAATAGTAACCCATGAATAATAGTAACCCGACATGAAAAAGTTCCAAATTTGATAAAAACTTCGGATCAACATTTCAAAGATAATGATATTGAAGAAATAATATCATTCTGAAAAAAATAATATCCCTTACCTCGAAAGATCAAGATCTTAATTTAAACACAGGATATAGGCTATGACTTGGACTTTTAACCGTATAGCAATACTCAAAGTATACTCAAAATACTCACAAGAATAAACCGATAATATAGAGAGAAAACTTGATTTACGGTGTGATTTTCAATTCTAACCTAAGCACCCTATTTATAGGAAATTGCTTAGAACACCAAAAAGCAGAAAATTTAATAAATTAATATATATATATATATATATCAAATTCATACGCCAACCTTAGAATTCAGATCCTAGCATTTCCCACATGCCACCTTCTAGAAAAGAAATGATAAAAACATTTTTCATAAAATAAATAATTAAAACTTACAAAAATTAATTATTTTGAGCTTGAACTTCAATAATTCATAATAAATAGCCCTTTCATCAGAAAATTCGAATCTTGCGAGTTTTATAGGAAATTCAATTCTCTACAACTTTGCGAAGAAAGTTTTTCCAAATTCCAAATAGAAATTGACCGAAATCCACAACCAGGCGATTTTCTGTTATAATCAAATTTCGATCAATAAATGGGGTCCAATTGAGCATGTTTAACATGTTTTAAACATTTATTGCAACAAAATACTACTCTTCCTCCTCGTATACTCATATATCCCACATTAGTTGTAAAAATATCACCGTTAATATATTATTAAAATAATATATTTAAATGAATTATTTTATCGAGAAAAAAGATAAAATATTAATTTTCAACAATTGTCATTTTAAAAATTTCTCCATCTATATCCACATAAAATCAATATTTTCCTCATCATATAAATCAATAATTAATTATTCACAAATAATATTACTGAGAATCACAATATTGACAACCAGGCGGTTCAGAGAAAGAGGGGCTTTCAATAAGAATTTCTTCTTAGTGGTGGCATGATTAGGTGGCCAAACCTCTCCTTAGGCAAGAACTTTCTAGACATTGCCAATAATGTTATCTAATAATATTATTCAGATAATATGAATTATTGCCGATAATGAAAGATCGTGTGTAATGACAATTATTGAAACAACGTGAATATAAAATATCAATGCGAAGCAATTATTAACTTGATAAAATCTTTGAGCAAGGTAATACTGTAACCATTATTGAGTAGTGCCTTCTTACGTAAGAATCAATAATTGGTGCAATACCAAGTGCTACTGTTCAACAACGCGTATTAGTGTGTTTTAACCACCGGGTATTCCAACAGTATTACGGTAACAACTACGCCGTTATTTAAAAACAACTTATATTTGTCGTTTTCTTCATCCAATCACTTTCAGTTATGGGGCCCACACATGGTCTGCTTTGTCGCATACGAATATTCCCGACGATGCGAATATTCCACGACCAAAACGAATATTCTGAAGCGATAATGAATATTTTATAACCACTTGCTTAATTTGAAATATTTGCATATTTAACCCTTAATTATCCACATTAATCAAATCAACCCTTACTATTTCAAAATAATAAATAAAGGAAATTCCTTTTTATTTAAAAATTTCGGGGTCTTACAGTAGACACTAAGGACCATTGAACTTTCACTAGAGTTACCAATATTAAACTGATAACCAAAAATATCAAGTACTGTAGATGATCAGTCTACAATACTTTACGTTATGCATAACACCACAATAATATTTATTCATGTGTTGGGGTTTCCAACAACATACACTCCCCTTACCAAAAGGGTTGTCCAACTCAGTTTTCAAGATTTCCGCACCAATCAATTCGTTTGGACAGCTTTTATAAACATGCATATAGTCTAGCCGAAACAAATGGCATCGACCCTTTCATAATACTCAAGATCAATACTAAGTTTAACATGAATAATAACTTTCACAAGGGTTTAAGCATATTAGCTCTTTTGAACGAGAAAGTAATCTAACTTGTATTCAAAGGGATAGCTTACGATATTTGCTAAATAAAATAATGCATTGATATTGCACCACAATAATAATAGGGTTCGGATACTTGCTCAATATGAATTTGAGTAAGGTTAGAGAAACTTGCCTCAAGCGTAGTTTACCAAAATACCGCTTAACAATACTCTTTCAAATCCTAACATAATGCAATATGTATATAAGATATTCATTAGTTAAATGTGCTCATGCTTGATATGTAAGTTTAAATGAATACTTTAACACCTAACTTAGTTGTATACTCTTCACATACTTCATTTCATACCTTATGTATTTATAACACAAAATTAGTTTGTAAGTCACCATGTAAATTAATTAACATAGTCTTTAATCGTTGCTTTATAGTTTGCAAATACCTTTTGGACTTATCATGTGAAAGTCTATAATCACATCATTAAACATTCACTCATATTATCTAGCTTACTTCTTAACACATTGGACATGTACTGGTTATATAATGCATGCTAGAGTAACAATACAAGTATGCAACTTCTACAAATTAATAGCAAAAACAGATCCTACAGCAGACTGGCGTGACCGCGTCTGATTTGTACTAAGGAGACGGGCGGCCGCGTGGCTCCCAGTTCAAACTAGGACTGAGCAACTATTTTCTTGGCCTAGCTTGCACATCCTTACATACATAACACATATTAACATGTTAAGGGTCCTTTTGTATTTTCCTAGTTTAATCTAGGTCCCGTTTCGCATGATATAGTCCTAAGTTGGACATCTCAACAAATTAAGGCCATTTAAGGTTATGAAATTACAACGTCCAACATGCTTGATTGTTAAACATATAAAGTAGTCATATAACTCATATTAGACGTGCTTGTGAGTATTCATATCACATATGTGTATTTAACATCGTTTTGTATTGAAATATGCTTCGCTTATGATTTCTTTGAATTACGATACCTAAGCATGGTATATATACATTTATGATACATGAGTGCATCTAAGGGTATCATCTAACATGCTCATAATTATCAGGTTCTAACTTTTAAAGTAGCACATCAACATTCACGTTCAAAGTTCGCATTTTCATTAGCAAAGCTTACTAATAAGCCTAACATGCTTATGCTTCAATATGAAATTCATATTCTTAAGTTAGTATGTCCGACATGCATTTCAAAACCATACTAACATGCGTGCAAGATCAGAATATACATTATTCAAGTTTACCATTTCTAGCTTTTCCAAAACTTGAAGTTTTCTTGAAAACTTAGCTCAAATCATGATAAAACAACACAACATGTTCAAAATAATATCTAACCACCTGATAGGGTCATTTATAGGCTTAACCTAACTATCATAGCATGCTCAAAACAAATCAGAAACTTCAAATCATTATCTCAGAATTGCACCATGCGCGGTCGCACGGTATTAGCCTATGGAAGTGGCGCGGCCGTGCCACTTCGAACAGTTTGAAAAAAAAATGGCTCTGCAGAAGCAGAGCCTTGACACAAGCGATGCTACACCTGCAACCAGACCAGCTACTATGTTCCAAAATATGTATATCAACTCAAATAATCCAATGGCATGCTATTCTACATCAATTAACAGAGAATTCAACAAATTCTAGAATTTGACAAACTTAAGAATTAAGAACATAGAAATAGAATTTTATACCTCTTGAAGCTTAATGGAATTCTTCAACACAATGATTACACTCTCTCAATTTCTCAGCAGCTCACACTTCCTATTGCACCTCTCAAACAATTCAAGCAACACAAGGGATGAAGAGAAGTGTTTAATTTATAGAAAATCTCTTGACCATGTCAAACCATTATCCAAGAACTCAATCCAAAAGATTTTAGGATTGCATGAAGGTTATGGAGGAGTTGGTAATTGGTTGTTAGATCTCATCATGACCACCACTACTCCCATGATCATGAGCTAGAAAGTTGGAAGAAAATGAAGAACATAGGCTAGCATTTTTGCTATCACACGTGACTGAAGTTTGAAGCAAATGGGACACTCATATTGGGACAACTTAATTACTCAACATTCTAGCAACACTTAAACTATACTTATGCACAACTCTTATTCTTATGTTATATTTTAACACACATCTCAACCATATAGTATAATTAAATGTCACACTTAATAATTAAGGTTTCAATATAGTAGATGAAATATGGAAAAGTAATATACGTATAATCCATGTACATTTCATCACACTGGTATACTGTAATAGTTCATGGTATATTATCTCCACACATGCCCATATACATATTGCTACATAGATAATGTATTTATAACATATAGTCCCAATATATTTAGTCACAATGCTCATACAATATAGTTTTATAAGACTTAATATATATAGCCACATAAATGTCACACTGCACCATATAGTATGGTTGTATATGCTCATATTCACATAACTGTTAATATAATATTATTATCTTACTGACTTACTCATTTAGGTGAAGTAATTAAATCATGCCACTACTACAAAACAGTAAATAGACAACGCGGAAAAAACGTTGTGGTATCAGTCAGAAAAACGTCGTGGTTAAGGGTGTTGTCTATTTGACACCCTTACACAACGTTTTTAAAACGTTGTAGTTAAGCACAATACACAACGTTTTTAGGAAAAAAAACGTTGTAGATTTGATTTCCAAAAATTAGCAGATGCTTAAAAACGTTGTAGAAGGTATGATTCTACAACGATTTTGGATAAAAACGTTGTTGTTTAGTATATCAGACAACGTTTTGACACATTTACACAACGTTTTAAAAATGTTGTAGATTAAAAAAAAAGATTGTGGTTCACCTACATTACAAATGCACATGCAATATGCTAATGCCTGAAAGATTAACATATTGTAGCCTTAAAGATTTAAAGAGTTGTAACTTCAATCATTTATCAAAGATTCCAAGTATTCCAACCACACACAATTCTTGTAAAATATTAAGCGATGATAAAATATCAAATAACATATATGGTGTCTTAAACAAACAAAAATCAGATCTTAGTCCTTACAAAATCCCACTGCCGAATCCAACTAACATATGTAAATATAAAACCTAATAGAGAACCTTGTGAGAAAGGCCAACATAACTAATCCAAACCCCACTAGTAGTTCCTGCACCTAAACAATAGCATTAGCGAGACTTGCAATCCTTGGCCATGATCAAAGACACTCTTTTCCTATTGGGCCGATAATGGCAGATCCTACACACATTAAAAGCGAAACCATAAGTACAATAAAAAATAACATGGATTAAAAGTAGAGAAAGTTATGGAAATAACTTTATGGAAACCTAAACATTTTTTTCGAATGTCGAGTAAAGCGCATATAGACTTAAGAATACAAACATAATATAAAGCTTCCTTTTTTATACCTTACATTGATAATGAATTACAAATTTTACAATATATATATATATATATATATATATAATTAAAATATTAGCATCTTGCATATGCTGGGAGCGAGAACATCTGAAGCATTTTACAACCTAATACAATAACCCAAAAGGAATTTGGACTACTTTACTTCTTTGCAACAAAAGAAACTCAAACCTCATCCTTAATAGCAAAAGAAAGTTATGCAAAAACTCATAAACACAAACCATAGGTAGTAAGCAAACTAAGCATGTCATAAAAAGCGCAACAACTAGTAGCTGACACAAGAATTGCTTTAAAAATATGATACATCATTGCAATATATTATGTGCAATTCTAGCAGCTGACTAATTAAGCCTTCACAGACTACATATATACTTACAAGGGTCCCTACCCCATCCTAGATAACTCACTGAACTCTGAAGTAAATGAGAGAAATCTTGGCCGTAGGCGCCGGGGAGGTCGCACAAGACCGGAGGACCCGGTCAACACAATGCGCATGAGGCATGGAAGGGTTAGTACTTGACATCCATCCCCTGCAATTGCACTTGGAGAAGGAGAAGAAACAACAGTGGAATGGTTGCACCCAAGAAAGTTTTCCACGAGTGAAATGTTGAAGACAATATAACTATTAGTGAGTGAGCAAGCAAATTCGGTGACTTACACCATGGGCTCTAAAAGGAGGAGAAACCCCGACTTTAGAGTACAGGTCAAATTAGCGGACTATTAGTAGCGGACTATTGTTCATTCGGATGAGATTATTAAGTTACAAAAATAAATAAATAAATAGCTTTTCATGTTTAAAACTGTCTTACCATGGATGTAAAAATACTATTTCCAATAGCCATTTGCAAAAAGTTTGTGTTGAAGTCTAGATTATTCATATATGATCAAGTATGGCGCAACATACATTAAGTCAACTAGATAAAACACAATCAACTCAAGTACATAGTGAAACGTACTGACTACCTTTGAATTCAAAATTTCCTTGTGGAAAAACAAAACCATGAATCTTTGTGGAAAAACTCACAGAAACATGAACACAATCCTCACGAAGGAAATCAAGGGCATGAGGGTGGTCGAGATCAACTGATTATGAAATATCAATAATATACAAGTGACCCTGGCAAAATGAAAGTGCTTTATAAGAAATCCTTTGCCAAAATAACCAAATTTGTAAAAGATTCAAACACACCTCCATATAAGGTTCAGGTAACTTGTCAAGAGATAAAGCAGCATCCTTAAGTCGAGGTGCAGCTCAACCTGCCTTGCCTGAAAAAAAAAATGCTAAGAAACTTCAATTAATGAAGGTAAAGGAATTTCAAAACACCAAACTTCTAAATTGTAGCCTCTTTGAACATTAAAATTAGTGTGATTGCACATGTTCAAATTTTAGGAAGCTGAAACCGATTACATATAAAACATCACCTAGTTAAAAAGAAATCTAATCTGGCGAGTTAAGACAATCAAAGCTTTGAAATTTCGGATAGCAAATGGTTTTGATTTATTTTATCCAAAGAAATGTTATAAATTAGATGGAATTGGGAATAAGAAGTTATGCGAGAATGTGACTAAGAAATAGAAGTCAACCATTGTAAAGAACAATAACAAATAATAGAAAAGAATGTAAAGGAGGAAGAAGTTGAGAATTGGTTTATAACTTAATCTAATGATTCAACCTTTCAAATGAAGAATAAAGCAGTACTATAAACTCCATAACGAGAACATGAAGCCTCAAAAGAAGTGGAGTCAAGCACCGATTCCGGTGCCTTTTAATTTTCGCAATTAATCATAACAATAATAGAAATAAAATCATATTACCTCCCAAAAAAAATTGCATTACATTATTTAACTATTCCTTTAAAGAATTAATAAGAAGTCCACTAGCTCCAAGACATGATTATTTGCTCAAAGTTTCAAACTACCCTTGACACCTTTTTTAGTATTAGATAACTTCTACGTACACGGTGAGAGGATAAACATTCTTCTAAACATAGTTCGAACAACAATTTACTGTAAAAATTATAAAATTGATCGAATCTAGGAAATCTTTACCAAAATAATACTCATTTGAGACCAGGGATGAAACTCTCGAATTAGGGTCTCCATGTATCGTCTATACATAGAAAAATAAATACCAAATAAATCTCAAACACATAAGAAGAAAACTTAGCAAGGAGTGGGTGTGTACTAGCTGACGATTCTAGCCGACTGAGCCGGGGGAGACGCTTCAAATCTCAAGGGTATTGTCTTCTCGAGCGGTAGCGACTTGAGAGTCGTCGGTGCTGGTGGCTAAGGCTACAATCGGAGATGGCTTTCATTCAACAGAGCTGCTGCGAACGCCATAATAGACGCGCTTTGGATCACGATTCAAGGGGTTCGCGACCATTCACCGTGTGGTGAAGCGGATCCCGATTCTCCAGATCTGAGAAGTTCTACTCCATCGCCAATGTGTTCTTTGGAGCTTAGAAGCGGTGGTGGCGAAGAAATTGAAAGATTTTGTGTGAAAAATGGGAAGGAGGAATATCGATCGGGGAAAATTAGGGAAAAGTAAGGAGGGAATGAAATTAAAGTATAGGAAACGTTTTAAGCTCCGTGTTTTCACTTCCACATTATTTTTAAGCTCCGTGTTTTGTTTGATAGACAACGTTTTTAAATAAAAACGTTATCTAGTTAAAACAAAAAAATGTCCTTTTAAATAGATAACATTTTTGTATATATATCTACAACATTTTTACAAAAAACGTTGTAAAAAAAATACCACAACGTTTTTATAAAAAAATGTTGTGGTATAAGTGTTGTCTATTAGGTACTTTGTACTGGCCTGAACCTCCTTAATTAATTATCACCAATATCAATTAATCATTGGTCAACATATTTGTGGATTTCCATACCCGTTACTTATCTATATAATAATCACCTATTATTAATTAATTATCAAGGAATCAATATTCCATCATAACCATTATCAATTAAATAATATGACAATTAATAACCAGTAATTAATCCTCATCATCAAATAATTAATATACCACACATCAATTAACAACTAATAGTATACTACAACAACAATTGATAATTAATATTACCTAATTTCTCAATTTATAATCTCATCGCCGATTATCATTACTATTAGTATTTCCCATCACTATGCCACACAAGGCTTTCAATGAGTTTACCACAAAACTCCACATATTCTCAATTATTCATTTATTTAATATAATTGAGTTATCTCATTTCATAACACGAAATCGTTCATATTCAAATAATTTTTTATTTCCATTAATGTATTTATTTAATAATATGCGGAAATCCTCGGGTATTACAAATAAGACATGAAAATGATTTTTCTCTCTCTTGAGCTATTTATAATTTGATACAATGTATTGGCTGATGCAAGGTGGCTGATGTGTGTTGATTTTTAGTCACATGGCAATCTTGAGTGGTTCACCAAATCCAATTTTGGCTAGATCTACAAGTTACTTATTAAAGAATGTGACAAAAAGGCATTTAGGTCATTTACCATACAATTTTAATGGCTTTCTTGACATTCTATCTCAACCCTTAGGGTTTAACCCTAAGGTTTTGCAAATTTGATTTTTAAGGTTTTTAATTAGGGCTAATACAAGTAAAATTTAGTTTCCTAAATTATAAATTAGGGTTTCTTAATTGTATTTAGGGTTACTAATTATACTTGGCTTGAGCATTAGGATTAAGGTTTCGTAATTATCCTTATACTTTCTTAATTAGTAATTAGGGTCCTTAATTTAGCAATTAGGATTTCTAAGAATTAGGGTTTCTAATCATTAATTAGGGTTTCTCTAATTAGCATTAAAATCTACCATACTTGTTATTAATCGTATAACATAATCACTAAACAATCTTAAACTTGTATTTGACTTTTCAAATTAGGGTTTATCAAAGTATTGCTAGAGTTTTCTACTGTTGCACCATAATTGACCAATCATGATCAATGTACACATACAATACATATTTATAGCACTGAAATTTAATTAATATTATATTATTATTCTTATTCCTTATTCAAAATCCAAAATTAGGGTTTTGAATCCATATCAAACTTAACTTTCATATATACCACTATTAATTAAGTTAAAATAATTAACTTAACTAATCCGAATAAATTCATATAATAAAATAATTATTGTAATAATTCTAATAACCATATCATATATTAAATAATACAATCATCATATTTTCATGGAAAATAGATAATAAAAATATTTTACTACAAAATATAATTTATAATGATCAATAATTTTCTAAAAAAATTATTTACAATTATTCATGTAATAAATAAATTTTTATTTATGGCATATATACATACGATTTACCTTGCACATATTCCCACCTTTATTATTTTTTTAAAAAAATTATATGCAAAATTTCTTATTTAATTATATCGAAAATATTAGGTTATTACATTTAGCGCCTTGCAGCTGGTCAAACAGGTCATCAATACGAGGTAACAGATACCTATTTTTGATGGTGAAATGATTCAACTCTCGATAATCAATACAAAGTCGCATACTCCCATCTTTCTTCTTTACGAATAGAATATGAGCACCCCAAGGAGACGTACTAGGACGAATGAAGCCAATATCTAACAATTCCTGCAGTTGGGTTTTTAACTCCTGAAGTTCAATAGGAGCCATTCGATATGGGGCTTTGGAAATGGGTTTTATACCGGGTTCAAGGTCAATATAAAATTAGATTTCATGCTTTGGGGGTAGGCAAAGAAGTTCTTCAGGGAATATGTCAGGAAATTTATTAACAATAGAAATATCATTCAAATCTGACGTATTTTTGTTTAAATCTGTGACATGAGCTTAGAAAGCTTGACATCTATTTTTCAATAAATGAATAGCTTTATGGATTGATATGACAGTGATTGACTTTAGTGGGTTGGTTTCTTGAATTCGCATAATAGGTTGGTTAGGAATATGAAAGCTAACAACCTTACGAAAATAATCAATTTTGGCATAATGAATAGTTAACCAATCAATCCCTAAAATCACATCAAATGCAAGTATTTTTCAAAGAGATGAGATCGACTGGTAATGTGAGGGTACCGATTTGAATCGAACAAGACTTATAAACAGTGGATGTAATGAAGGTTTCTCCCAACGGAGTTTCAACAGTTAAGTCAAAGTCTAATTTCTCTAGAGTTAAATTTAAACGTTGAGCGCAAGTAGGAGAAATAAAAGAATGGGTAGAACCGATATCAAATAAGGTATAAACTTTGCAAGAGTTTATGATTAGCTTACCCGTGATAACTTCGTTCCGGTTCCTTACTTTTTTGGAGGTCACAAAAAACGCTCTTCCTGAAACTACCGACTTCGACTTGTCTGGGACGACCTTTAGTGTCTCCATCCCCACTGGACTTGACTTCACTATATGACAAAATCGGGCTAGGTGACCTTCTCTTCCGTAATTATAACATGTTTTGGACTTCATCGTGCTGTTTGGACTGATGTGTCTGGTAGAGTTTGTGCCCTAGAGGCCAATTATTTGATACGATTGCTTAACATTTTGATATTATATTTGATTGAATAAATGAATGATTTTATTATGGTTTTATTTACTGTGTTATATAAATGTTAACATAATAAAATTCCTTAGAATAGTGATACAAATTATATAGTTTCAAGTATGTGACTTGAACATGAGATTATATAATTATAATTAGTATCATTATTCTTAAAAGTCCTTAGTCGAGTATCATTGTTGATGGGACAACAATGATGCATTGAGACTAGTATGTGGATTGACTGATGACCAAATCTCATTGGTCATAAATATATGAGATATTAAGTCAATGCATAGGTACATGTTAGAGAACGATGTACTGGACAGAACCACCATGAGAATTCTATGTGGAGCATTATGCGAATTGTCATTAGCGATTCTCATAGTGACAATGATGTAATGATCCTTCGACCTGAAATCACTATATTACTACACGGGAATTTATGTGCTTTGATATCCTCAAAGGTCACCTTTAGTAGGGTGGACTATAAAGGTGATTATTGGGTACATCATGAATCGTGTGAGGAATATGAGTGATCTAGATGAAATTTAACCCTCCTATATATTAAGGGTGATATCCATAGGCCTCTTGATTGAGTGGGAATACATGCCCTACCCAATGGAAGGGATCAGTAGCAGTTATATTCGAAGTGGATGATGAGACTGTCAAAGTATTTCCCATACGACCAATTCATCTCAAAGGAGCTGACAATCCTTTGAAAGTGGCCGCACCAGAGCCAATTCCTTTACCTTGCAGACTGCAACATCCTGTTGTCAGCTTGCATAAAGTTCCATGGAATTATGGAGAAGTGAAGGATCCACGTCTCATACTATCGCTATGAAGGTCGAAGGAAAATCCAATCGTACCTTCCTCGGCGGGTTATCAAGCCTACTTGCGAAGCAAATGGGAAGTTGCCCATGGAGAAGATTGAAAAATTCCTCGTATTATGGGCCACAATCAAGCCAAAGTGGTTTTAAGCTTGCGAAGCTCCACACCGATTTCATTACGGACTGGTTTTCTCTTAGGAGCATCGGAAGGTCTTGCTAAGGTTTTGGAAGAAGCTACACCGCCAAAATCGGTGAATGTGGAAAAATTTCAACATTTGGTTGATCACATTTTCAACAACAATGTGATATTCTTTCGATGATGACATACCTCCGAAGGACCGGTCATTACAAACCACTCGCACATCGCGAGTGTTGTCTTCCGGCACATGCTAGTTTGGAGTATTGATAGATGGAGGTTCATCTCTAAATATCTCGTCCTTATGCCACCTCGGTGAAGATGAATATCAATCTCAAGCTTAATCCAAGTAGCCATACGATCATCCGAGAGTTTTGATGGATCCCGGCGAAATTCCATTGGAAAGATTGAATTGCCAATTGAGATTGGTCCAGATACATTCAATGTATCCTTCCACGTCTTCAAGATCGACTCAGGATACAACTTGTTATTGGGGAGACCATGGATACACATGTCTGGAGCTGTTCCCTCCACCTTACATCAACAACTCAAATACATCATCAACAACAGTCTAGTCACTTTATCAATCTTCGGTTGGAATGTCCTAGACCGGGAACTCTACCAATTATCGACAATTCGGAAGTTGAGCCCGCCGACTTCTATACTCACGGAAGTGAGTAACACGCAATACCATTCTATTGGAGCGCCACTTCCCGTACCCAAGATTTTTGACGAGGTTATGTCAGCCACTCAAGAAATGATGTTATTGGGTTATCAACCTAGACAAGGGCTTGGTAAGGATCAACAGGGTATTAAGCACCCTATCCAAATGTCCAGTCAGATTGGGACAGCCGGGCTAGGCTATTCTACTAATTCCACTCACACGAATCCTCAAAGTACAAGCAGGTTCCTCAAGCGTCCGCCGCACGACGATTTTCTATACCTTTACCTCATGAGTTAATGCAATCTCCAGTAAAGGTACCAGCCCATATGGTGGCTATGCTATTTCCGAAGCCAGTGCCAATCAAAGCTAAAGAGGTGTTGATTCCTGATCCCGAGGCGGAAGAAAAGGAACGGAAACATAAACATGACCTTGCCTTGATGATGGCAGGCATTCGCGTCATTGTTCATGATCAACACACAAACAGATACACCCCAGACGATGATTGCCCCGATGTCAGCACCAGAATAACCCTCCTCACCAGGCTGGAAAACAAGCTTCACAGTTCCCTTTTAAAGAATGAGCAGCTCATTTAGACTTGGATAAGCAAAAGATAATAATAATAATAATAATAATAATAATAATAATAATAATAATAATAAAATGAATAAGAATTTGGACGCATCGTCTTATTAATTCATGGTGGATGTGACTGATACCTTCAATTTGTCTTTCCTAGATTGAAGCAACTTGGTTGCTCCTAGCAGCATAGCTACATGGGAATCGTGGCCACAGGCATGCATCTTGCCATCAATTTTGCTCCGATACTCCAAATCAGCTAGTTCCTTCCACATGGTAATTAAGATTCATTTCAAAAGAAGAGCTGAGTGATATTTACTTGAAGCTCAACAGTTTCATGAAGAAAAACATTAAGAAAAACCTTCACTATATATCAAATATATTTGACGAGTTAATGGAATGAAGCTAGCTGTAGAGGCTAGAAAGGATCTTGTGTCCCGCAATGTGTTGTACTGCATGATCTACCCTAATGTGCATGCATGTATGCTTAAGAGGTTTAATTTGAGGCTGTGAGCTATGGAGAGAGACAAAATCCTTTGGGGTGGTGGGGCTTAGAGACTACAGTAAGTACACCCTTGAATTTAAGTGGAACAACTACAACCTGCTTCAGCTGGAGCTGGTAATGGGATCCGATACTTGGAAAGACGTAAAGAGTAGGGGAAGAATATCTTAAAGTTTGGCCCTGTAACTGCATAATTCATCTAAAAATATTCTCTTTACATTCTTACAAAAATCCATTCATCATAAACTGATAAAAATAAGGCTTTAACTGATTTCGTTAATTATGGACAACTGTGAGTGTTAACTGTCATATAGTATAATAAATTTATTACTCAAACTGATCAAAATAAAGTTGTAGCTTTAATCTTTTACACTTAATTCATGCATGCCACTTAATTCAGAAATCATATACGTTGTGTTAGATATTGTTTTTCCATTATTTTTTTGAAGTTTAACAAATATTTAAATTCAAAAATATAATATCAGAGCCGACTCCGGGGGATCGGACTCGGTTATTACATACGATGTTAGAGAAAATTTTTATGAAATGAGATTAATTGGAATGACAAAATAGAAAAAGAAGGAAGAACCAGAGGATATAAAGGAAACAAAAGAAGAAAAACAAAGCTAGGAAATAAATATGGTGAAAAAGATAGAAATGATAAGAAATCAATTTAGAGAGAAAACAATAAAAGAATTCATTTCATTTTCTCGATATCCTCTTGTACAAAACTGTACTATTCTTATACCCCTACTGCATACAACATGTAGCCAAACATCACAACTAACCACACATTTAACTTCAATTAACCAAATATTCCTATATTTACTAATACTCTTACTACATAATAAGGACTCTCAAAAACTCGGATTGGATCATCTGATTGGGGGTAAGGACACTAATGCTGGTGGTATTATATAAGTTGCTAACAAGTAACTTTAGATATTAACTTTTGGGTGGTCCTGTGGTGGGTGGTGCTAAGACTTTAGATACTATGGTGCCTGTAAATGAATTTGATTCGATTCGGACTTGCTCAAAATTAGTTTTGGACTAAATTTGAGATAAGTCGTTTCATTAAACCTGGAGAGGGAGATCATCCATGTCAGCACGGAGGGCGAAGAAGGGTTGAGCCCCAGAACCGATGGAAGCTACTACCCCGGTGTTGGCAATTGGCCAGGAGTATTGAACGCCAAGTGAGTTGATTTCAGACCTGATGAGTTGACTTGTCCTGTGCTCCTCAAACCCCAGCTCCGGGTATTGGTGGATCTCCCGTCTCATACTTGTCACCCATTGCAAGAATTGGGGCTGTCTCGCCAATTCCAGTAGCTCTCGACCCAGATTCCCAACCATCTCGGAGTCTAACAAAGCAATAGCCCATGATGATTGGTACACTAGTATAAATGTCACCAAAAAGGAGAAGAAAGACGACATGACGAAGAAGAGGAAATTAACTTGAAAACATGAACTGAATTCCAATTTTAGTAAGAAGAGATTAACTTGAAAATATGAACAAAAGAATCCATTCGCACTAGCATTCAAAATTTTCAGAACAAAATAGAACCCATTTCAGAAGTAAAACATATTTACAAAAGAATCAGCGGACAGGGCCTAACCATTAGCATTCAAAATTTTCAAAACAAAACATTTCTTTTCGAGGAATTGACAAAATGAACAAATTAACCTGAATATGAATGAATAATACATAGTAAAGAAATTATTTTGAAAGTAAATTCGACTAATAGCAATTAATTCAATTTACTTACGAAGTACAAGTACAGAGAGAATCTCTAATTTTCTCTGCGATAACTCATTGGTCAGTGGTCATTGGTTAGGGTTAAAGAAAGTTGAGAGAGGGGAAAGAGAGGTGCTGCAGATGTAAGTGAGGGAGTTGAGCCGCCGATCTAGAAGAAAGATTAGGGGGACTTGCCATTGATCGATCTTGAGCCATCGTGCTAAAATGAGAGTGGGAGAGTTGGGGGCAGGGACGCGATGCGGGAAAGAGGGAAGATTTTTGGGCATAATATTAACCACTATATATATATATATATATATTTCAATTTTCTTGTTTGGGCATAATATTTTTGGGGATAATATTTTAATTTTCTTGTATATTTTTTTATTATTAGTATTTTATTCACCTTTGTATTGATTTTACTTTTTATATAAGATAATTGATTAATTCTTTTTGTGATAGAGTTTCATTTATGAGATATTGATTTCTCTATTCTAGATATGTTTTTCTTTGTTGAAATATCTTGTGCCGATTGTTAATAGATTTTTCATATTTGGGTGTGGGATAATCATAATAGTTTATTATTAAGAAGCTTGTGTTGAAAATTTTTGCTATGTTTTTTATATGGTTTGACTTCATTAAAAAATAACTAATTAATACCATTTTTACAATATACCCAAGGATTCCATCGGAAGATATACACATTTACAGTTACAAAGTTAACCTCTGTCAAGCATTCATATATAAAATGAGCAAATTACAAATCAATGAAAATGTAATTAGAGAAATTTATACTAATTGAGATCACCTCCGCGCTTGGTTGATATATATATATATATATATATATATATATATATATGGGAAAAATGTATATACACAGCTGTGTAGTACACAGTCGCTTATGATTTCTGAAGGAGATGGTCTTTCCAAGGAGCAAGTATGAAGAAGACGCGTACAATAATAAATTAATAATCATCCAACTGTTAGGGGTTCGTGGTGGAATAACCACCAGTCGGAATATAAGTCTTTATAAATAGGTATTTAAAATAGCTATTTATACAAGCAATCATTTGGAATTAAAGCCCTTTGAAGTCGTAGTAGATATTATGAACACGACCAATATTACTCGTAAAGAGACTGCAGAAGGTTATTTTTCTTTATGTTATATATGCACTATGTGATAGGTTGACTGATTTATTGATAGAGAAGAGAGTCCTTAGTAGTTAGTTAGAGGAGCAGAAGTCCGAAGGGAAAAAAACTAATGGATTTTCTTTATCCCGCATTTTTACTTTTCAACTCACTTTATAAGCTCAAAGTCTTAAAGGTAAATATTTACACTTGTTATGGTCATGTAAGGTTTGATTAGTTGGTATTTTCTTATTTGGTTACTATGGTATCCATGTTCTAATTATTGACTCTCATGTTGTTGCAAGGTTTCCTAATCTTTATAATGTTTTTAAATAAGAATATCTTCTTTATGTTGTTTGAAATTCATTATACATCTATGTCGAAACTGACATAATTTTTGTATATTTTCTTTATTTATTTGACAATTATCTTTTGCAACTAGAAGTGCTAGCCCGAACTGAGGAGAAGTAGCTTGCTACTTGAGGAATTGATATACCAGATGATCTGTTATGAAATAGTATCTCGCTAAAAACATTATTATTATTATTATTATTATTATTATTATTATTATTATTATCTTAATTTAAAGCTGACATTTTAATAGTCGTTGCAAAAAGTTGTATAAAATATGCAACGAAAATAAAAATTATACTTGATGAATGTGGTCCATATTAAATGACGAAATATAAAGACAAAAAAACTTTCGTTGCCACGATGAGGAGAAATCAGTGGTTAGAAATTTTGCAACGAATTTCTAACGAATTTTGTTTCCAAATTTTGCAACGACTTATGAATTTCGTTGCAAAAAGTGAAAGTCTGACACAATCTGCAATGAAGGACAAGTTTCGTTGCTAAACATACTTTTAGCAACGACTTATAAAGTCGTTGCCTGAAAAATCGTTGCTAAAGCCCTATTTTTAGCAACAAAAAAACTTTTGTTGCCCACGATGACGGGAAATCAAGTGGCCAAAAATTTTGCAACGAATTTCTAACGAAATTTTTTCCCGCCAATGAATTAGTAATGAAATTTTGCAACGACTTATGAATTTCGTTGCAAAAAGTGAAAGCCTGATACAATCTGCAATGAATGACAAATTTCGTTACTAAACATATACTTTTAGCAACGACTTATAAAGTCGTTGCCCAAAAAATCGTTGCTAAAGGCCCTTTTTTTGTAGTGAATTGATAGTTCCATTGTGTTGGGATTATTAGTGTTAGTGGAAATCAACATCTATTTCGATAATAATGGATGTCTGGAGGTTATATTGACCAATCGGGTAATTAATTGGATAAATGAGCAATTAATTGCTATTAATTCACATGCTTATAACTATTTGTTCACATATGTGTACTATTGATTCACATGCATGTACTATTAGGGGAGGTGGTGCAAGATTGATAATACTTGCATGACTAAATTAAAAATGGAGGTATAGATGAAGGTACTATACTGTAATTATTTTTTTTCACATGATTGAACTATTGATTCACATGATATACTATTAGGGGAGATGGTGTAAGTTTGATAATACTTGCAGGACTAAATTAAAAATGAAGGAAAAGATGAAGGTATTATACTGTAATATTTCGAGCCCCAAAACGTGCAATTATCGAAACTATATTTTTCTATAAATAGAAGTTCATTCTTCCTTCATTCTCACCAATTCACTAAGACTCACAAGAGTAATTATACAGAGAGAAGCTATAGAGAGAAAGAAGAAGAGAAGTCTGCTACCTCACTATTCCAGCATCCAATCTTCTTCTGAGGTAAGGGATATTATTTTGTTCAGTATTCATAGGAATAATATTTTCTTCCATACTCTGTAGTATGTGAGTAATATTATTTCATCTCGTATTCCTGATTATACCCTCATCTTGTTAAAGTATTGTTTCTATACTCTGTGAAATTAGTAGAATATCCTTAAAATTTGCGCTTCATCTAGTATCATTTCATAAGGATATTTTCTGCACATTCTTGTTAAAATTTAAGCTTTTCATGCTGGAGTACTGTCCATGAGTACTATTCATTTATACGGTACTATTCACAAAAGTACTATTCAGAAAGTACTATTCATAAAGTACTATTCAGAAAGTACTATTCATGAGTACTATTCACAAAGTACTATTCTTGAAGAACTATTCACAGGATACTATTCACCCAGGTACTATTCACCCCGAGTACTATTCATGACAAAAATTGATTTCTTTTCGGTCCAAAACATTTTTGATACAATATTATTCTTGAATTTTACTCCACAAAGCAGTATCATGTTGGCAATTTGAATATTATTGAATTCTGGATAAATTAAATTATAAATCTTTAAAAATTTATCCTTTGTTTCTTTTAATTGAATTCTTATATCATTGTCATCATCCTCATGCTTATATTGTGATGAAAGTCATCTTTGGCTTACGTGCATAGATGGACTGTTAATTGGTATGATTATGACTAGGGATCATTCGGTATAATCATGACCCGTAATGTTACAAATGACATGGTAAAAGTCCTCATTGGCCTGTAGTTCATTGATGGACAGTTGTTGGTATGATTATGAGCAGGGATTATTCGGTATAGTCATGACCATTGATGATTACATGAATATCCTTGGCCGTGGTGCATGGATGATTCGATGATGTGGTTTATTTATTAAGCTGAGTCACAGCGATAAAGTTGATGAATATCATTTTAAATCATAGAAGTAGATATCATACTCTACTTGACTCTTCTAATGGATTGCTTGTTCCGCTGCAGTTAAACTTGTTGTCTATTATATTCTATCAGTTTAACATTGTTGAAGGCTAACGATAACTTATTCTGCATTATCTTAGTCATAATATTTCTTACTGAGCTAGTTGAGCTCACCCTTTGCTTTTATTGTTCTCTTCAGGAAATGAGAATATAGTTGGGACTAGTCGGTGAACGGAGTGACGGTCCAGATGATAGCATTAGTAGTCCTCACTATTCTGTTAAATAGTGTGATAATAAATGTAATGAGGACTCTATTTGAGTTTGAATACTGTCTAGAAGACAATATTCGTATTAAAAATCTCAGTTTATGTTTTGTCGTATTTTACACGAAAGTTGTATTATTAAGTTGTATTTGAATTTTATACCATGTATTTGGCGACACAAGATGGGTGATGTATACCTATTTTGAGGGCGTCACACTTTTACTTCACCACCCCTTTCAGGAATAAAAGTGTAGCTGGGACTAGCAGAGAGAACATGGGTATAAAGTGGTGATACGAATTAGTCACAAGCCTAATCAAATTATCAAATGGTGTGGCATAATAATTATACTGAGAACTTAAATGTGTGCGACATAATTTATACATCATTTAATATTTTATTTTGGTGAACAATAATAGGATGAGGCAAACTCAAATTTGGAAGCATCAAAAATGCACTCCATTAGAATGAGGAGGACATAAATCTTCTCGCGTTCCTTTGGGGACTTGAAATATTTACTGCTGTACTTTAGATGGCATTGTAATAATTTGAGTATGAATATTGTCGTATTATATACGTTACAATATTTGTATTGAAACTCACAGTATATGTGTCGTCGTATTTTGCACGACAGTTGTATAAATGAAGTTGTCAGTAGTGTATTTTCTGGCGACCCAAGATGGGTGATGTATACCTATTTTGGGGGCGTCACATAAATAACAAGTTTAACTAGGAGTGAGTGTTATTTTATAAAGTGGATGTTAGTATATCTAATATATATTGTGATTCTAATACTATGTGTAGGTGAACGTGAGTTGTAAATTTATAGCTTACGCACGAGGCAAGTTCCTTACCCTAAACTTTTTTTGAGCAAGCTTTGTTCCTAAATTTTATTTGAGCAAGCTATAACCCTATCTTTATTCGGACAAGTTTTGAATTCCAATAGTTATTGATTTATTCTAACTTGTTTATAGTTAAGCAAGCTTCTTTAATTCCATTCTTGTATAGTGAATGCAATTTCTTGAATTCCAATTCCTAATGTTGAACTGTCTTATTTCAATTACTTTGCACAAGTTATTATCATGTTGAACAAGTTTTACTTTCAGCTTGCTATTAGTAATACATGTTCAGTAATTCTATATCTTATTTTATAATATCATAGCCTTAGCTTAATATTGTTCAAGCAATGTTTATTGTTTAATTCAATGCTTATGTTTTTGGTTATTTCTAAGCATGCCTATTATTCTTAAACATTTTAACTTAAACTGTTATTGATTACTCGTAGTGTTGTTAAGTCTTGTTGATTCAACTAATCCCTTAGTTGATGGTCGTGAAACCCTAAATTACCTTGAAGCTTATCCAAACCAAACTTTCTTTGGTGCGGACTTGTACTCTAAAAATTGGGAAGAACAACCCCATATCAGGGGATTATTTTTAAACTTACGCAATGGCGTTAAAATGTTTACGTAATACATAGTACGAAGGGCTGATCACCTGGAGTACGAGATGATGGTCCATATAGTCGTTTAGTCTGTTAAAGGTTACAATAAAAACACCTGTTAACCTAGGACATAGATGATGATTATAGTCTTTTAGATTGTTAAAGGTTCAAGTAACCTAGAGTATAGTTCATAGTCTTGTGACCCTCAGTTACATTTTATATGTTGATATCAGTTCTTGATTATTATTGACAGAGTATTATTCAACTCTGATGAGCTTATTCATTAGCAATTATTATGCTATTGTTATTCATTTCTATTCCCAGTGAGCATTTGTTTTACTCACTCTTGCATAAATACAATTATTGCAGCTAAAGTTGAGAAGGTGGATGAACCTACCACTAGCAAAGGAAAGGGAATATGAACAAGTGATGAAGACTTGTGGTTTACTTACTGTTATAATGATAGACTTTATATTTAATTATGTGATGTAATTATTTTATTTCCGCACTTGATTAATGTAAAGGTTAAAAAACCTTGGAGACTTTTTGATTAATGATGTAACCCTTTTAATGGGAGGATTTATGGTTTAATTCTATTATATTTGGGTAGTTAGATATGAATGAATGAAAAGTGAACACCAAATCTTGTGGGAATGAAGTACCTGGATTTGGGGGTGTCACAGGTTGGTATCAAAGCTTTAGGTTATGAACCTTAGGTGGGCAAAAGCCTTAGGAAGTAACCTTATAGAAGATTGAAAAGATAGTGGTGATGAACTCTTGTTGAGTTTTAAGGAAGGAGTAATAAAACACTTTATGTGCTTATGTGATTGTAACCTTTGTGCTTATGAGTGTCGAGTAGTAATGATTAATAATTAAAACTTAAAATTTTATTGTCAGGATGGCTAATGTAGGAGAATCCAGTCAGGTTAGGGAGGAAAGATCCCATATGCCTAGAAAGAAGGATCCTCGAGATATTTAGATGATTTGGGAACAACTACTGCCACGGGAGTCATCTCCGTTGGTTACAGTGGTTGAGCAGGAAGGCTTACCTAATGAGGATGATGAGGAAGAGATGGATGAAGAGGATCTCGTTGAACTACCACAGTCGGATGGGGTTGAGAAGGAAGAGGAAGAAGAGTTTTCACCAAAATCGATTGTTGGTCGTATGTACGATGAAGTACACGACCGTAATGTGGAACTGCAGGACAGAGTTGAGGAGTTGGAAGAGATAGTAGCCGAATAGCAGACCTTTATGGCGTAGAAGGACGACGAGATTCGAGATTTAGATGGACGTCTAAGTAATGTTGAATGGAAGCTGATTCACACTGAAGGAGAGAACGAGCGAATGACAGAGGAGATCGCGAAGCTGAAGAATAAACTGAAAGAAGAGTCTATTAAGAGGGCAAGAGCCGAAGACGCGTACGAGAAAGCTTCTCAATGAGCAGGGGTAGCAGAGAGAGAGAGGTGCAAGTAAAGAAGATCAAGATGGAGGAGATGAATAGCGTTTTCAACATCGTGGTAAACTGAGCCCAAGACCGAGTAATGTACTATCCGATTTAGTTCTAGACGCTGCCATGGTACATGCTAGACCGACGTACAATGTTTCGTATTATGGAAGAAGAGTGTCGTAAGGCTATGCAACATTTTAGTAGGCCATCATAAGAAATGTAATTATTGTGTGATTAATAAGTAAATAAGATGTAAATCTCAGGTATTATATAACCAATGAGATATGATGATGATGATGTTATCCTGAAACTTTTGTAGTTCAGCAAAGTAATGTATATAACAGGGATGTTATCATGGTTATGTTTTTAAAAGATGATGAATAAATAAAAGTTACTATTTATTCAAGATATTGTGTGCTATGTGGTAATTTTTATGATGTGCAAGTTGAATATATAATATTTAAAAGATTGAATATAATCTAATGAGAATATTTTAACAGAAAATGCCTCCAAAATGTCAACCAAGACAAAGGACTCCTAAGGGATCTACCAATAACAACAATTCCGAGGCTAATCTTGTTCAGCAATTAGTAACGTTACTGATGGGAGCTTTGCAGAATCAACCGCAAAATCAAGCTGTGACATTTAAGGATTTTAAGGCAGTTGGGCCACCAGAATTTAGTGGGTCCATGAATTCGGTTGAGGCACAGACCTGGATCATGGAAATAGAGAAAGTTTTCGAGGTGGCTAGAGTAGGTGAGAACCAGAAAACTGCTTTTGCAACATTTATGTTGAAAGCAGATGCGAGTTATTGGTGGAAAACTAATAAAATTCGAGTAGGTTTAATGACTTGGGATAGGTTTAAGGAGATATTTTTCGAGACTTATTTTCCAGAAAGTTCAAAAAATCAAATGGAGGTGCAGTTTTTAGAACTGAAGCAAGGATAAATGACAGTGGCGAAGTATGCCGCTAAATTCAATGAGTTGGCGAGGTTCACGTCATATCAAGTAAACACAGATGAGTGCAAGGCTAAGAGGTTTGAACAGGGATTGAAGCCCTGGTTATACAGCAAAGTTTCCATGTTTCAACTGAAGACATTTACCGCGATACTGGGGAAAGAAATTCTCGCTGAGGGTGGAGGCGAGGCTATAACAAAGTACAATCAAAAACAGAGAAAGAAGAAGAATGATGGTGAAGCTAAGAATAGTGGTGGTGGTAGTGGAAATGGTAATAATAATTTGAAGAGAAAATGGAATGGAAATATAAGTGCTGGAAACCAGCAAGGTAACCAGCAGAAGAAGAAATTTAAAGCATGTGCTACATGCAGGAGGTTTCACACGGGTATGTGCTTAAGGGGGAAACAAGTATGCTATAACTGTGTCCAGGAGGGTCACATTGCCCCAAATTGTAGTTAACCCAAGAAGAATGTTTGCTACATCTGCGGGTCAAAGGATCATTTTGCTCGTGAATGTCCAAATAAGAAATCTGGTGAGACAACTGGAAGCAAAGGAGGTAGCAACGGAGGTACATTGACTATTGCGGGACCAACGTCTTCAAATAAGCCCACGGCCAGAACCTTCAACATGACGGTGTAAGACGCGGTGCAATCAAAAGATGTCGCGTCAGGTATTATCCCAATCAATAATATAAATACATATGTATTATTTGATTCGGATGCTACTTGTTCGTTTATATCTGATGAATTTGCTAAGAGGTTAGAATTACCTAGTGAAGAGTTGAATTTCCCTTTACAAATAGAAATTGTGAATAGGGAGGTAATTCCTATTAGGTTTGTATACAAGAACTGCTGGGTGAATATTAAGGGGAATGTTATGAAAGTAGATTTAATCCCGATAAAACTTAGAGAGTTTGATGTTATTTTGGGAATGGATTGTTATTCAATTATGGAGCAATAATTGATTGCTAGAAGAAATGTATAAACCTTATAACTCCGTCAAAGGTAGTTTTCTATGGTAGCAAATCGCCTAGATAAATGAGATGTCTGATAGTTATGCAGACCAAGAAGTTATTGAGTCAAGGTTGTGTAGGATACTTAGCTTACACAGTCAATACTTAGAAGAAGAAGAGTGTGAAATTGGAGGAGATACCAGTAGTTAGGGATTTTGTGGACATGTTTTCAGAAGATTTTCCAGGACTTCCGCCTGACCGAGAGATCGAGTTCGTGATTAAATTAGCGCCAGTAATTGCTCTAATATCGAAGGCCCCGTACAGAATGGCTCTGGTAGAGATGAAGGTGTAGGGTTTCGACACAGAAATGCACAGTGGAAAATAAAAATTTATAAAGCAATTTTGAAACCCTAAACAGGATCTATGCGAAAAAATCAATTAATTCAGAGGTTAGAAATTATACCGATTATAAAACTAGAATCCATAAATGCATCGCTGCAACTTACATACCTTTCCAGCATCCTTTGGATTGACAAAACCCTCAGGTTGTGTCATGTACACATCCTCAAGGAGATTTCCGTTAAGGAAAGCAGTTTTGACATCCATCTGCCAGATTTCGTAATCATAAAAAGCTGCAATAGCAAGTAAGATCCTGATGGATTTAACCATTGCCACTGGAGAGAAGGTTTCATCATAGTCAACACCTTGAATTTGTTTGTAACCTTTTTCTACCAGTCGGCCTTTGTAGGTTTGTACATTACCATCCATATCGGTCTTCTTCTTGAAAACCCACTTGCACCCGATTAGTTTTACCCCTTCGGGTGGATCAACCAAAGTCCATACTTGGTTAGTATACATGGAGTCCATTTCAGATCTCATGGCTTCAAGCCATCTCTCAGAATCTGGTCCATTCATAGCTTCTTGGTAGGAAGCAAGCTCATCCTGATCAATGAGCATCACATCACCGTTTTGAGTCACCAGATATCCATAATATCTCTCGGGCTCTTGGCGTGTCCTACCAGATCTACGAATTCCTTGTGTAATTTGAGCAGGTTCACTTTCTACAATTTCTTGTGGTTCCTACTCACGTTCCAACTCAGGTTCAATGATATTTTGTGGTTCTCAAATTTCTTCGAGTTTGACTTTCCTCCCACTGTTTCCTTTAGAGATAAATTCTTTTTCTAGGAAAATACCAGTTCGAGCAACAAACACTTTGTTCTCAGAAGGTTTGTAGAAATAATACCCTTTTGTTTCCTTTGGATATCCCACAAAATTACATTTATCAGATTTGGGTCCGAGCTTGTCAAAATCCAGACATTTTAAAAACGCCTCGCAACCCCAAATCTTCATGAACGACATACTAGGATGTTTCCCAGTCCACATCTCATATGATGTCTTCTGAACCGTCTTTGTAGGAACACGGTTAAGTGTGAATGTAGCTGTCTCTAGGGCATGACCCCAGAAGCTTATTGGAAGATCTTCATGACTCATCATTGATCGTACCATGTCCAACAATGTGCGATTTCTCCTCTCAGATACACCATTCCATTGTGGTGTTCTAGGTGGAGTGAGCTGTGATATAATACCACACTCCTTTAGAAGGTCATCAAAGTCTTGGCTTAAGTATTCACCTCTTCGATCGGATCGAAGGGCTTTTATGCTTTTGCCAAATTGGTTTTGAACTTCATTCTTGAATTCCTTGAACTTTTCAAAGGATTCGGATTTGTGTCTCATAAGATACACAAATCCATATCTACTGAAGTCGTCAGTAAATGTAATGAAGTAATAAAACCTACCTCTTACTAACAAACTCATGGATCCACATACATCGCTATGTATAAGTCCCAATATATCGCTAGCCATTTCACTGTGTCCAGTGAAAGAGGCTTTAGTCATCTTGCCTAATAAACAAGATTCGCATTTTTCATATGATTCAAAATCAATTGAATCCCAAAATCCATCTTTATGGAGTTTTGATATGCGTTTCTCATTTATATGGCCCAAACAACAGTGCCAGAGATATGTCAGATTTGAATCATTTGATTTAAATCGTTTTGTATTTATGTTATAGATAGGCATTTCTAAATCAAGAATATAGAGACCATTAAACAATTATGCAACACCATAGAAAATATCATTTAAGTAAAACGAACAACGATTGTTCTTAATTATAAATGAAAAACCTTTCTTGTCCAAACAAGAAACAGAAATAATGTTTTTACTTATAGCAGGCACATAATAACAATCGTCTAATTCTAATACTAGCCTAGTGGGCAAAGATAAATGATAAGTTTCTACGGCCAGTACAACAACTTTTGCTCCATTCCCAACTCGTAGGTTAACCTCTCCTTTTGCCAAAGTCCTACTCCTTTGAAGTTCCTACACATTAACACAAATGTGAGAACCACATCCAGTATCCAATACCCATGATGTAGAAGTAGACAAGTTAACTTATATAACATATATACCTGAATCAGAAGTCACACTTCCTTTTTTTTTCTTCACTTCTTCCAAATAAGCATGACAATTCCTCTTACAGTGTCTAGGTTTTCCACAAAAGTGAAAATCACCTTCTTTAGCCACCCCACATTTAGGTTTTAAAGCCTGTTTGGTTTTGGGATTAGGTTTAGCACCATATTTAGATCGTATCTTCTTCTTGGCTTTCTAATTTCCCTTAGCATTCCCCTTTTGCACCATCAGTATGGGAGCGGGTCCTGCCTTTTTCATGTTGTTCTATGCAGTTCTTAACATGCTCAACAAGTTAGTAAGTGGTTTTTCAATTTCATTCATTAGATAATTCATAACAAATTGAGAGTAGCTGTCAAAGATTGCAAAACAAGATCAGTTTGGGCTTCCGGAATGATTGGAAAACCCAACCTATCAAGGTACTCAATATACCCAATCATTTTCAGCACATGTGGACCAACTGGATCACGTTCACCCATCTTGCAGTGATACAACGCCTTGCTTGTATCATACCTCTCCTGTCGAGCATGCCCTTTAAACAATTTCTAGAGATGCTCGATCATCTCATAAGCATCCATCAACTCATGTTGCTTCTGAAGCTCAGTGTTCATGGTTGCTAGCATGAGACCACTCACGTCCAGAGCATCATCTTGATGCTTCTTGGAAGCATTATGCTCCGAACGTGGTGTAGTGACAGCTGGTGCTGCAGGAATGGGCCCATCAAGGACATATAGCTAGCGCTCTTGTTTGAGGATAATCCTCAAGTTCCTATGCCAGTCAAGGAAATTAATTCCACTCAGCTTGTCCTTCTCAAGGACTGATCGTAGTGAAAGACTACTTGTGTTGTTGTTTGCCATTGATATCTACAATTTATAAGTGCCAAAATAATAAGTCAAATTGCAGAGTTGATATTATGTAATTGATAACAGTACATTCAAAATATTCATTCCACTATTTTATTCAAATTAATAGCCCTCACCATTAATTCGGAAAGCATTTTCTATTAAATCTTTCTAGTGAGCCAAGATCCATATTTCATTATGACTTAAGTTAGCTTTGGCTAATCTCTTAAAACTTAGGTAGACAACCCTTTTGTCAATTATATCATATATAACTCTTGGATAGTTTGGTAAACAACAATTGTTTCTAGTACCAAACTCTATGTCTCTAAGTCCACAATCCTATTGAGATAACTTAGTTAAGTTGGGCCCAATGATTTTAACATTTTGGATATCACAATTATCCTATCGCATCTTACCTAGATAAATAGGGTACTTTGCTTTGGCAAACCTACATCTATTGATCAAGGTCTTGATGAGTGTTATTCATTGGAAGGCATCTGATTTAGACTTAATAATTTAATGAGAGATTTTATTAATAAATTTAGATCTCACCAATTTTAATCTTATTAAACATGCACATTATTTATCATATCATACACAAGCATAAATAAAGTGCAAAATAAAATGTGTCACAGTTATGGCCCAATCTAATGTCAATCTTTTCAAGCTAATGAAAGATTGAAGGTCAATCTAAGGTGGTAAAAGATCTTAAAATAAGTAGCTTCCTTGGATCTTTCTCAAGCATGTGCCTCTTCTCCATCATCATCTTTCCATTGTGTCAAAAATCAATTAATTCAGAGGTTAGAAATTATACCGACTATAAAACTAGAATTGATGCGGTCGAATCTCCAACGCAATTCAAATGAACTGTGTCTCTACGGTATCCACACGAACGCTTCGCTAATCATCGTACAATCTGCAGAAGAAGGAACCGCGATACTAGCCACCAAGGATGAAGATTTTTCGAAACTGATTTCTCTAGTCTCTCTCTAAGAGCGGCTAGGGTTTTGTTTTTGATGTAATACCTAAAATGACTGATATATATATATATATATATATATATATCATATATATAGCAGTTAGGAGGAATTAATCAAAACCTAATATAATTAAAATCTGAGTTTATATATATATATATATATATATATATATATCTTAATTAAGTCTTACTTAATTAATATACATATATACAAAGTATCCTTTTTAATTTAAATTCGTGATTTAAAATACTATCAATCATATTGATATATTTAAATCTTTACAATTTAAATTAATTCCCTTTTAAATTACGTTCTATGTGTGTGACCCTATAGGTTATTACGTTGACAATAATTTTAAAATCATATTAGAAAATTATAAACAATGAGCGACATCTAGTAATGCATCACTATTACCCAAGATCGATGATTCGATGCAACCTTTTAGTGACCAATGTTTCAATGTAATTTAATCCTTTTAACCTTAATATCCTAGATTAAACTCGAGTCATAGAATGTGTCATACTCTTCTTAATTTAATCTGAGTTTTTCTTGATCGATGAGTAGACTATATGAAACAAATCACTATTTGAGCATGGCCATGCATTTCATAGTCCTACTCAATCAAGAGGCCTATGGATATCACCCCTAATATATAGGAAGGTTAAATTCCATCTAGATAACTCATATTCCTCACACGATTCATGATGTACCCAATAATCACCTTTATAGTCCACCCTATTAAAGGTTACATTTGATGATATCAAAGTACATAAATTCCCGTGTAGTAATATAGTGATTTCAGGTCGGAGGACCATTACATCATTGTCACTATGAGAATCGCTAATGACACTTTGCATAATGTTCCACGTAGAATTCTCATGGTGGGTCTGTCCATTACATCGTTCTCTAACATGTACCTATGCATTGACTTAATATATCATATATTTATGACCATTGAAATTTGGTCATCAGTCAATCCACATACTGGTCTCAATGCATCATTGTTGTCCCATCAACAATGATACTCGACTAGAGACATTTAAGAACAATGATACTAATTGTAATTATATAATCTCATGTTCAAAACACATACTTGAAACTATATAATTTGTATCACTATTCTAAGGAGTTTTATTATGTTAACATTTATATAATGCAGTAAATAAATCCATAATAAAATCATTCATTTATTCAATCAAATATAATATCAAAACGTTAAGCAATTATATCAAATTATTGTCCTCTAGGGCATAAACTCTAACAGAAGGAACTGTTGGTGCAATTGCAAGAACTTCTAGACAAGAAATATATTCAGCCTAGTGTATCACCATGGGGAGTGCCAGTGTTATTCGTGAAGAAGAAGGATGGGTCAATGCGTATTTGCATTAAATATAGGGAATTAAACAAAGTCACTATTAAAAACAAGTATCCGTTGCCAAGAATAGATGACTTGTTTGATCAATTGAAGGGTGCTAGATATTTCTCGAAAATAGATTTAAGAAGTGGGTATCACCAATTCAAAGTAAGGAAGGACGATGTACTAAAGACGACATTCCAAACTCGGTATGGACATTACGAATTTTTGGTGATGTCTTTTGGTTTGACAAACGCCTCTGCAGCGTTCATGGATTTGATGAACAGGGTGTTTAAACCATTTCTAGACAAGTTTGTGGTGGAATTCATTGATGATATTCTGGTGTACTCTAAATCTCAAGAAGAACACGTGGAACACCTACGTCTGACACTGGAGATGCTAGGAAAAGAAATGTTGTACGCGAAATTCTCTAAATGTGAATTTTGGCTGGAACGTGTACAATTTCTTGGGCATGTAATTGACAAGGATGGGATTTTAGTGGATCCATCAAAAGTCGAAGCTATGATAAATTGTGAACAACCAAGAACTTCATCGGAAATGAGAAGTTTCTTGGGATTGACAGGTTATTATAGATGGTTTATTTAGGATTTTTCCAAGATTGCCACTTTGTTGACAAATTTAACGAGAAAATCTGTAAAATTTGTTTGGACGGAAAAATGTGAAGAGAGTTTTACGGAATGAAAGAAGAGGCTCAGTGTGGCACCTGTGTTGTCATTACCAGATAATACAGGAAACTTTGTGGTGTATAGTGATGCCTCACACAAAGGATTAGGTTGTGTCCTTATGCAGAACGACAAGGTTATTGCGTATGAATCAAGGTAGTTGAAAGATTACGAGAAAGGGTATCCGACTCATGACTTATAGTTCGCGGCGGTGGTGTTTGCTCTGAAGATATGGAGACATTATCTCTATGGAGAGAAGTGTGAGATCTACATAGACCATAAGAGTCTGAAGTATATTTTCACACAAAAGGACCTTAACATGTGTCAAACAAGATGGTTGGAATTGATAAAAGATTATGATTGTGAGATCTTTTATCATCTGGGCAAAACTAATGTGGTTGCAGATGCCTTGAGTAGGAAAGATCGAGAAAAGTTGATGTTGTTAACCAACCAGAAAGAGCTCATTTCAGCGATGACAAGGCTAGAGTTGGAAATCAAATTTCCAAAAGAATCTGACGAAAGATTGTATTAGATGGAAGCTAGTCCAACTTTGGTGGACAAAATAAAGAATGTTCAACTACAAGATGAAGAATGCAGAAAATAAAGGACAGTGTGGTCGAGGGTAAAGAGGTGAAGTATAAGGTTGATACTGAATGAATGCTAAGATTCTAGGGATGAATTTGGGTTCCAGCAGTACAGGATATTAAAGAAGAAATCTTGACAGAAGCTCATAACTTAAGATATTTGATCCATCCGAGAAATACAAAGATGAATCAAGATTTGCGGTGACATTTTTGGTGGCCAAATATGAAAAGAGACGTTGCAGAATGTATTGCAAAGTGCTTGACATGTTAGAGAGTGAAGGCCGGGCATCAAAGACCAAGTGGATTACTTCAACTGTTGAATATACCGGAATGAAAATGGGAGCATATCACAATAGATTTTGTGGTAGGTCTTCCAACGACTCAGAAAGGATACGATGCGATATGGGTCATAGTGGATAGATTAACGAAATCAGCACACTTTTTGCCAATAAGGATTAGATTTAATCTTGATCAGCTGTCAAAACTATACGTCAATGAGATCGTGTCGAGACATGGAGTTCCAGTGTCAATAGTATTAGATAGAGATCCGAGATTCACATCAAATTTCTGGAAGAGACTACAAGAATGCATGGGAACGTAACTAAGGATGAGTACAACATATCATCCGCAAACCGATGGTCAAAGCGAATGAACAATCCAAACATTAGAAGATATGCTTAGAGCATGCATCATGGATTTCAAAGGAAAGTGGGACGATCATCTACCGTTGGCAGAATTCGTATACAATAACAGTTACCACGCAAGCATTGGCATGCCGCCATATGAGGCATTATACGGCAAGAAATGCAGAACTCCACTGTGCTGGGATAAAGTTGGTGAACGTCAACTGTTAGGACTAGAACTAGTACAGCAAACCGCTGAAGTTATCAAACTCATCAGAGCAAGACTGGTAGCTGCTCAAGATAGACAAAAAAAGCATGTTGATTAACACAGGCAGAATCGCGAATTTGAAGTAGAAAAATTCATTTTCCTGAAAGTTTCTCCTTGGAAGGGGAAAATTTGTTTTGGTAAGAAAGGAAAGTTAAGCCCAAGGTTTATTGAACCTTTCGAGATACTGCGAAGAGTGGGAGAAGTAGCTTATGAGGTAGCTTTACCTCCAGAATTAGAACATGTTCACAATATTTTTCATGTGTCGGTGTTGCAACCGTATAAACTCGATTACAAACATGTGATCGAGTATGAACTGTTACAATTCAACAAGGATTTATCTTATGAAGAGGTTCCTATCCAGATAGTCGACTGGAAAGAACAAGTGCTCAAGAATAAGGTGATACCTTCTATGAAGGTGATATGGAAGAACCACAATGTCGAAGAGGCTACGTGGGAACTCGAAGCTGAAATGATGAAGAATTACCCTGAGTTATTTGTTTAGTCTATGTCTTCGATTCTGGGGATAAAATCTTTGTAAGGAGGGAAGAATGTGACGATTTTATTGTTTGGGTTGTGATTCTGGGGACAAAATCCTTGTAAGGAGGGAATGATGTAATAATCCAAGATTTTATTATTTGTAATTTAAAATATTTATTAAATTAAATAAATATCTTATTGATGTGGTTGTTGTTAGTAAATATTTGTGAATTAAATTTATTAGATAAAATTCTCATTTAATTTAATTTAATAGATAGAGAGTTGTAAGATAACATGAGATGTTATATTATTGTTTTAATTTAATAATCTAAAATGGTGTGTTAAATTATTAAATTAAATTATAATATGAGATTATAAACTATAGTGTAAAGATTTATTAAAATAAATTAAATAGATTTACCCAAACAAGGCTTAAAGTATTAAGTCTTTATTTTAAAGAGTTTTTGCCAAACAAAGCCTTATGGCTTTTGAATTTTAATTTTTTTATAACAAATTAAATAATAAATAAAATATATTTTATAACTGATATGTAATTAGTATAATAATAAGTATACGACAGTTACATACGTTGGGTGTGTCTCTTTTATGTTACGTAAAAGGTTTGGTTTTGGCTTATATTGGGAAAGAGAGAAGAAAGTTTGCAGAGAAACTTGAGAGAGAATAGAGAGAATTTGAGAGGAAAAGTCTGAGAATTCCATAGCAATTAACAGTGGTTAGCAAGGATTTGCAAGAAAAAGAAGGTATATTTCTATAACCTTAATATTATATATATATATATATATATATATATATATGTCTTACGACATAAAATTTCCAATCTCCGTGAATCCAGTTTTCTGGAATTGTTGTTATACAATTTGTTTATGGTGATTGTATGTAATTATGATGTTAGAGTTTGTATTTAGATAAGAATTAGTGTGCTAATTACGTTTAAGAAGGACGAAAAGTAATTATAGTGAATGTTTTTACACATGGCTTGCGAAAAGACCAAATTTGGTGGTTAATTTGTTAGCTAATCTGTAAATTGAACCTTAAATATGTTAGTTCATTAAGAAACGAAGAGAACGTAATTTGAATGAGTTAATTTGGACAAGAATTGTGATCACAGTGGTGATTTTTGTGAAGGATGTCAAAAATGGAGTTTTTGTATGAAAACATGAAATTTAAGGATTTAAATTAGTTGAAGTTGTTGTTTAATTGTTCTACGTTGATGAATGTGTGAGGAATCATGTTTATAAGAGTTATATGTCAATTGGATATGTTAAATTTACTATTTTGTGGGTGAAATTCGTGTTAGTTGGGCTAAAATAGAGCACTGTAACAGATCGCGCGTATTTCTATCATTCTGCACCAACAGTAACTACTACTGGTGTGTCAAGGCTGAAATGGCACAATTGCGCGCATAGATTAAGCCTATGTATGGGCGCAACAATTTATACCCTAATAAGAGACAGTGAAGTCTGTTACTTCTGCAGACTTTGAACACTTAATGTAACCTAGTCTAATGATGTGTTAAGGTAACAAACATGTAATAAGGAGGTTAAAACAGAACAGTATCATGTCATTATTAATTTCAAAGTTGTAAAAGGATTAGTAAGTTACGAACGCGATATGTTATGACTTAGTATACACAATGAATAGTGAATAAGAGTTGTGAAATTAACACTTATGATTTCTGAAATGTATATGGTAAAGTAAGACTTGTACTAAATAACAAGTTTAACTAGGAGTGAGTGTTATTTTGGGAAGTGGATGTTAGTATATCTAATAGATATTGTGATTCTAATACTATGTGTAAGTGAACGTGAGTTGTAAATTTATAGCTTACACACGAGGCAAGTTCCTTACCCTAAACTTTTATTGAGCAAGCTTTGTTCCTAAATTTTATTTGAGCAAGCTATAACCCTATCTTTATTCGGAAAAATTTAGAATTCCAATAGTTATTGATTTATTCTAACTTGTTTATAGTTAAGAAAGTTTCTTTAATTCCAATCTTATACAGTGAATGCAATTTCTTGAATTCCAATTCCTAATGTTGAACTGTCTTATATCAATTACTTTGCACAAGTTATTATCATGTTGAGCAAGTTTTTCTTTCAGCTTGCTATCAGTAATACATGTTCAGTAATTATATATCTTATTTAATAAGATCATAACCCTAGCTTAATATTGTTCAAGCAAGGTTTATTGTTTCATTCAATGCTTATGTTTTTGGTTATTTCTAAGCATGCCTAATATTCTTAAACATTTTACCTTAAACTGTAATTGATTACTCATAGTGATATTAAGTCTTGTTGATTCAACTAATCCCTTAGTTGATGGTCGTGATACCCTAAATTACCTTGAAACTTATCCATACCAAACTTTCTTTGGTGCGGACTTGTACTCTAAAAACAAGGATGAACAACCCTATATTAGGGGATTATTTTTAAACTTACGCAATGGCATTAAAATGTTTGCGCAATACATAGTATGAAGGGCTGATCACCTGGAGTACAAGATGATGGTCCATATAGTTGTTTAGACTGTTAAAGGTTACAGTAAAAACACCTATTAACCTAGGACATAGATGATGATTATAGTCTTTTAGACTGTTAAAGGTTCAAGTAGAAATACTTGATAACCTAGAGTATAGTTCATGGTCTTGTGACACTCAGTTATATTTTGTATGTTGATATCAGTTCTTGATTATTATTGACAGAGTATTATTCAACTCTGATGAGCTTATTCATTAGCAACTATTATACTATTGTTATTCATTTCTATTCCAAGTGAGCATTTGTTTTGCTCACTCTTGTATAAATACAATTATTGCAGCTAAAGTTGAGAAGGTGGATGAACCTACCACTAGCAAAGGAAAGGAAAATAACAAGTGATGAAGACTTGTGGTTTACTTACTGTTATGATGATAGACTTTATATTTAATTATGTGATGTAAGTATTTTATTTCCGCACTTGATTAATGTAAAGGTTAGAAAACCTGGGAGACTTTTTGATTAATGATGTATCCCTTTTAATGGGAGGATTTATGGTTTAATTCTATTATATTTGGGTAGTAAGATATGAATGAATGGAAAGTGAACACCAAATCTTGTGGGAATGAAGTACCTGGATTTGGGGGTGTCACATGAGCATATGATACCGTTGAGTCATTGTGACGCCCCCAAATCCCGGTACTTTCAACCCACAGATATGGTGCTACACGGTACTCATAACTATACATTCATTCCATTGAAACAACATCAAAATGATTGTATTTACTATATTCTTATAATAATAGTATTAAATCCTTTCCCTGGTTCTGTTAACCAAAAACATTTTTTGTTTGTTATAGCATAATTCATACAAACATACTAGTCTATTACAGGATAATCTACCTATCCATCTTAGCCTTGCCTTTGTCTTTACTAGAACCCTCGGTTCGCTCGGCCTTAGCTGCAATCATATAATTCAAGCAAGAAGTGAGCATAACTAGCTCAACAAGTCTAGCAATACATAATATAAGTAACAAGTCAAGAATTATATGATTATTCTTCATCAACTGAACAAGTAGTTATGAAGTACAATGAAACAGTAAAATAACACTTTTCATTTCATAAAACAATTCCAGCGTACATATAGTAACTTCGGAATTCTGAGCATGTCAAAAGACCATGAACATTCTCTTTTGGTTTTCATTCATGAAAAAGGGCAACCCGACACTAAGTTCGTAATTCCGATATATCTTACGAGCACTTCTAGGTGATCAACCTATAGTATTCTATGTTGATCAACATTCATCCGTTAAATGTATCTACGTTTAAGTTTCTGTAATCTCGAGTGCCTATCAAATAATCAATGTAAAATACATTTGTTTATTCATACTTAGGCTTACCTTTGAATTTGTACCAAATAATTCGCATAGGATAGCATTATCAATACTATATCAAATGTAACACCCCAAAATCTAGTCTATCTTCACACCCAAATTCCGTACGTCACGAGTACATCATTCATTCCAACATACATCATTATATACTGAAATATAACAACATACATTCTCAATTCCCAGGTTCTAATACCTTATAGCCTTGTTCATTACAAATAATAATAATTACATTATTCTTTATATCTTACATGAGTGACTTTCATCCGCCACCAAGGATACATAACAGTTCATTAAACTAATCTAAAGTTCAATTAAATTATTCATCATTACAAGTCTTCACTTGATCTTCACGCTCATTCATATACGGAATGGAACTTCGTCTGAATACCGGTCAGCTTGATCTTTACGGGATCCTTAAGTTCTTCTAACATCGTTGGCTGAAAATGTTTGTATTTAAAGCAAGTGTGAGCATTCAATTGCTCAGCAAATCATAGCAGTTTAACAAACAACTTCAATAATTTAAACATTCTTTTAAGACTTCAATAACTGAATAAAGGTTATGAAGCAGCTTGAATAATAAGAATAATCTCGATTCCTATCATTTTAAAACATTAGTCACATTCACTTTGAAATACTTTCATTCTCTACTCTCTTTCATACACATTCTGTCTGGCTAGAATCAATAGCACAGACTTAACAATAACGGTTCATGTATAAACAGAACATTCTCTTATTGAATAGTTCAATCACAGAACATTTCATATCATAGAAACACCGAAGTGTTCACATTGTGGCACAAGGCCTCATACGTTCTACCACCTTGAACAAATATCACACACATAGACATAACTTCTCAAGTTCAACATCTGAGAAGTTTTAGAAACTAGCATTCATTTAGAATATGAATGAAGTTAGGAAACTTGCCTTACACACAGCTATAACTTACGCTAAACTGCTCATTCCAATCCATATAAATCACATAAGGAAGACATACACCAATTAGTCATGTATATTTGACTTATGTATTGGTTTACTTAAATTTACTTTTTAGGGTTCGCGTTCTTTCAACCTAAGTTTATGCGACACTTCCTTTACCGTTCTACGACTTCATGACATACAAAGATGTCTTACTCATTACGTTCATCATCTTTGATGATTTACATTCTTATCTTCTTCTTATAACTTCTCTAGGACTCAACACACATCGCGTCTCTGCTAGTAGTCCATATGGTACTCTGAGTGGTTTCCCACAAATAACCAACAAACAAGTTCCCGTCTCATCTACACTACCATCACAGTGAGTTAGATTAGTTGCCAGTTTCGTATATACCTTCGCTCTCTGAAGGAATTGTTTAGCCCATCTCCCATATGTCAACCATCAAAGGTTAGGATTGTACTACAACCTAAACTTATTTTAACTTATCCGAACTATTAAACTATAATGTTCGTTAAGTCAATTTCTCATTCCTTATGGCTTTCCGGCAACTAAATGCCATACCTCAGGATTCATTCTCTATCTTCCAAGTCATACAGTCTTTTGTATTCTCAGAACGATCATTTAAGTTAATCATTAACTCGACTTCTTTACGTTATGCGTACTTATCTTTAATTCAGCTTCTTCACCATTCATGGTTTAATCATTTGTCTTTATTATCTTACGGTCAAACCATATACGGGGTGTAGGTTCTGCCCATTTAATATTTGCGTACACTCAACCTTCACATCAGTTAAAGTGTTCAATGCTTACATTTTATTCTAACATTCTCCATTTGAATCACGATTGGCTTCCATTAATCTTCTTACCGTTTGCTACGGCTTTCTTAATACCATTCGTTAGTCTTCCTTAATGTCGAAGCCATACGGTTCGTTGTATGCTAAGAGTGATCATTCAACGCAACTGTATTGCGTTCACAACGACTATACGCTTTACATTCATCTCTCATTACCATGTCATAACATCGAAATGTTATACGTTACCCCCGTCACTCAACATCTAAGGAATCACAATCATAGCAATCCCCCACGTTCGTTTATCGCGACTACAGTTCTCGGATATCGATTTCGTAACTCGCGTTCATATTCTTTGTCTTTTAATCTCTTTTAATCTTTCTGTTCAACCTTCATTAAAGGTTTAAAGCACTTGATTAAGTGTTACATTCAATGAACTACACGTTCATTAGTTTTCGGTACACTTCCCCCGGGTTTTGAACAGTTAAAAGCTCATCACTGGGCACTGTCTTGAACTGGCACTATGGCGCCGGTTCCCTACATACATCTCGTGCCGCGGCGCCGCCTCCCAAGGCTTGGCTAGCACTGCGGCGCCGGGCCTTCATCCTCAAAAAATTTTCTAAGTCTCAAATCAAATTTGAGACGTTTACTTCCAGCTTCTATAACTTCTTTGCTATAACTCGGAATGAGGTCGTTTCAAAGCCATTCTCTTCCTTATCTTATGTACTTCAATCCCGCTTAGGTAGAACTTCGTTCTGAATCCGTTAACATGCTATTCGATTGACTTAACCTTTGCCTTTCATTTGTTTTACGTTTTTAACGTTCTTCGTTCGTTTGTCCATAATTCGATCATCTGAACTCGGAACTCATTCATTCTTGAGTCCAAAACTCACGTTTTCTACGTTCTCTTACATTCTTATGAAACCCTACACCTTCGGGTTCATTTACTAACTTTCTAATTCTCGTTCGTCTTTTACAAATTTTTGCCACAACTTCGTTATAGCTACGTTTTAATTCATTATTCATGAACGTTTCTACCGTTCCTAACCAAGTATTAAGAATCTAACTTATGCGCGATGGTTTTAAACTTGTCCATCAACAACAATTATCTTACGATGGTTTTAAATTTGTCCATCAACAACGTTCTTCGCATGTTCTTCGCGTTCTTCGATCTTTATTTTAATTGATATTTTGATTATAATTTCACATTTTCTTGGAATTTTATGTTATAAAACATCATTCCTTACTTCTTACACCGAATCGTTCATATGATTCATTTGGATCGTTCAAATTCATTACGAATCTTATACTTCCTTAAGAAATTTATAAAATAAACTTCTAATTCTTATTTCTTCGCATTCTCATGATTTCAACTATATGAAATCATTCTTAACATCTTTTACTATAGCATCCCCAAATCCCGGTCCTAATCACTAAGGATTTGGTATACTATTTTTATAATTATTGCGGAAGATATAAACATAAATTATTTATACATTAAACATTACACACTATCCCCAAGGTCGAGAACCTTCACATAAAACCTGAATCGATATCCTATATAACATACAATGTTATTATTATAAAATACTGTTACAAATCTAGTTGCACATATAATCCCAAGCTGAACTTGGCTTTGACTTTTCCTTGTATCCGACGTATTCGCTTTAATATGCAATGTTTATCATGATATAGCAAGGGTGAGAAATAAGTTTGCCCAACAAGTATAAGTTCAATAAATTAAGGATATATCATGATAGAAAGAATTGAACAATAAGCTAGCTAAAATTTTACAATATAATTGTGAACTAGCACAAATAAACTTTGATACCTGAACGAACATTGTACATGAACATATCAATTATATCTGGACTGAATGGTAATGAAGGTGATCAGCCTTTCATACTTGATGAATACATGTAATATGCACAAACTATGATTTAACAATTCATAGATATGGTAATCAACAATGATTATCCATAAGTATATTTGAATAAACAACTTAAAGTTGAGTTAAGAAAAACTTGCCTGATCCGTTGATTATCGTTACACAATTTATTTAGCTTTGTCTGAAAACCTAATATAAATAATACTGATATCCAAATATTAGAATAATATCATCACAATATAATACTATTATATATTATCATAGAATAACCTAAACACATAACTCTATTAGTCTATACATCACATAAGACCTAGCATCAAGTTAGACTATTGCAGTCTGAGTTGAATCCAGCACAATTCTGACATCCCGACGTCCTAGTCGGACAATTCACGAGCCTATTATCCATAAGACTATGTCTAAACTTGTTCATAGATATTTTAGATAAATTATTATCAATCAAAATATTTTTCATAAGCTCGTAATAATTTTCAGATAATTATTACTATTTATCATGATTTTTCAATCATTAATATCATATTTATATGATTTAGTTATCACATAATTCCCTTATCATTATTATTTATTTAATATTAATGAAAATCATAACATAATATTATAATATATTTATAATATCTCAAAGTATATTTAATACTTTAAAATCACATTTATATGATTTTTAAACAGTTAAATCCATTATCGATAATTGCTATTAATATTAAAATATTAATATTTTCATAAAAAATATCAAAAGTTATATTTTATAACCTAAAATATTTTTATAACACTTAAATCATTTTTATATGATTTTAAAATCATAATATACCATAAAAATAACTTAAAATATTTTCTTATACCATAATATATTTTTTAAATGATTTTCAAAGTATTAGAATCATTTTAAATAATTTATTTAATATTATAATTAAATAAATTAATTACCATTAATATTCAAAAATATTTAATATTTATGGAATATACTCAAAATTATTAAAACCCATTTTTAGGCTTTAAAATATTTTTTTGGAATTTATTTTGAATTTTTAATAATTTAAAACTATTTTCTCTATTTATTTAATAAAAATAATAATTTTGGGAATAAAGTGTCACTAAAGGGTGTTTATAGCGACAGAACCGTCGCTATAGGTGTTCTTCATGTTCTTGAGCTGCCCAGAACGTTCATGCACTGTGATCAAGATAGCTAGTTTGACCACTCACAGATCATAGATCTCAAGGTTTCTGGGCTGGGTAAAGTGTTATGATTGTAGTATAAGTGTAATACTACACCTATATACCAAGTTCCTGGCCATACCATAACATATCAGCAAGATCTAGGCTCCATAAATTATTATCAGAGCTGTTCTTCATTTCTGGGTTTTCCAGAAATGAAGAACAGTTGTAGGGTACCTACTATCGATCCTTATAACTTGCACTCCCAGGTCTGCTTTGTGAGATTTAATGGTTCAATATTGTAGAACACATGACAGGTTACAAGTCTATAACATCATAACAAAATAACATCATCACATGAGCAAGATTTGACATGGTCAAACCATGTCAGAAAACTTGCTCTTCAACTTTCTGGGTTTTCCAGAAAATTACCAAAACAGATGGTCAAGCCTACTTTGACCCTTAATAACTTTGATTCAGTGAAAGATCTAAGTGATCAAAAGGCTTGGATGTGTACTTCTCATGTCAGACTATAAATCTATTTCACAAACATGGCCAAATCACTTGTCAGTAGCAAGATCAGAGGCCTTGAAAGTCGTTGTCAGACTATATCTAGGAATCTGGGTTACCCAGAAACTAGTTGGTCATGGTTGGTCAACCATGTTTGACTGCTTATAACTTACAATCTATACATGATCTGACCCTATTTCCAGTTCCTGATCATAGTCCACATGGCATACTACTGATCTATAACATAAAACACACTAAACATCTAACACACACAGGTCTACGAGCCCTGACATTAGGCTTCATGATCAGTTTCTAAAAACCCAATTTCATGCTTCTACATGATATGGATCCATGATCCAACAACCCAGATCACTATGTGACACCATCTAACACATATCTAACCAACAAACAACAACATTAACTACAATCTTGAAGATCTAGAAAGTTTAGGGTTTATACCTTGTGGGCAAGGAAATTGCGCCTTGCTAGTTAGGGTTTCGTATTGGCTGAGGAGAGAAATCCACGAAGAGCACGGAATTGGTTGATTGATTGAAGAGGGGAGAAGAACAGGTGGGTGATTACTCCAACGATACGTGGCAGAACTCCTAGAATCCGGGATCCGTGTTAGGGTTATTGGGATTCCAAGAGCCTTCTTCTTGAGTCCTTTAAGTTGAGAGAGAGTGTCCAAACCCTTTAGTGCTTTTAGGTGGAATATCCAAGCCTTAAGTCACCAATAGAGTTCAAGTCCTGTGTCTGAAGAGGGGTCTCCTTCCCAATGGAATGGAAGGAGTATTTATAGGGTTTTCTGGAAAGTAGTCATGTGCCAGGCACATGCTTTCATGGAAATTCTAGAAATACCCTTTAATCATCAGAGTAATGCCCAGATCGTCCTGTCCTTCTAGCCACCAATCCAATCCCTCAATCAATTCCCAAAATGAGCTGCCTCCACGAGCCTTCTGCCTCGGGACCCATGGAGGTTTCTTTCGGGTTTCGCCTATTTATTTCCGGCTTTTCCGTCTTCATTTTATTAGGTTATGCGACCCCTAATTTGCATATTTAATGAGGTTATGGAACCTTAATTGTGTATTTAATTCAATTAGGTCATGTGAATCCTAATTTTACACTTGGGCCCACATTTGCCCCCTGCGCGAGAGTCGCATTGCCAAATAGACGATCGTGCAAGAATACTTTATGCCTTTGAATGATTTTGCAGGACTTCACTTTAGAGGTCTTGAAGACAATGGTACTGGTAGAGGGAACCCCTAGGGAGCCAAACCCTTAGGGTTAAACCCTAAGGAGGCAAAACCTAGCAGAACTCTTCCTTAGACATATTGGGAAATCCTCATAAAAAATCTTTCCATAATTTGCCCAAGATATGTTTCCTTATTTTTTTCTTAAAATTAAAACAGGAAAGATCATCAAAAAATCTTTATTTTGATACACCAAATCTTTCCTTTTTTATCAAATCAAATATTAATTTTTATTTGGAAATAAAATCAAATCTTAATTTTATTTTGGAAATAAAATCAAATCTTTCTTTATTTTATCTTGACAATATTATTATTATTTTATTTTATTTAAATCAAATCAATTTTTTTTGAAAATAAAATAAAATCTTATTTATTTTTTGAAAAATAAAATAAAATCTCATTTTATTTTTTTCGGAAAATAAATAAAACCTTTACTATGACAACAGAGATTTTATAATTTAATTTTAATATTTATTGGATTAAATAAATATTTTTCGATGAATTAATTATTAGATTAAATAATTAATTGATGAAGTTGTAGTAGATTTAATTTAATTATATGTGTTATATTTATTAAATTAATGTGGAGAATTTTATTATTTGAAGTATGTAATTATGTGAGCTTATTGAATTAAAAGGAATATTTAATAAGCCTAATATTATTTTAATTCATTTAATAATTAATTAGAGATTTAATAATTTGGCATAATTAATAAATGAGAAAATTAATTATATGACTATGTGAATTAATGAGAAATTATTATATGTTATTTAAAATAAATAAGAAATTTGATTTATTGTGCAATTGGTGTGACATGATTTAAACTATAGTATAAGAGAATCATTAAATTAAATGGTTTTAAAAGCTATTATTTCCAGCCAAACGAGGCCCTAAGAGGAGTTAATAGCAGTTAATCCATGATGGGTAATTGACCTCCACAACGCATCAGTTCCTTTATTATATATGTCTTCCTTCTTTATTCTCTAAGTCTGTAAATAAGAAAAACACTTTACAGAGAGAAATTTAGAAAATTGTTGAGGGAGATTGTGAGTGAGTGATTGAAGAAGCACCTGAGAAAGTTTTCCTTACTAATCTACACTCTACGCTTTGGGTAATCTTTTCAACCCAATTTCTATTTCACGTCATTTAAGTTTCATGAATATGGCTCTCAAATTTTCTGTAAAATCTCTGTAGTTGGAAATTTTATTGTCTATGTGGATGTATATGTGATAAATGTTAGCATAGCATGTTTTTACTATATATTATAGATTTCCATATCATCAGTTTCATAAAAATATGCAGTATATTGTTACAGAGTATAGAATATGGCCATATGGCCCTTTTTCGTAAATTTAATATGTCAAACATAAATTGTCTCATAAATTTCACACTCAGTATACTGATTATGTATGTTAAAACGAAGAAAACAAACTTCGAATGGACGGATTTGGTGTTATAACGAACCCGTGATGTTAAATTGTATGTTTTATGTTCAAAACCTTCAAGAACATCAAGAACAATGAATTTACATGTTTGATTCTAAAATTAGGTGTTTTAATTTGTTAAAAACACTCTATAAAGGTTGGGTAATGATTATGTATGAATTCTAGTATGTGGGTAAGTTTAATTTAATGAATTCAATGACCATGTAATGATAATTTCTCATGATTCTGTGTTCTTCGCATGAATCGAAATTCAAAAGCGGAGTTTCGATCATGAGCCAACTCCATGCCTAAAACCCCACGCCTTAGCGCCATCTTGCCATAGTAAATACTAAAGTCTTAGCCTTAACGCATACATGGCATAAATACGAGAACAAACTAAAGGTGCGCCCCAACGTCACTTAGCAGATTGTCCAGAAATGAATTTTTTTTTTAAGTGTCCAAGTCTAGAAATGTGATAGTAACCAAATCTAAGGAACATAAAATTATGTTAGATGTATAACGAGACATTAAGATAAATTCTTAACATATTAATAACACAATTATGTGTGAATTGAATTATTGAACACATAGTTAGCTTATTGTTCATAAAGTGTAAATTGTGTGTCAATGAATGTAGTAGTTTGACTAAGTATGGTCATAATCAAAGTTAGACAAAGAGAATGAACTTGTGATGACTAGTTACGTGATAATTGATTGTATTGTGAATGTAAATGGTATGCAAGATTAAATCAAGGAACGTGTATAAATTAACATGTAATCTACGCACGAGGCAAGTTTCCTAACCCTACTCATTACCATTATATGAGTTTATAAGTTTATCTCTTCACATCGAGCAAATTCTCGTTATTATTGATCAAGTCCATTTTGTTATATTAAAGTATATTAACCTTTCAAAGTATGATTATGTTATACAATATTTATTCTATTGTATATCTCTTGAGGTTGTTATTCGATTTAAATATCAGTTATTATAGAACTTTGTTAGACTAGCGAACCCTTAATGATTCGACTAGTCCATAGTTGATGAGCGTTCTAAATTTTAGAACCCTTGACGAATTATCCAAACAAAACTTCCTTTGGGGCGGACTCTAATTTCAAACTGAGATGAACAACCCTGTATAGGTAATTACTTATGCGTTAGCGTTAAGATATTGTGCACAATATGGTACTAAAGGCTGATCCCCTTAAGTACGAGAAGAAGAGTCCATAGTGTTATGATTGTTAAAGGTTTCAAATATAAACACTTGACAACCTAGGACATAGTTCAAGGTCTTATGACCCTCAGAAGTTCTTTTGTTTCTTGTTATTCATTCTTGATTCAAAAGCTGAGTTTTTCCTATTTTAGAAGTCTTTGATTTATTCGCATGTTATTATTTCATTGTTATATTGTTATACTTGTGTGCAATCGTGCTCACTCTTGCATAATAATAACATTGCAGTTAAGAACGAAAGATCTGACGAGCCTTCCACTAGTAAAGGCAAGGGCAAGGTTAACAAATGAAGAAGACTTGTTGTTATTATGTATTTATGTTCAGACTTGATGTTGTTTAAGACTTGTTATTTGTTTATATTTCCGCACAGATGTTTAAGGTTAGAGTGACCTGGGATTGTATTTTATGCAGATGATATAACCCCATAAGGGGAATATTTATTTATTTATTTATTTATTTCTATCTATTGCATAGTTTGCATTTATTATGGGTAGATAGATAGATGACATTTGTAAAGTGAACTCCAAATCCTGCGGAAATGGAAGTACCCGGATTTAGGGGTGTCACAGGTTGGTATTAAAGCTGTAGGTTGTGAACCTTAGGTGGGGGAACAACCTTAGGTAGTAGCCTTGTAAGAGATCGAGAACGTACACACATGTGAACAAATAGTTATAATCATGTGAATTTGCTCATTTACCCGATTAGTTACCCGGTTGGTCAATATAACTTCCAGACATAAATTAATATCGAAATAAATGTCGCTTTCCACTAACACTAATAATCCCAACACAATGGAAATATTTTTTCTCAACAATTTCATTTTTGAAATTTCGAAGTTTGACTTTTTTCGAAAAAGTCATCTGTTGACTTTTTTGACCAAAAAGTCAACCCTGACAAATTTTGTGTTTATAATCTATTTCTACTAATTTCATCGTTCCGGACTCAAATATCACATCCGCGTCTCCAAATTCAACTCTGAACTCAAATTCAATTTTTAATAACATTCATCATTAATATTATAACTCACAATATTTAACAATCAGGTGATTCCCAAGAAAGAGGGGGCTTTCCGATAAGGATTTCTCCTTATTGTCGCGCAATTAGGTGACCAAACCTCTCCTTGACAGAACTTCTAGACATTGTCAATATTGCAAATAATAATATGAATAACTTTGCCGTCTCAATTATTGATTTAATAATATAACATATTATGCAGATGATACTGTGCCAATAATTGAATCAATAATATGAGAGATATGATGCAACAATTATAGTAGCAATAATTGAGTATAACTGAGTGACTTCTCACGTAAGCATCAATAATCAATACCGTGTGTTACTATGCAACCATGCCTATTCTTTGTACTTTTACTCTAGAAAGTAGTTCAACAGGTTTTAACGGTAACACTTTCATTTGTTATTTTTATAAAAGATAATTATGTCATTTTCTTACTACGACAATATGATACTTGGTTGGAGTCCACCAATGATTGTGCCATCCTACGGATATTCCCCGACAAAAAGAATATTTTATAACAACTTGAATACTTTGAAAATTTTTCACATATCACCATTAACTTTAATCTTTTATCAATTTAATCATTTACTAAATAGAATAATTATAAGAAAATTGAATACTTTCATTTCATAAAATTCGGGGTCTCACAATCTCCCCTCCTTATGAAATTTCGCCCTCGAAATTTACGTACCTGGTAGTTCGAAGATATGAGAATACCTTACTTTCTTTTCAGATTGTACCTTCTCGATTATATCCTCTGTATCATAATTTTTCCATTGCTCATCTCCTGTATTTCAGATATCATTCTAGAATATATCTTCAAAACAAAGGTTAATTGACATATCACAATTTGTCAACTTATCAAGTAAATAATTTCAGCTTAGGTAAGTCACACACTAGCGAAGTATATAACTTGTCTCTCCCCTTCTAGTTCTAGACTCTTATCTCTACCAGCGACCATATCCCTAAGCACTGATACCATTTGTGACACCCCCAAAATAGGTCCACATGATCCATTCTGAGTCGCCAGATATCATACTATAAAAATCAAATATAAACTTCATTTATACAACTGTTGAACTGTCGTGCAGAATACGACCACAGTTAAACTGTGAGTTTTAATACAAATGTATATAACTCTCATGGTGCCTTGACCACAACCTTACAATGGTACCTTACATAAAAGTACAGTCATAACTGTTTTAGAAATTAAAGTCTTTGGGAAGTGCTCAAGGAAACCTTCGTACATAGGAGGCCATGCGTCTAGGTTATGATAGATATCATATGTCCACAGAATTATCCTTGGTTGACCCAATAGTCCCCAAAGAAAAACAAGAAGATTTCTATCACCTTCTTTCCAATGGTGAGTCTTCTCTTGACATATAATTATTTCCGTTGTCTCCAAGTGAGAATTATATTTCAAATAAACTCCAAGATTATACAGGTAGTGCTCGTAGATATACTCAGCAAGTGGATGTGGATAACCCTGTCTTATGATAACATGAGGTTGTATGTCATTAGACATCTTGTATGATAGTGGCAAAACACCCTTCCAAAGTTGGGTTCACCTCACCCTATTCGGTTCACCAAAATTAAATATCAAATGACGTATACAATACGACCCACTTATCTAAAGTTTTCAATAAAATTATTTCCATACTATTTAAGGGGAACCTCAACAGCTATAGACCACCGTTCTATTCTCTTGTTACCCCCGCTTGACCCAGCTACAATCTTATTACCTGAAAGGAATTGTGAAGCAAAAAGGGTGAGTACAACTAGCCCAATAAAGAATATCATGACTAAGGATAATTTACATCATCAATAGCCTTCACTAGTAATAAATCAGAGATTTAGAACATATGGTAGATGATAAAACTTTTCAACCATAGTTGCAACGGAACGAGCAATCCATTAGAAGAGTCAAATAGACCATCAGATCTATTATCTTCTCCATGTTAAAAGTCCACTAATAATGTTTTATCCTTGTAACATCAATCAACAATTCCTGTCCACAATCATATGAATAACTCATAATCATAATTGTGATTCTAAATTCCTCTTCGCACCGGGGGCGAAGATAATTTTCATCACCTATCTTCACGAAACATCAAAAATCATGGTTATACAAATCAAAATTCTGCTTTCATAATCATACTAATAAATTCATCTTTGCTTTTACGACCAAAGATATTCATTAACAATTCATCTTTGCACTACTGAGCCAAAGACATACAACTGTATTATAAAAGAGTCAAGTAGAGCATGATATCTACTATCTTTTACGAATTAAAAGTGTATTATCAATATGTTATCGTTGAGACTCAGCTTAATAAATAATCCACATCATTGAATCATTCCTGCACTACAGCCAAGGATACTCACTAGTATTGCGACTACGAATTATCTATGCACTACGAGCCAAGGATATTTGTGTTTTCAACAATGGTCATGATTATACCGAATAATCCCTGGTTATAATCATACCAACAACTGTCCATCAATGCACGTAAGCCAAAGATATACAATTGTAAAATCAATAATCAACAGTCCATCTTTGCACGTAAGCCAAAGATATACAACTATAAAACCAATAATCAACAGTCCATCTTTGTACGTAAGCCAAAGATGACTTTCATCACAATATAAGCATGATGATGATGACAATGATATAAACATTAATCAAACGAAAACAAGGATAAATATTAAAGACTTTAAATTTATCCAAATATTATCAATCACTTAATAAACTCATAATCTAATATTATTATTATTATAACAATATTTTAATCACTTCTTAAACTTATAAACAATTTATTTTAATTGTTTTCACTTTACCAAATAATGTATTTAATCATTCAAAAATGCCATACTCATAAGATTTCATCACCAATGATCAAATCCCTCATCAAAAATCTGCATATACCTTATATAGGATTCCCAAGCCATAAAATCCTATTTTTCAATTTTGTTACTTCACATAACATATTTAATTCATTTACTCATAAATAGTTCATTTTCATGAAAAATACCAAATTAGTCCTAAAAATATTTCTTTTTTGGGATTTAGCAGAATATAGTCCCATATTGAACATATATTTTTCTCGGAATTTTTAAAATTCATTTACTATTTTTCATATGGCCAAAACTGCCGAATATTTAGACATTTATCATAAATTAGACTTTTGTCCAAAAATTCCAAAATTTACAGGGTATACTCCTGTTATATATATGTACTTCTAATAAAAATTTCACCAATTTTGGAGTTAACCACAAGGAGTTATAAGGGTTTACTTTTAAAATAGTCTTTTCCCATAAAATTCATAACTCCTAATCTATACATCCAAAAATCATCATTTTTGGACACAATCTAGAAAACTCATCAAATTATCATTTCAAATTTTTTCCAGAATTTTTGAGGGTGAGAAAAATTACGAAACTGCAAATGGATTTTTAAATATTGCAATGCAGTAATCCACGTAGACGAGATCATTTCCACAATTTAATAAGAAATGAATAATGAAGGATCATTCACCATGCATGTGGTAATCTACATGAGCAGTTATTCCAGTGAGAATAATAAAGAATGGAATAATGAAGAATTCACCATGCATGCGATAGACCGCATGCATGTGTTATTCCCAACAAAATAATAAAGAATGGAACTGTCATGCGTAATCCGCATGCAGACGAGGATACTCTAACGAATAATAAAGAATGGAATAACAATGAAATTCACCGTGCATGCGATAGATCAAGATTGCAGGCAAAAGTTATTCCAACAGAATAATTAAGAATGGAATAACAGAAGAATTCACCATGCATGCGGTAGACCGCACAGATAGGTTATTCCCAACAGAATAATAAAGAATGGAATAACAACCCTACGAGTATTGAAAGAAAATAACTCTCTTTATGAATATGAAAGAAAAATACCCCTTACTATAATAACAATATCCCTTACCTTAGAAGAAAACTGGATACTGGAATAGTGAGGTAGCAGACTTCTCTTCTTCTTTCTCTTAATAATTTCTCTCTATAATAATTGCTCTAAAGCTTTAGTGAATTGGTGAGAAATGAAGGAAGAATGAGCTTCTATTTATAGAAAAATATAATTTCGATAATTGCACATTTTGGGGCTCAAAATATTACAGTATAATACCTTCCTCTTTTTCTTCATTTTTAATTTAGTCTTGCAAGTATTATCAAACTTGCACCACCACCACTAATAGTAAATAATGTGAATCAATAGTTCAATCATGTGAATCAATAGTTATAATCATGTGAAAATATGAATTACAGTATAGTACGTCCATCTATACCTCCATTTTTAACTTAGTCATGCAAGTATTATCAATCTTGCACCAACTCCCCTAATAGTACAAGAATGTTAATCAATAGTACACACATGTGAACAAATAGTTATAATCATGTGAATTAATAGCAATTAATTGCTCATTAACCTGATTAATTTACCTGGTTGGTCAATATAACTTCCAAACATCAATTACTATCGAAATAAATGTCGCTTTCCACTAACACTAATAATTCCAACACAATGGAAATATTTTTCTCAACAATTTCATTTTTGAAGTTTCGAAGTTCCACTTTTTCTGAAAAAGTCAACCCCGACAAATTTTGTGTTTATAGTCTATTTTTATTAATTTCATCGTTCCGGACTCAAATATCATGTCCGCGTCTCCAAATTCAACTCCGAACTCAAATTTGATTTTTAACAACATTCACCATTAATATTATAACTCACAATATTTAACAACTAGGTCGTTCCCAGGAAAGAGGGGGCTTTCCGATAAGGATTTCTCCTTATTGGCGCGCAATTAGGTGACCAAACCTCTCCTTGACAAAACTTCTAGACATTGTCAATATTGCAAATAATAATATGAATAACTTTTTAGTCTCAATTATTGATTTAATAATATAACATATTATGCAGATGATACTGTGACAATAATTGAATCAATAATATGAGAGATATGATGCAGTAATTACTGTAGCAATAATTGAGTATAATTGAGTGACTTCTCACGTAAGCATCAATAATCAATACCATGTGTTACTATGCAACCACGCATATTATTGTATTTTTTACTACTAGAGTAGTAGTTCAGCAGCTTTTAACGATAACACTTTTCATTTGTTATTTTTATAAAAAGATAATTATGTCGTTTTCTTACTACGATAATTCTTCCGTTGTGGAGTCCACCAATAATTGTGTCGTCCTACGGATATTCCCCGACAAAAAGAATATTTTATAACAACTTGCATACTTTGAAATTTTTTCACATATCACCCTTAACTTTAACTTTTTATCAATTTAACCATTTACTAAATAGAATAATTATAAGAAAATTGAATACTTTCATTTCATAAAATTCGGGGTCTCACATTTTATATATATACAACTGCTTACTACTTTCCATATAAACTGCAGTATCATGTGAGCCTAGGAATCATGTGATCACAGATTCAGTCTATTGAATCTAGATTCAGTTCCCATGATGGACTTTTTCAGCTGTAAGCAGCTTGTACATTTTTTATAGTGTACAAATTTCCTTGGATGGCTGTCATACCCATGAGGAGTTCGGCACTACTGTATATTATTTTCTCGAAGATGCCTCGCATCTCGAAAATAAAAGCAAACAAGCCGAACATTTTAATAATAAAAATGAAAGTATGAAAAGATCTCAAATCCTATTGATTATAGGGTTTGAAAAAACCTCTTTTTACAAAACTTCATTGTTATATCTTGCTTAAAACTGATTTTTTCTATAAATTCAAACCCTTTGTATATAGGTGCGAACGAGGCCTTGCATTACTTTTAAATAATTGCACATTGAGACACACACACACACACACACATTCATATAACATTTTCTTTGAAAAGTGGCGGTCACCGTGTCAACACGGATGTCGGGGGGTGCCTAACACCTTCCCTCCGCATAATCAAGCCCCTGAACCCAAATGAATCTCAGTTTCGTGAGACATGTTTAGCGATTGTCACATCTTTGGGTCAATGTGCAAACATTTTCATTCACGTTGGTGCAACTAGTTAAAAACACCAACTGGCGACTCTTAAAGTCAAATCGTCGACATTACACATGTCGGACCTTTTTCACTTGTTTTTTCAAACAAATGTCATATTAACATGAGAACATCAAAGAACAAGTAACGAAAAGGGACATCTAAAAATCCCGACGTCGACAAGCAATGTATTTAGCTTCTGTAGTTGAAGTAGATACTGAGTTTTGCTTCTTGCTAAACCAGGACACAAGTCTGTTTCCCAGCAATTGACAGGTGCCACTGGTACTCTTTCTATCTATTTTGCAGCCTGCAAAATCAGAATATGTGTATCCTGTTAGGTCAAATGAGGACTCCTTGGGATACCAAAGCCCCAAGTGAGGTGTACCCTCGAGATACCTGAAAATCCTCTTTACAGTAGTTAAATGTGATTCTTAAGGATTAGCTTGAAATCTAGCACAAATGCATGTTGCAAACATTATATCTGGTCTACTGGCAGTTAGATATAAAAGAGAGCCTATCATACCTCTGTATTGAGTTATATCAATACTTTTACCTTTTTCATCTTTGTCAAGCTTGGTTGCAGGGGCAATTGGGGTTTTCATGGGAGAGGCTGATTCCATGCCATACTTCTTAAGTAAATCTTTAATGTACTTGGCTTGGTTAATGAAGATTCCTTCATCGGTCTACTTTACTTGCAGTCCAAGGAAGAAGTTCAGCTCACCCATCATGCTCATTTCAAACTTGCTCTGCATAAGCTTGAAGAATCTCTTGCATAACTTTTCGTCAGTAGATCCAAAAATAATATCATCAACGTATATTTGAACCAACAAGACTTTATCTTTATGCTTTCTAAGAAATAGTGTGGTATCTACTCTACCTCTAGAGAACCCATTTTTAATAATAATAAAAAAGTTAGTTAGTGTTTCATACCATCTTAAATGATGGATTTAAGGTCAAAGAATAGACCTACACAGAAAATAAGTGTATGTGTTTGATATTTTTGGGAAGGAATTTTGAGGATTTCAAAATTTTGTGAATGATTTAGGTGAATTATTCAGGATTAAGTGTATACGTGAATATGTTCTGTGTATATGGTCATTTATGTGTTCAGCATGTGGTTAAGGGTCAAGGTTTGACTAGATAAATTTTATCAGTGTCAAACCCTAATATTATATTAAGAATGTCAACGTTAAGTTAGAAAAACCTAGCAATGGATAAGAAACCCTAGAAACCGGTTCTGGAAGCCCTAATTTTAGTTCCGGGAATTCGAAACCCTAATTCAAAAATTAAAAACCCTAGTTTGGGAATGCAAATGCCAGTATAAGGTTTAAATGTTATTAATGATAACCTAATTAGGGATAACCCTAATAGATTTAGAAAACCCTAATTTCTGGATTAGAAACCATAATTTATAATTAGGGAAAACCTGATTGTTAGTTTAATAATTTTAATGTTAATTAGGAAACATTAATCCTAATTTTCAAGTTATAAGAAAACCCTAATCTAATTAGGAAACCTAGTTTCTAAATTAGAAAGATTATTTTTCTATATAAAACCCTAATTCTTGGGTTATAAACCCTAATGTACAATTTTGACCCTAATTGCTAATTTAGCAAATTCTAATTAGGAAATATTAAATCCTAATTAGCAATCTTGAAATTATGATTAGGAAATTTTATTATATTTATAGAATCCTAATTATAATTTAGAAATATTAAATTTCTATTTTTAAAACCTAAATTGGAAATTTTAGAAATCAAATTGCCAAAACCTAAAGGGTTACCCACTTGCTCACTGACAAGAATTCTGAAAAATGCTCAAGAACACTCAAGAACACCTATAGCGACGGTTCTGTCGCTATAGGGTCCTTTAGCGATAGATAATTTTTAAAAATAATTATTTTATTTAAAATTTGAGAAAAATAGATTTTTATTATTAAAAATACATAATAAATTCCTAAAAATTATTTTAAAGTCCAAAAATGGATTTTTAATTATTTTTAATATATTTCAATAATATTTAATATTTTTGTAATATTAATGGTATTTAATTATAATATTAAATAAATTATTTAAAAATAATTTTAATACATGAAAAATCATTTTAAAATATATTAAGGTATAAGAAAATATTTTAAGTTATTTTTAGTAACTTTTGATATTTTGTGATGAAATTCATTAATAAATTAATATTAATGGTAATTGATTTATTTAATGAATATATTAAATAAATTATGGAAAACTGGAAATAATGCTTTATAAATCATATAAAAAATAATTTAAGAGTTAGAAAAATATTTTGAGTTATTAAATATAACTTTTGATATTTTGCCATGAAAATATTAATATCAATTATCGGATAATGGATTTTATTGTTTAAAAATCATATAAATATGATTTTAAGGTATTAAAAATACTTTGATATATTATAAAGATATTATAATATTATGTTATGATTTTCATTAATATTTGGTATTAAATAAATATTAATGATAAAGGAATCATGTGGTATTTAATTCATTTAAATACGATATTAATGATTGAAAAATTATGATAAATGGTAATAATTATTTGAAAATTATTACAAACCTATGAAAATATTTTGACTGATAATAAAATAAGTGTTAAGTGTTTAGGTAGAGTTTAATTGAACTTAGACTCGATAAAAGTCCGACTAGACAGCCGGGATGTTAGATTTGTGTCAGGTTCAACTCAAACTGCAATAGTTTGACTTGATACTGTGACACCCCCAAATCTAGGTACTTCATTCCCACAAGATTTGGTGTTCACTATCCATACATTCATACTATCTACCCAAATAAATTAATATTTAAACCATAAATTCTCCCTTTAAATAGGGTTACATCATTAAATCCAAAAATATCCCAGGTTGTCTAACCTTTAAACATCATATAAGCGCGGAAATAAAATTATTACATCACATCATTAATTACAAGTCTATGATCATAACAATAAATAGAATTACAAGTCTACATCACTTGTACATTTTCTATATTTATAGTCCTTGTACATCAATTCTTTTTAAGGACTTTACAAAGCTGTTTTGCTTATGTAGGTTTAATCTAACATACTTGATCAATTCATTCTAAGTCCTTGTACACATGTTTCTATTATCTATCAAAGGACTTTACAACTTTTCTTAATGCAAGAATACTTGCATCTTCATTCATATATATCATAATCAAATCATATGTAAATAGAAATAACATTCACATGCTTATTCTTGACAATCTCCCCCTATTTGATTATGACAAAAACAATAAGTGCATATGCATGTTATGAATGAATCTTATATACAGTGAGCATCTGTATTTCTAAAACAGATAATCATGAATGTCATTTATAATGACGTGGAATTTAATAAACTGGTATTTTACATCTTGGATCCAGATCATACCTAACTAGTTAGAGATGTACCTCTTTGACTCCATGTATGTTTCCAAGATGTCTATTGATCAACTAATCATCTGTTTGACCTTCTTGTTCCTGCTCCCCTTGGGATGATGACTTTCCTTCTTTGCTTTGCTCCCCATCAGATGTATGCTTCTATTTTCCTTCTGGCTCCCCTCAGCTTCGGCATACATAGGCTCATCATTCTTTGGCTCTCCCTCAGATGATGACTCTGCCTCTTCTTCTGCTGTCTGCTTCTTTAACTTCTTCTCTTATTTGATCTTCTTGCTCTTCATTGAATGCCTCCTGCTCTTCCTCTTTTTATGCCTCTTTTTCCCCCTTTTTGTCATTAATCACTTGGGAGAGCTGCTCCATGTTGGACATAAGCTGCTCCATCAGATAGGAGGAGTTAGCAACTTCAAACTTGAGTTCCTGTTGGCCTAGCTCAAGTTGCACTTAAAAAGACTGATTCATGTTGTCAATCTTGTCAGAGAGGACTTGGATCTGTTCTTCATTGGCCTTTTGTGCTCGTAGAGCTTTTGCCTTCTGATCATGTATGGCCTTTAGATAGATGTTATCTCTCTCCTTGAGTTTGAGAGATACATCAACCATAGTAGCTTGAAGTCTGTCCTGAACTGAATTATCTCCTGTTGCTGTCATTACCATATTTGTCTCTTCATTGATTAGAGATATCTTCTCAATCAGCTCATCAACTTTCTTCATAAGCTCCTCCTGTATAGGAATTTTTTCATCTGGCTGGGCAGCCTCTGGTTGGGCATCAGATTGGACTCTATGATTTTCATCCTTTGACAGATTTTCATAAGCTTTGAGAATCTGAACAATCGTTGAGTACCAATAGCTATTTGAGGATGAGGGAGTGTCAGATAGCAGTGCTTGGGCTGATGGAGGCTTCTGGTATTGAACTTTAACACCATCAGCAGTAGAGTGAACTGACTCTACGATCATCTCCTTGGTCATGATCCTTCTTCCTTGAGAGTCTACTCTTCGATCGTAGGGAATATAGTGATTTTCAGCATGGCAATAGACTTTGAAGTGGGGCTGGTCTTTGATCATTTTGGTGGTAAACTTCTTCACCCTTGGGAAGTTTTGTGCTACCAGCTCCATGCTTGGAAAATGAGAGTAGCGCCAGCTGAAGTAACTTGCATCCTTTTCAGTATGTGCTTTTACCCAAGGCATCCACTGGAAGAACCATCTCATAAGCAGATCATCGGGATTATAGAGGATGGTCGTGCAGTCTAGATCCATGTTGTTCTAGTTTTTAACCATATCAAAGGTAGTCATCCTAACCATCTTGAGCTGTTCATATCCATAGTTCACCCATCTTTTTGGTGGTGTTTCTGGTGGTTCATTCGAGACTTCTACCGCTATTCTCCTGATGAATTTTTCTGGAGAGAGGACATGATAGAATTCTGGTTCCTCTAATTCCTGATTTTTAGAATTGGAATCATTCTCTATTTCTTCTCTTTCGGAGCCTGAACCATCTTGATCATTTCCAACAGTGAATCCCTCTTGTTGCATTTCATTTCCAGATCCTTCTTCAGCAAGATCTTCCTCTGATTCATCTTCTTCATTACTAGATTCATCTTCAGCACTTACTTCATGTGATACAGACTCATCATCACTTAATTCAATGACAACATTGGAGTGACCACTTCTCTTTTTGGAGGCAAATTTGGCTTGCAGTTTGTAGCTCTTCTTTCTTGTTGGAAGTTCAGCTATAGGAGTTTCAGATTCTTCTTCCTCTTCAGACTCTGAAGCCTAACTTCCTTGAGGTTCAGCACTGATAGGGCAGACCCTTCTCATTTGGACTCATCACCTTTTGAGCTGTCATTGGAGCTTTCAGGATTGGAAGGGGCATGTTCTTCTTCTTTAGAGACAGCATCATTTGACCCATCATCTGGGCTTGTTGGGGCATTTGCATTTGGGGACTGAGTTGGGCCATCTTGAATCTTTTCTTCATCATCAGAGTGAATGTTCTAAGGGTTATCCATAGGGCTTGAGCATTCTTCTTCATCAGCAGATGCGGCATTTTCATCCATTAATCCAGCTTCACCTTCATTGCTGGATTTTGTATGAGGGGACTCGATCTTAAGATCATTAGTTCCCTTTGCTTCTTCTAACTCTGCGTTTTCCTCTCCATCTGATGTACTATCTTGGGAGACTGAGGCTGGTTTGTTTACCACCTTATCTTTCTTGTTGGATGGCCCTTGAAGTAATCTGTTACTTCTCATCTTTGTGGTTTCAGCAGTTAGGACTCTTTCTTCTTCAACCTTGTCTTTGGTGGAGAGACTTCTTGGTGGGGTCTCAGTTTTCTTCACACCCCTGGATTTCTTTCTTGTGGATGTGATACCTGCTGGTGCAAAGTCTTAATATTCAGAGCTTTCTACCTCTTTTGCCTTCCTCTTCTTTGAAGAGGCCTTGCTACTGCTCCCAGTTGTCAGTCTTCTGTTCTCCTTGGGGTTTTTCTTCCAATTCACAAATAGTTATGGAGACATTACTTTGTGAACATTAAGAGGTTCTCCCTCATCATCCTTGATTCTTCCTCCTAGCTTCTTCTTCATTACAATGCTCAGTAGTCTTCCATGAAAAACCTTAGTCAAGGGTTTATCTGTAGATTTCTTCATCTCAGCCTTTTCTAGCCATTTGGAAATTTGATCTAGCAAGATAACCCCAAAGTTGATTCATCTTCTCTGAACTATTGCAGACATAATCTTTAGTTGTTGATCAAGCACCGTGTCGTGTACAGTGTCCTTGCATAGTATGCATTTTCCTACAATTTTAGCAAGGAACTCGAATTCCTCATGGAACTCCTTTTTCTTTATATCCTTTAGACTAGGGTTTCTTTGGTACCCCATAATCTCCTTTACTTGTTCAGTGTTGATCTCATCAAGGTTTCTCAGTCCTAGGTCAGGAAAACCTAAGCATTGATTTATATCAGATGATTTTAGCTTAATAGACTGACCTTTAACCTTGGTTGAAAGGGTTCCGGCTTTTATTAATGCATTTGAGTAGAATTCCTTGACCAGTTCAGTATATACTCGAGTGCTAGCCTCAAGACATTCTGAGAATCCAGCTTTCTTCACAAGTTCGAGAATGTCTCTGAACTTCTTTTCTAATTTTTCAAACGTCTTGGTTCCGAGCTGAATGCCAGTGATTACTCGCTAGTTTTCCGTTTGAGTAGTTTGAGGAATATGGGTATTTGATTCAGAGGGGTTTTTGAGAGATTGATGATTGTGATTTGAGCAAGACTCTGGAAGGTTAATTAATTTTGGCTTTTGAGATGATTCTAGGGTTTAAAAGTTGGAGGGAGAAAGGTTTGATGGTTTCTGATAACTGTTTGTAGATTTTGAATTTGTCTTAATGACAGTTCCTTCTAACTCTGTATAATCAGTGATGTGTCAACCAACCATTGGTTGCACGAAGTCCAAAGTAATGAGCTGTAACTCCCATAACTTTTCAGTTAGATATTTCCTTTAGGAGAGTAAACGTTTAATTGACGTGGATTGACAGTTGACCTTTTGGTTCGTAGAGTAGCATGGTAAGGCAGCTATGGACTCTACGTTTTCCTCTGTTGACTCAACGATCAACTATTATGAGATATTGCAGTGGGTGGTTTTGACATTAATCCTCATTCTGAAACTGCATAGCTTGATCACTGATATATCCGAACTTATCTCCTCATAATCTGAATGGCTGAGCAATTATCCAGTCCTTCCGAGCTCCTTATGTGCTAGATTATTTTCTGGTAGGACTGCGATCTTCGAGTTTGCTTCCATGATCGTTGAGGTTACACTACGATCATCGAGTTGTTTTTACACTCTACTCTACAATCATTTACTTTCTTGGTCCTTGAGATGAACTTAATCAAGCAATCCGTTTGAGATAAGGTAGCTCGGGAAGGGCCAACCTCTAGAGTGAGCTAAGGGTCAGGTTTGTCCCTGAGGCACTTTCCAGATGAAATAATTTAGAAGTGATTTGCACTGATATCTTGTTTGACCTTTTCTTGGTGGGAAGGTCCTCTACCAACTTTACACAATTGCACTTGCTGTAATCGTGGTGTTCTCCTGCTCTTACACTTTGATCGGATGTTTGATTGCAGGCACTCTACGATGTTGAGTTGGGTGGCTGATAGGTTATCAGTAGAACGTTTTGAGACGTTCATACTGACTATGGATCTTCATTTGGTTCATCAGCCACAAGGTTTTGGGACTCTGTAGCTGGTACATTTCTTCATAGTGTATCTAAGTGTTTTTGTTCCTAAACAGATCACTGCTCCCCATGGTTGATGTTGTCTTCTCAGATAGATGTGATTCCCTTTTCTTTAGGTTCATTTGAAGGTAGCCTTGCATATCTCCTTCTACTGGAATCACCATTATCACTTAGATCTCTTTGCATCGTAGGCATGGATATTTTAAGGACTGATCATTCTACGATCATTTGACAGTTCTACGAACGTAGTCTTCTTTGACAGTCTTGTGCGTGTGAAGTTCTGCTCCCGTAATGAGTTCCTCTTGTTTGATGCTCGATGATCCTCTGATGTGAGCTTCCTTGAGAATTCTTCTCATATAGCATGCTTTGCCTGATTTGAGCAAATAAGACCCTTTTTCATCTTTGGTTGCATGGCCTGCTTCTATATACAGATTAGCCGGTAGTAAATCACTGAGACACTCTTGTTGTCTGTCGATGACACAAGCTAGGAAGATGTTGATAAGAGGGTGTGTAGGTTATCTGTGCCATGTTATGGATACCCAAAGAGTGGGAACATCCTTGGACCAGATACCGATAGTGCAAGAGTTTGCGGATGTATTTTCGGAGGAGTTACCTAGTATTCCACCGAACAGAGAGGTTGAGTTTGTAATTGATCTGTTATCGGGAACGACACTAGTTTCAAGGGCACCATATCGGATGGTGCCAGTTGAGATGAAGGAGTTAATGGTTCAGTTGCAAGAACTATTAGATAGAAAGTACATTCAACCGAGTGTGTCTCCTTGGGGAGCACCGGTGTTGTTTGTCAAGAAAAAGGATGGGTCGTTAAGACTTTGTATTGACTATCGAGAGTTGAACAAGTTGACGATTAAGAATAAATACTCGTTTCCCAGGATCAATGATCTATTTGATCAGTTGAAAGGGGCAAAGTATTTTTCTAAAATAGATTTGTGCACGGGGTATCATCAGTTAAAGGTGAGGAAGGAGGATGTACCTAAGACGGCGTTCAGAACTCGTTATGGTCATTACGAGTTTCTGGTAAAGTCGTTTGGGTTGACAAATGCGCCAGCCGCATTTATGGATATGACGAACGGGGTGTTCAAACAATATTTGGACAAGTTCATCGTAGTGTTCATTGATGATATTCTAGTATATTCAAAGACGTCAGAAGATCATGCAAAACATTTAAGGATAGTGTTGGAAACACTGAGGAAGGAGAAGTTGTATGCGAAATTCATGAAGTGTGAATTTTGGCTTAAGCGAGTTCAGTTTCTAGGGCATGTTATTGATAAGGATGACATTTCCGTAGATCTAGTAAAAGTAGAAGCAGTTAATGAGTGGGAGCAACCGAAAACACCAACCGAGGTTCTGAGTTTTCTGGGGTTAGCGGGATACTATAGAAGGTTCATTCCGGACTTTTCTAAAATAGCTACTCCGTTGACAAATCGACAAGAAAGTTGTGGAAGTATGCGTGGGATTTGAAAAAATGTGAGAATAGTTTTCGAGGAGTTGAAGAAGAGGTTAAGCGAGGCACCTGTATTGTCCTTACCAGACGATACAGGAAATTTTGTAGTGTATAGCGATGCTTCGCATAAAGGACTGGGTTGCGTGCTCATGCAAAGATGGCAAAGTCATTACAGTGTCGCGGCCACGTCAATTAAAGGATTATGAGAAAGTATATCCTACTCATGATCTAGAATAGGCAGCTGTAGTTTTTGCCTTGAAGATATGGAGGCATTATCTATATGGTGAGAAGTGTGAAATATACACGAACCACAAAAGTTTAAAATATATCTTCACATAGAAGGAGTTGAACATGAGACAGAGAAGGTGGTTGGAATCAATAAAAGATTATGACTGTGATATTTTATATCATCCCGGGAAGGAAAATGTAGTAGCCGATGCACTAAGTAGGAAGGGTAGAGAGAAATTGTCAATGTTAATAACTCAGAATGAGTTGATAACAGTGATGGCCAGAATGGAGTTAGAAGTGAAGTTGTAGGAGGAAGCGGTGGAAATGTTATTTTCCATGGAAACCCAATCGACCATAGCGGAAAGGGTTAGGGGAGTACAATTGAGTAACGGGGAATACGAGCAGATAAAGAAGAGGATAGAAGATGAAGAGAAGAATATGTATAACCTCGATAAGGAGGGATTACTTCGTTTTGAATGAAGAATTTGGGTTCCGAATGATCCAGAATTAAAAGAGGAGATAATGATGGAGGCTCATAGTTCGAGGTACTCGATACATCCCGATAGTACAAATATGTATCAAGACCTTCGTCAGAACTTTTGGTGGCCGAACATGAAGAGGGAGATAGCAGAATATGTTAGTAGGTGCTTAACTTGTTAAAAAGATAAAGCTGAACACCAACGACCGAGTGGGTTATTGCAACCGTTAGAAATTCCAGAGTGGAAATGAGAGCATATCACAATGGACTTTGTGGTGGGACTTCCAACAACAAGAAAAGGATACGATGCTATTTGGGTGATAGTGGATCGATTGACAAAATTGGCTCATTTTCTACCAATAGGAGCTAGGTATAACCTAGACCAGTTAGCTAAGTTGTATGTCAAGGAAATTATTTCTAGACATGGAGTACCGGTTTCGATTGTGTCAGATCATGATCCACGATTCACATCGAACTTTTAGAGGAGTTTGCAAGAGCAAATGGGAACACAGTTAAGATTGAGTACGGCGTATCATCCTCAGACGGATAGTCAGAGTGAACAGATAATTTAAATGCTAGAAGATATATTAAGATCTTTCAAAGGGAGTTGGGACGAATATCTACCGTTGGTGGAATTCTCGTACAACAATAGTTTTCACGCTAGTATAGGCATGCCGCTTTATAAAGCGTTGTATGGAAGGAAGTGTCGAACTCCATTGTGTTGGGATGAGGTGGGTGAACGTCAGATGTTGGGACCTGAAATGGTACACCAAATGGCAGATATGGTGAAGATAATACGTGCTCGATTGGTAGCGGCTCAAGATAGGCAGAAGAAGTATACGAATCCTCACAGAGAAAAGAGAGAATTCGATGTAGGATCTTTTGTTTTTTTGAAAGTATCGCCTTGGAAGGGGAAGATACGTTTTAGAAAGAAAGGGAAGTTAAGTCCAAGGTTTGTAGGACCTTTTGAGATTTTAAGAAGGGTAGGAGAGGTGGCTTATGAAGTAGCCTTACCTCCAGAAATGGAACGCATTCATAATGTGTTTCATGTGTTAGTGTTACGTCCTTATAAACCAGACTATAAATACGTAATAGAGTATGAATCTATTCAGAGAGAGAAAGACTTGTCCTACGAGGAACTTCCAGTTCAAATTATTGATAGGAAGGAACAAATATTAAGAAATAAGTTCATACCTTCAGTGAAGGTGTTATGGAGAAACCACAATGCTGAAGAAGCAACGTGGGAGCTCGAGAGTAAAATGAAGGAAGATTTTCCTCATTTGTTCATGTAATTATAAGCTAAGATTCGGGGATGAGAATCCTTATAAGGGGAGAGAATGTAACGCCTTGAGAAAATCGGATTTTTATGACAATTAAATTTTTATTTGATTATGTGAATTAAATGAATTTAATTGATTTATTATGTGAGTAAGCTATGTGAAGGTCGTTCTAAGACCTAGAATGTGTTTATATGGTTAGTAAACTGGCTACGTGCTAGAATTAATTGTTTAGAATTTCCAAGATGAAAATAAATATTTTTTGAGAAATTTTCGTAAAAACACTATTCGTCTGTTTCTGTTCGGGGAATTATTTTGAAATTCTGAGAAACGTGTAATGATAGAATATCGAGATAAGATGAAATATCTAATAATATTTCATTATGGCAAACGAAGTTTTCTCTTGCGGACTTAAAACCTTAGGGTTGAGTATATTGATTTCCGAGAAGGAAATGAAATGCGTAAAAGAATTACGTTATAGTTAAAGTGAGTGTTATACAATTATGGTACTAATTTATATCTATGTGTAATAGATGAGTAAATACGAAGTACAATACGATTATCGTACGAGTATTATACGGAGAAAATACGTGAATTATACGTATAGAATATGATTAGTATTATAGAATTAAGTTAAGACTTAATGTCAATTCATTTGAGTTGGATTATGATTATTCCAATTAATTGAATGAACAAGCCCAAGGGATTAATAGGTTAAGCCCAAGTCAAGGCCCAATGTTAGATAGTTTAAGCCCAATGCATGAAAACTGAACCGTGGATCTAACCGGTGGGTCACCAAATGGGTAAAACCCATGGGGCAACCCATGGGGATGACCCATGGGCAAGAGTGGGTCGGCCTTGGTGTGCAAGCCAAGCTTAATGCTTGGTCACCATGCATTTTACTTGGTGACCAAGAGTGAATAGTAAGGAGGTGGTGGGGGTTTAATGTCTAGATTTCCCTCCATTCTATTTTCTATAAATAGGAAGCTAGGTTTGGTCAATTGAGAGTTTTTCAATTACCCAAATTAGATTATTTGAGAGAGGAAGAGATCTAGACTCACAAATCATACACTTTGGAAGCTTTGACTTAGAGTTTTCGAAGATATTTCATAAGAGTTCTTGAGGTAATACTCCTTGTTTCTCATTTTCATCTCTTTTGATTTTCTTTTATCATGGAGAATCATAAATAGGTCGTATGTGTCTTGTATAGTGGATTAAAGATGACTTAGTATAGATTCAATCTGTATAAGTCATGAGATCATAAGAATTGTGAGGTTCGATATAGTTTCAAACCATGAAAATATTGATTGTTGATAAACGATTGAACTCCATCAATACGTTAATATATGCATCTTGCTTGGTTAGGATGTAGATATCAAATCCATGGAGTATTCCATGTGATTTGGCCTAGAGAATGTTAGTAACGTAGTTATGGCGAATTTCACGAAAATAGACGTTAAACGTCGAAAACGTTAAAATTCCAGATTGGAGGTCGAAAGTTGTCGTGAGACTTGAAAATGTTGTTTTTCAATGTCAACACATAAGATAAGGTAATTAAGAGTTGTGGGTTAAAGAATCGTCCGATTCTGACTTAAAACGAAGAAAATGAGCATTGAACGCTCATTAACATTTACGAACGCTAAGAAAATGAACTCAATAGTGAATTTAGAGTTAATGGATTCAAAAGTGTCGAATTCTTATATGAACGCGTAGAGTATGTCATTTATGACGTGTAGGCTTTTGAACGGACCAAATAGGGCTTATAAAGAAGAAGTTATGGCTTCACAAAAATTTCAAATTGTTGGAATTATCTGGTATTGAGGTGCAGCCATGGCCAGCCAGACGTAATGTTAAATGCCCCACCATGGCCGCGCGCGATAATGTTGGCTCATTGCTAAATGGCGCAGATAGTGCCACTTTGCTCGCTCATCGCCACCACCGTAGAGTAAAGTCTCATGTACACATAGAGATCGGAACCAGATTATCGCTAATCGGGCGCCAGAGGCGCGATCTTATACTAAGGTTGTCCCATGCCATGCAGTAGTGCAAGGCTTTTCATAGAGAACTTAGGTTTTGAACTTCAATTGTTCATAGATCTATAAGGGTAATGTTTGTACACTTCATAAGAGTATTTAAACTATTCCTATACTATCTATACTAAGGTATGTGGTATTGAACTTAGGAATTTGATGTATATTAGTAAGTTATTAACAAAGAACGCAAGGTGTTGTTGATGAACCCTAGTCGGGAAAACAACGTTGGTACTTTGCCAAGAATGTTAGAGTCCGATTAATAACGTAAGTTGATTAATAAGTCGGGACGAAGGATAATAAGTCATGTTGACTTTAGTAATGATATTAAGTTAACTAAGACTTAGAAGAGAAAGAAGTTGGTAGAAACAATGTGAATAATTGTTTGATAGCTAATTACAGTGTGTTATGTGAATATATCATGTAGATTCTGTAAAGGCTGTGATTAGTCGATTAAGTTATTTGAAGACATTGAAAGGCTAGTTTTCTTAACGCTTGTCTAACCTTCAAGTTAGTCAAGTTTTTATGTGATTCATTGTACTAAATTGCACGACTGGTTTTAAAGAAAGGGTCAATGCCAGATTTAACTCGGCTAGACCACTCGTAGTATATAGATTGATTGATATTCATATCTTTCTATATAGAAATGTTAACGTTATCCTATGCCAAGTAATTGGTACGGATGTTAAGGTACGGTTTGTCTATGAACAAACAAAAGTATTTTTCATCGATTATTCGATGGGCACGCGAGTTTGCCAAATATTAAACGTAAATACATTTAATGAATGAGTGTTGGTCAACATAGAGTACTATAGGCTGATCACCTAGAAGTGCTCGTAAGAAATGCGGATGTGTATCCTTAGTGCTGTGATATCCTTTTCAAGTATGAAAACAGAAAGCTACTATTCATGGTCTATCGACCGGTTCAGAATTCCTAATCTACTCCATACTTTAGGAATTGATGTTATAAAATGTTAAATTATTATTGTTTCATAATACTTCATAACTATTTGTTCATTTATGTAGGAATTGTCATATAATTCACGAATGTGGTATTACTGTTATCCTTTGTTAAAACTTGTTGAGCTTGTTATGCTCACTTCTTGCGTGAATTATATTATTGCAGTTAAGGATAAACGTACTGAGAATGCTAAGAGAGATAAGGGAAAGGCTAAGATGGATACTTAACCATTGTGTAATAGACTAGTATGTTTATATATATTATACATTATGAACAACGAATGATGTAATCAGGTTATGAACCTGGGAAGGATTATACTTTGATTGTATTAAGAAGATAGTAATTACATTCATTTGGTTGTTTTTAATGGAATAATTATATGGTTATGAGTACAGTGTAGCACCATATGTCGAGTTGGAAGATACACGAATTTGGGGGCATCACAAACTTTGCATCAAAGTTACAGCCCTTGTGGAGAGAAGGCAGACACATCTAAATTCAGAGTCCTGAAACAAAGTATGCTTTCACTTAATATATGCAACTGTTTGATCATACAAAAGTGTTAGCATGTACTTGATAAAATAACTGCTAGTACTGTAAAGAAAAGCAAACAATTAAAGTTATCTACAGGGTAGAGGGATTTTCTGCCCATTTTACCCTCGTCGACCGATGCATGGAGTGTTGCTCCAATTGTCGAGGGCAAAGTCCTGATGGACTATAGTGATGGAAGGATCGTCATTGTCCTCCTTCTCCTGAATAATAACCATAACATCTGGGCAATCATCGTCTAGGGTATATTTGTTTATATGTTCATCATGAATAATGACGCGTATGCCTGACATCATCAAGGCGATGTCATATTTTCATTTCCGTTCCTTTTCTTCCACTTCGGGATCAGGAATCATCACCTCTTTTGCTTTGATTGGTACTAGCTTGGGAAACCGCATGGCCACAACATGGGCTGGTACCTTTACTAGAGACTGTATCAACTCATGAGGTAAATGTAGAGAAAATCACCGTAAAACGGATGCCTGAGGAACCTGTTTGTGCTTATGAGGATTCCTGTGACTGGAATTGGCAGAATAGCCTAGTCCGGCTGTTCCAATTTGACTGGACACTTAAATAGGGTGCTTAATACCCTACTGATTTTTACCAAGCCCTTGTCCAGGCTGATGACCCAATGACATCATTTCTTGAGTGGCCGACATAACCTCGGTAGAAATCTTGGGTACGGGAAGTGGCACTCCAATAGGATGGTATTGCATGTTACTCACTTTCCAGAGCATGAAAACTGGCCGGTTCAACCTTTGAATTGAAGCTGATGATTGGTAGAGTTCCCTGTTCAGGACATTCCAGCTCAGCGTTGACAGTGACTGGACTGTTATTAACAATGTATTTGAGTTATTGATGTAGTGTGGAGGGAACAGCTTCAGCCATGTGTATCCATGGTCTCCCTAATAGCAGGTTGTATCCTAAATCTATCTTGAGGACATGGAAGGATACATTGAATGTATTTGGACCGATCTCAATTGGCACCTCAATCTTTCCGACAGAATTTTGTTCGGATCCATCAAAAGCTTTGATAATCGTATGGCTGCTTTGGATCCGCTTGAGATTGACATTCATCTTCACCAAGGTGGTATAAGGACAAATATTTAGAGACGAACCTCCATCTATCAAAACTCCAGCTAGCATATAACCGAAAGACAAAACTGTAATATATAATGGCTTGTAATGACCGGTCCCTTCAGGCGATATGTCATCATCAGTGAAGGATATCACATTGTTGTTTAAAATGTGATCAACCAGATGTTGAAATTTTTCCACATCCACTGATTTTGGCAAGCAGGCTTCTTCCAAAACCTTTAATAAAACCTTCCGGTGATCCTCGGAAGATAAAACCAAGTCCTATATTGATATCTGGTGTGGAGCTTCTTGTAATATTAAAACCACCTTGGCTTCATTATGGCCCATAGTGCGGAGGAATTTTTCAATATTCTCCATGAGAATCTTCCCCTTTGCTTTGCAAGTAGGTTTCATAACCTGTTGAGAAAGATACAGTGGATTTTCCTTCGACACTGTAGCAGTAATATGAGACGTGGATCCTTCAGCTTCTCCATAATTCCATGGAACTTTATGTAAGCTGACAACAAGATATTGTGGTCTGAAAGGTAAATAAATTGGCTCTGGTGCGGCCACTTTCAAAGGATTGTCAGCTCCTTTGAGTTGAATTGCTTGTATGGGAAATGTTTTGACAGTCTCATCATCCACTTCGGATATAACTGCTACTGATCCCTTCCATTTGGTAGGACGTGTATTCCCACTCTCGAGTTGCACTATGTTGTTGTATGTCAGCAGTAGGACACTGTTATCAATAAGATTCTGAATGAGATGGCGGAGTGCCCAACATTCTTCTATGATGTGATCACGAGAATGTGAATGATATTGACATATTTCATTGTAGTTGAACCGTCCTGCACGGGGATTGATTGGAGGCAGAAGGAAGGTAATTCTTCCTTCATTGATCAGCATTTGAAATATCTCCTCCATAGATTGGCCCAGATAGGTAAATTCCCTCTAATTGGCAAAATCTCGATGCGCTTTAGCATTTACTCTCTTTGCAACCTTATCCTCCATAGCTTCGCTTTGTGAAGGTGGTGATGGAGCATTCACAACAAATGGAAGGAGATAGGCATGCTCCTGCTTGATTAATTGGCGTGTGACTTGATGCTGGTGGGTCACCAGTTCTGCCAATTGCTCAATTTGTTTGCAAAGAGCTTTCATCTTTTGTTTCATAGTAAACTAGAACTTTGTATAATCCCATCTGTCAACACCATCTTTGATGATAGGGGATGATTCACTGTTAAAACTGGAACTCTGTCCAGTGCTCCAGTTGATCATGTTGACCTCTTCTTCTTTGTGTTGAGGAAGAGGGTTATCTTGCACATGATGTTGATCTGGTCTGGTGACCACGATCTCACTGTTGTCTATTAAATCTTGGATCTTGTGTTTCAAGGCCCAACAATCTTGAGTATCATATCCAGGTGCTCTGTCATGATAAGTACACTTCCGAGTAGCATTAAAACCCTTCCAATTAGGGTTGTCTGGTGGAAGGGGACGTGTAATTTTCTTCTGAGTAGTCAGAAGAGCAAGAATATTCTCGAGCGAGTCCCCTAAAGGTGTGAACGTCCGAGGGTGCTTTGCATCTCCACCTTTAGGCAATGGAGGGTTTGAAGATTGTGCTTGAAAAGGGGAGTAGTTTCTTCTCTGTATAAGCATGCTTTGATTTCCTTTTTGACCTTGTAGTATCAAGGAAACATCCTCCTCTTTCTTTTTATGGACCCTTCGAGGCTTGTTTCCATAAGATCCGGACTGGATGTGCTTAGCAACAGCTTTAAGCACGGCTAGGTCTTGAATTTTACCGGACTTCAATCCCATCTCAGCCATCTCTCTGTACTTGATCATTTTAGAGAATGGTTTGCCAATACCAGTTAAGACTCTCTCATAGAAAGGAGCTTCCTGTTCATCTATGCATGTCATGACCATTTTTGATTCCGCCATGGAAGGAATAACTTGAGCAGAAAGGCGCCTCCACCTTTGAGCATACTCTATGAAAGACTCATTAGACTATTTCTTGACCTTGGTAATTTGGTACCGGTCAGGAGCCATCTGAGATTGAAAACTGTATTGAGTGAGGAAAGCGTGAGCTAGCTCTTCCCAGCTATGGACCTTTAAGTTGTCTAATCCGGTATACCATGGACGGGCTTCTCCAGACATACTCTTCTGAAACAACTACATCCAGACCTTTTCATCTTCCGCATAAGATCCATGTTCTCCAATGAACACCTTCAAATGTGTATAAGGATTCCCTAATCCGACATATTTTTCAAAATTAGGGGTTTTGAATTTCTCTGTATAATGAACATCAGGGAAGATGCAAAGGTCAGCATATGAAACACTTCCATGTGTTCCAATCCCTTTGAGAACATAGATAGTTTCCTCCATTTGGAGTACCTTCTTCCTGATATCATTGGTGTTTGGAACTCCTCTGAGATGGGTGCTTTCAGGGTCTTTGTTGGTTGTATCCAACTGAGGTTCTAGACTTGTTTTATCCAAACCTTGTGTTCCTCCTTGTGTAGAGGATTCTATATGTGGAGGCATCTTTTTACCCTGAGTGGACTGATGCAATTCTTTAAGCAAGACAACCAAATTTGTGATTTGTTGACTTAATCCGTCAAATTCTTCACGAGAAGCGAGGATTGACCCGGTCGACGAAAGACATGATTGGTCAGAGGCTCGTGGCCTTTTTGGATTTTGAGCGGGTAACCGGCCCAATGATTTCCCTACAAAAGACTTATGTAGTTTAGTCTTAGGGTAATGTAAATGCTGTCATAATATGTCCGTTTTAGGTATATTGTCCTGCAAAATCGGGTGTTAATTGATAACATGTATGCACAACTAATCTTCATATTTTCCATTACATAAAGATGGACATGGAATAAAATTACAAGTAAATGCTTTTACAAGTAATTGAAAATGGAAAGCATGAAGAGACTTTTCTCCGTGTTTGGTTTATCAGAGGTTGACCTATATTAGGGTTACTATCGCGGCTTTTTGGCATGAAGGTTCCCAGATCATTGTAATCTACTTGACGGGAAGTTAATCCGGTCTTTCAACTGGAGCGAATCTGGGTGGTGCCTTTCCCGAGCCTCATTGGAATTATTCTTCCTACAAGTCCAGTAATCAAACACCGACAGGATAGCCTCCTGGTGGAGGAACCACACGAAAATACATTCATATACAACGTGTCTCACCGTTCCTGAAAAAATGATGACATGTGTGAAGCACTAATATCATAGATAGATATAGTATAGTACAGTAAGTAAAATGCATTCGTACACATTCATCATAAATGTAAATGCAACATTCACACACAAGCATATAACAGTTTTGAAAAGCTTGCAATAGCGGCATAAGCCCTCTTACTGGAGTCCCCATCAGAGTCGCCACCTGTCGACGTCGGGATTTTTTAATGTCCCTTTTCGTTACTTGTTCTTTGGTGTTCTCATGTTAATGTGAGATTTGTTTGAAAAAACAAGTGAAAAAGGTCCGACATGTATAATGTCAACGATTTGACTTTAAGAGTCACCAGTTGGTGTATTTAACTGGTTGCACCAACGCAACCGAAAAGGTTTGAACATTGACCCAGTGATATGACACTGCTAAACGAGTCTGTGAAACCGAGATTCATTTGGGTTCGGGTGTTGATTATGCGGAGGGAAGGTGTTAGGCACCCATCAACATCCATGTTACCACGGTGACCGCCACTTTTTAAGAAACTGTTATATGAATGTGTGTGTGTATGGATCAATGTGCAATTATTTTAAAGTAGTGTGAGGCCTCTTTCGCACCTATATAGAAAGGGTTTGCATTCATAGAAAAATTCAATTTTAAGCAAGATATAGCAATGAAGTTTTGTAAAAAGAGGTTTTTCAAACCATATGCTCAATAGGAATTGAGACCTTTTCATACTTCCATTTTATTATTAATTGTTCGGCTTGTTTGCTTTTATTTTTGAGATGCGAAGCATCTTTGAGAAAATAATATACAGTAGTGCCGAACTCCTCATGGGAATGACAACCATCTAAGGAAACTCAAACATCAGAATAATGTACAAGTACACATAAAGTGAAAAATGTCCATCACAAGAACCGAATATAGATTCAGTAGACTGAATCTATGATCACATGATTCCTAGGCTCACATGATACTGCATATTTTTATGGAAAGCGAAGCGAGTTATATATATAAAAGCTATAAATATATATATACTGTATATGATCAACCACCATGAAGAAACTCCCTGGGGATCTAAATGTAAATATATAAAAGCGATAATATATATATATATATATATATATATATATATATATATATATATATATATATATATATATATATGGACATGATCAACCACCACAAGCAACTCCATGGGGATCGAGAAAAGTAAATAAAGCAATAATGCGATCAACCGCCACTTAAGTAAACTCTAAAGGGACAAAATGTAAATAAAGTAAAGAAAAGGCCATGTAAGTAAACTCTGTGCTGACAGTAAATGTAATATATATATATATATATATATATATATATATATATATATATATATATATATATATATAAGCGATAAACGCACTGTATGTAAATCTGTGCTCATCGGATATGTAAAATAACAATTATATATATATATATATATATATAAAAGCGTGTAATTTCTCCGGATATAAAATCCGGGCTCATCGATATATGTTCGACAACGATTATATATATATATATATATATATATATATATATATACTTATATATGTATATATTTTATATATGGACTAACATTATCGAAGTTATGCTATATATATATATATATATATAAGCAAGTAAACGCCAGCATATAAGTTTAGGGTCAATCGAGGCATAACTTCGATAATGTTAGTCCATATATAAAATATATATATATAATATATATATATATATATATATATATATATATATATATATATATATATATATATAGACAGTAATGAAAACCACGGATAGAAGTCTAAGCATACATACACAACACACGATTCTCAATGTGTATAACAGTGTGTGGAAATATGAAAGGAAAGGCTTTATAGAGTGTGAGTAGGCTAACAGTGGGCTGCCAATGTAGGCTTCTATGACTCTATATGGATAAACACTCAGCTCCCGCCGGATAAAAATATAGCTATATGTGAGCTAACAGATGAGGAAACACTCAATATGGGTGTGTACAGAGCACATTGGACAGGGCTTCCTCGCCTCTCTCTCTTTTTTTACTTTAAAAATGGTTGGCCCAAGGTCTATATTTATAGACTAATGACCGCAGTGTACCTGCGGCATCCGCAGTTGCACCATCGGCTGGTCGAGGTGTCCCCTGGCTTCGCGGGTCCTGTCGTCTTAAAGTACATGCACTCGTGCACTGTAATGTCCGCTCGAACTTGTAGAACTTCAATCCGAGCATCCGAACGAGGTATATACGACCTTCTTCAGAACGCTTGTGTCGAGAGTTATGCAATGACATGGATTAGTGGTTGTACGAAGTCAGGAAGAGGGGACCATGCCCATAGTCTTCAAGCTTCAAATTCTATCCAGTGTGCTGCCACGCGTAATAGTCACTCGGGATTGTAACTCCTCGGTTCTTGTGGGACATTGTTGTATGTATGAAGTGTTGAGACGACGTGCAGGTATTGATGTAGCAAGATGATGTTTGACTCTTCACCGGGGTTATCGACGGTTTGAGTTGAAAGCAGACGTTGCTCAGGGTTACATCTGAGATTGGACTACTTGTTTGTATGCCGCAATGTCACCTTGTGAGTGTGCCTGTCTGCCCAGTGTTAGCTCCGGGTCTGAGGTATGAGTACCTCGGCAGGAGGTCTAAGATTGAAGCTGATAGCATGCATTTGAAACAAGCATTTCCAGAGTTATCGTCGGAACTGCAACAACATTCCATGGGGTTATCACCGAGGACAAAACTCGGGGTTATCTCCGAGGTTGAAAATGATCCTCCTGGTGTGTGTTCTGGGGTTGGAAATAAGGTTCCTGGTGTGTGTCCCAGGTTTTGAGATTGAACTTCCGGTAGTATCCGGAATGGATGTGAGTTGTCTTCCAAGGTTATATCCGAAAGATGAATCTGCCCTCCTGCAATGTCAGTAACAGGCGTGCAAAAAATTTGGAGTGTCTACACCTTGTTTTGTGGTAGTATTTGAGAATGACATCTAAAATTTTTGAGATAAACAATGGAGCACCTAAGACCGTTGAGACACCGCCAATCAATAAACAAGATAATGTGCATCAGGAAGACAATAATCCTCATGTAAATAACAACACCGACCAAATGATGAACGATTGTATGTTTAGAAGCTTTCTACAATTCATACAACACCAAACGAGAGAGATTCCTATTCAAAATGCAGGTGGAATCAATGGCAACTCACGGCTAGTCACTGCTAAGCAATTGAAGGAGCTGGGACCACCAGAGTTTTTGGGAAAGCCAGAGCCAATTAAGGCAGAGATGTGGATTAAGCAGATCACCTAGATATTTGATGTCTTGGGATTCTTAGAGTAGCAAAAGGTTCCTTTCACCACCTTTATGTTACGAGGAGAGGCAGATTACTAGTGGAAATCTGTAAAACGTACTCATCTTTCCGCACTAAACATGTCTAGGGAGAAGTTCCAAGAATTGTTCAACGACAAGTACTTTCCAGAGTGTATTCGTTATATGAAGGAGGTGTAATTCATCAAGTTGGAATAAAACAATATGACCGTATCGCAATAAGAGGCTAAGTTTATGGAGTTATCCCGGTTTGCATCCTATTTGGTAGATAATGAGGAGCGTATGACGGTAATGTTTCTGCGAGGTTTGAAGCCCGAAATTTGTCAATACCTCGTTTCTCACAAACTTTGTTTATATTTAGATGTTGTGAATATGGCTCAGTTATTGGAACGCGATAATGAGTCAGCTCAACCAAAAGATAACAGCCGGAAAAATGATAATGGTCATACCAATGGCAACGGTCATCGAAGCAGTGATAACAAACGTGGAGGAAATTATCATGCCAGAAATGGTAACCACTTCGGTGGTAATCCTGGCCAAGATAATAGAATAAATGAGTCAAGTGGAAATTTCAAAAAGAGAAGGTTCAATAATGATGGAAAGACATCAGCACCAACACCCATTTTTAAGGTAGGAGAACGACCACCGGTCGTATGCTACAAATGTGGAGAGGAGGGACACATCAGTCCAAACTGTACATAACAACCCAAAGTGTGTTTCAATTGCAAAAAGGAAGGTTACCTAGCTTAATTTTCTCGTGCAATGAAGTTAAGTCAAATTAGGTTGGTGACACCAAAGGCTGTCCTAGACAAGTCAAAGCCGATAGTTCAAGGGAGAGCATTTGTCGTGACCTCCCAAAAAGCGAGGAACCTGAACGAAGTTATCACGGGTAAGCTAATCATAAACTCTTGCAAAGTCTATACCTTATTAGATACAAGTTCTACCTAGTCTTTTATTTCACCTACTTGTGCTCAACGTTTAAATTTAACTCCAGAGAAATTAGACTTTGACTTATCTGTTGAGACTTCCTTGGGGGAAACCTTTATTACATCCACTATTTATAAATCTTGTTTGATTCAAATCGACACTTTCACATTACCTGTTGATCTCATCTATTTGAAAATACTTGCATTTGATGTGATTTTAGGGATTGATTGGTTAACTACTCATCTTGCTAAATATGATTATTTTCGTAAGGTTGTTAGCTTTTATATTGCTAACCAACCTATTATGCGAATTCAAGCAACCAAACCACTAAAGTCAATCACTTTTGTAAGACCCAAACTTTTTATGAATAAAGATTTAATTTCTCTAATTATTATTTTGAATAATATGGTGTTGATTTGATATAATGTTTAATTATGGGTGAAATGTGCAAATTTTGCAAAGTAAGCAAAATATTCGTTTGGTCGGAGAATATTCTTTTTGTCGGAGAATATCTGTACGACGGTGCAATCATTGGTGGACCACATAATAGAATAATCGTCGGATATAGAAAGTGATAGAAATAACCTTTTTATAAAAATATTGGTAAAACTTTTACCGTTAACTGTTGAAATACCCAGTGATAAAAAGTACAGTAATATGCGTGGTTGCACAGTAGCACACGGTATTGGACAATATTTTTGGATTATTGATTCTTACATAAGAAGTCACTCAGTTTCATTCAATAATTTCCATAGTAATGGTTGCATAGTATCTCATATTATTGATTCAATTATTGTCATAGTATCATCTACATAATATTTTATATTATTAAATCAATAATTAACACGACACCGTTATTCATATTATTAGTTAGCATTATTGGCAATGTCTAGAAAATTCTGTCGAGGAAAGGTGTTTGGTCACCTAATTACGCACCAATAAGGAGAAGTCCTTATCGAAAAGCCCCCTCTTTCTTGGGAATGATCTGGTTGTTAATATTGTGAGCATATAATATTAATTATTATGTGGTGGATATTGGTTTAATTTTTATATAAATGAAGGAATTCAACATGAGATATTTTTTGAAAGTTTGACAATAATTTTCTCTGATAAAATATTCATTCAAATATATTATTATAATGTGATAATATAATAATATAATTTTATTTATAATTTAAATATTACTAATATATAATTTTCAGCATGTGAATAAAAGTGGAGTAAAGGTTATCATTTTGATTTTGAATTATTCTTCGCGTGCACTTCTGCACATTTGTTTTCTTTGGTGGGCAACTTCTCCTACAAAGAATGTTATTTCCAATTGTGGGCCCCTAATCAATTGATAATTGTGAAGTTAGGCATTGAAATGTTCTCCTGCAAATGAATTCTTTGTTGCCAAGTTTGTGGGCCCCAACCTTGAAAAATAAGGAAGTTAGGCTTGGAAAGCAGAGAAAAAAAATTTAGGTGGAGAGGAAATTTTTGCAAGGTTAGGTAGAATAGTTTCTTTTTCCTCCGAGGATTACACTATAAATATGGGGTAATCCCTCCTTCCTAAAACACACCTTCAATATACAAAATTCTTATTTTATAGTATTATGAGTATTTTTCTTGAGTATAAGGATTCTTTGAGTGTAGTTTTTTGTGCAAGATTTTCTCAGAATAATATCCGATATTCCAGTCAAATCCAGATTCTACTAAGGTAAAGAATATTATTTTTTTGCAATACTCGTAAGAAATATTATTTTCTTTCATACTCCATATTATGAAAGGGATATTATTTTATTTCGTATTCCTAAATTTAAACTTACTATGGTAAGTATTGCTTCTACAATTCGTGAAATGATTAGAAATTCCTTAAATTGTGTGCTTCATCTAATATCATTTCACGTGAATATTGGTATGAACTTTCTTGATAAATTTCCATATTTTCATGTCAGGTTACTATTCATGAAGTACTATTCATAGGTTACTAGTCACGACAAAAATTGATTCTTTTATGTCCAAATTATTTTTGATACATGAATATCATTCTTAAATTATACTTCACAAATAGTTATCATGTTGACAATTTGGACATTTTTAAACTATGAATAAATTGAATTAGAATTCTCTAATATTTATCCTTTATTTCACTTGATTGACTCTTTCTATCATTGTCATCATCCTCCTACTTATATTATACTGGAAGTCATCTTTGGCCCGTAGTGCAAAGATGAACTGTTGATTGGTATGATTATGACTAGAAATTGTGTATTGGTATAATCATAACCTTTAATGTTACAATTAAGGTTTGTGGTGAAAGTTCTCTTTGGCCCATAGTGCATATATGGACAGGTATTTGGCATGATCATTACCACTGGTGATACTAACGAATATCCTTGGCCCATATTGCATGGATAATTCGTTGATTTGAAATATTTATTGAATGATGTTACGGGGATAAAATATTGATGATGGACTTTTAAATCATAGAAGATAGTAGATATCATGTAACAATCCGGAATATTATTGTAATTTCAAATATTTATTAAATTAAATAATTTTTTTTATTGATGTGGTTGTTGTTAGTAGATATGTGTTGGATTATTTATTAGTAAGTAAATAATTCATGAGTTATAGAAATTAATTTAATTAAGGTAAAAGAGTGATGAAATAAATTTATGAGAAAATACTCTAATTTAATTTAATAATTAGAGAGTTGATATAATGTTGTTTTAACTTAGTAATTAAAGTGATATGTGAATTTTTTAAATAAAATTATAATGAAATTATAATTTTTGGTAATTAGTTGAGTGGAGAATTTATTAAATATATTGTAATTAGTTTATTTAACTAAGATTAGATATGGAAATCCAGATAAATAATATAGGACTATAAACTATAGTATAAATGATTTATTAAAATAAATTAAAGTAGTTTAAATGGATTAACCAAACAAGGCTTAAAGATGTTAAGTCATTATTTTAAAAGTATTTTGTCAAACAAAGCCTTATGGCTTTCGAATTTGAATTTGATTTAAAAAATAATAATAATAAAATATATATATATATATATATATATATATATAATTAATATTTTATAACTAATATACGTTTAAATTTTTGTAATTGTTAATTATTAACTAAGCGTATAATGGCTATCAATTTTTTTACGCATAAGTGATAGTTGGTTTTGCGTGAAAAGAAATTGGCTTATACTGATACTAAGAAGAAGAGAGAATGGAGTATACAGAGAATTAGAGGGAGAGTTTGAGAGAAAGGTTCTTGAGAATTCCAAAGCAATTCTTTGTGTTTTAGCAAGGATTACCAAGCAATTGAAGGTATACTTCCAAAACCTTAATATTATATATATATGAATGTTCTATGTTCTTGAGTTTTACATTTTCTGTGAATTTAAGTTGGATGAATTGTTGTTATATAAAGTGTTAATTGTGTTTGTGTGTATTTATGATGTTAGAACTAGAATCTAGACAAGAAATTAGTGTGTTAATTACGTTCAAAACAAAGAAAAATTATTTACAGTGCATGTTTATATATATGGCTTGTGAAAGTACAAAAATTGGTAGTTAGTTTCTGAACTAGTCTGTAAATTGAGTCTTGATTATGTTAATTCGATAAGAAACGAAGAGAACACAATTTGAATGAGTTAATTTGGTGTAGAATTGTGACCTTGATAAGTTGGTTTTATACCTACTTATTCGGTATCTGTTACTTGAATTAGTTGATTATACTCTTGTTTCTTAGTTACTTTTCATGCATTTTGTGTTCATTTTGTAGATCTTATGCTTGGGAACGATGTGAGCGACTATTGGTATGAGAACACAAGGAAAAACAATTCGGACATCGTTTGGGCTATCATATTCATTTCATGTTCTTGGCTTGGAACTTGGATTATGTTTTAGAGCTTTTTCTTAGCTTTTCGGAACATCTTGAATCATTCCAATCGGAGTTCGGATGCAAGAGTTATGACCTTTGTACCAACGAATGTTGAACATCACTGTTTTGGATGGCCATTTGCAAAGCTGTTACTCACAACCCAATTTCAGCCTTCATTCGTCCATCTTTCTCAATTCTCAAAGAATGAACGTTGTAGAGCTCGTCAAAAGTTTCAATTTGATAGGTGGCAGGCCCCGTAACTCCTCCTGGATCAAAAGTTATGGCCGTTTTACCAGAGGACACTGCAACAGTAAATATACGGCGCGGGCGCACGGATTTCCAGTGTATTTTAGGCGCGGCCGCGCCATTCCCTGGAGCACAAAAATACGATTTGATACTTGAGCGCAGGCGTGCCCAACTTCAGGCCAATTCCAGTGCGGCCGCGCCACTTCGAAAGTTGATTAGAGATGACTTTTTCACTAGATAGTGCGATTAAAGCGTTACTTAGAGGGACCCTTTAATTAGGGCTTATATATTAGACGTATTATAAGTATGTAGAGGTGATTCCACCCTTTAGGGGATCACGTAGCTAATATTGCTTTCTTCTCTTTAATTTCCATATTAGATTAGAGTAGATTAGAGTAGTGATTTCTAGAGTTGATTAGATTGAAGTCTTGAAGCAATTGAAAAGCATCAGAGATTCCATCTTGGAGTAGGAGAATAAATTTGCATTTTAGTTCTCTACACTTAACCTCTCTTTGATTCTTATTTGTAATTTTATGATGTTTATTCAATATGTGGATGGTGGGTTTGATTCAACTATGATCTAAACTCTATTTTGGGATTGCAATGGATTCTATTGCTTAGTTTAATCTAATATACTTCATTGTTAACCTTATTGATTACTATGGGATTGTCTATTAAGATTCATGCTTATTTGCTTAGTTGATTGGCCATCAATTACTGTGATAACCCATATGAACTTGAAAGACGAAGTATGGGTTTAGATTTGATCTTGATAGCTTGTGATTGTATGTTCTACATTGTGATGGGATGTATGATTTGTACTTAGGATAGACATATACCGAAGCACCACTCGTAGTCAATTGAGAACTTGGGCTTAAACCCTAATTATTTGTAAATCGCATAGACATATAGTGGTTTAGGTAATTTGGGTGTTCATGTGTATTCTTTCAACTGGGGATTATATTTGATATGAGTATGGTACATTGAGATATGCCTGTACTTTACTTTTGTGTTCTCGACTAGCAATCCAGTGCAAGTAATTTGGCTTAACAGGGATTGCGTTGATTTAAATTATTCAATAGATGAAATTGTAATCTCAGGTCTTCATTATCTAATCTCACTCTAGGAATAGTTAGATTTATTTAATTTCACAGTTTAAATATAAAATATCAAATCATTCGTTTAAATAAGACTGAAATGGTTATGGGCTAGTGTTTGGTGAACTTTATTAGTTAATTCTCCGTGGGAATGATACTTGACTTACTCTTTATTACTTGTTGACCATGTATACTTGCACGCATATATTGATCGGTAAAATGACCAACAGACCTCAGTGTTAATTTTTTTAAAGGATGTAAAAAATGGAGTTTTTGTACAAAAAACATGGAATTTAATGATTTAAATTAATTGAAGTTGTTGTTTAATTGTTCCAAGTTAGTATATATGTGACAAACCATGTTTATATGAGTTCTATACCATTTGGGTATGTTTAAATTACTATTTTGTGAATGAAATTCATGATAGTTGGGCTAAACAGAGTACTGAAAACAAACTGTGTAGTTTCTACCTACAACACCAACGCAGCTTATATCTTTGGTGTCGAGGCCAAAAAGCAGTAGCATTGCTACTTGGGTCCCTGTGCTTAAATATTCGCAAATTGCGCCATACCAGCATTCAGAGGCGTTGATGATCTCGCTATTTATCCAGACCTTAGAAACCTATTGGAACCTAGTATAATGAAACATTAATGTGATGAACATGTAATTAAGAGGCTAAAACAGATTTGTATCATGTAGTTGGTAATTCCAAAGTTGTAAAATTAGTAAGTTATTAAAACGATATGTTGTGATTTATTGAACACGTGAATTAGTAAATAAGGGTTTTAAATCTAATACTTGAGATTTCTGAAGTGTATATGGTATAAATTAAAACTTGTATTAAAGTAACAAGTTTATCTAAAAGTGAGTTCTATTTTGGAAAGTGGATATTAGTATATCTAATAGATATTGTGATTCTAATAATATGTGTAGGTGAACGTGAGTTGTAATTTATAGCTTACGCACGAGGAAAGTTCCTTACCATAAACTTTGATTGAGCAAGTTCTTTTGTTCCTAAACTTTATTTGAGCAAGCTCTGACCCTAACTTTATTCAAGCAAGTTTTGAATTCTAATCGTTGTTGATTTATTCTAACTTGTTTATAGTTAAGCAAGTTTCTTTAGTTTCATTCTTTTTATAATGAATGCAACTTCTTGAATTCTAATCTCTAATATTGAGTTGTCTTATTTCATTGACTTTACCCAAGTTGTAATCTTATTGTCATATTGAGCAAGATGTTGTTTTCAACTTATTATCTGTTAATGAATGTTCAGTAATTCAACTTCTTATTTGACAAGATCATAGCCTTAGCTTAATATTGTTCAAGCAAGGCTTATTGTTTTATTCAATGCTTATGCTTTTTAGTTTATTTCTAAGCATGAGTTCGATATATAGTGTTGGTTCACTTATGATTCATAAATTATTCTACCTTATGTTGTTATTGATCACTCGTAATGTTATTGAACTTTATTGATTCAACTAATCCTTTAGTTGATGATCGTTAAACTCTAAATTTCCCTTGAAGCTTATCAAAACCAAACTTTCTTTGGTGTGGACTTGTACTCTAAAACTGAGAAGAACAACCCTATTATAGGGGAATTTATTTTACGCGATGCGTTTAGATGGTACGAAGGGCTGATCACCATACATGGTACGAAGGGCTGGTCACCTTCGATGTTTGTACACAATACATGGTACGAATAGCTGATCACCATAAGTACGGGGAGTCCCTACAGTATGTTTGTTTAGGTTAAAGTTGAAAAATTACTTGTAACCTTGGACATAGTTCATGGTTTTGTGACCCTCAGAAATATTTTATATTTTGAACTCTGTTTTTGTTATCATTATAGAGTATTATTCAATTCTGTTGAGCCTAGTTATTGGCGGTTATTATGCTATTGTTATTCGTTGCTATTCCAAGTGAGCATTTGTTTTGCTCACTCTTGCATAAATATAATTATTGCAGCTAAGGTTGAGAAGGTCGATGAACCTACCACTAGTAAAGGAAAAGAAAAAATGAGCAAGTAATGAAGACTTGTACTTTATGTAATGTCATGATGATAGACTTTATTTTTAAATGATGTGATGTAATTATTTTAATTCCGCACTTGAGTAATGTTAAAGGTTAGATAACCTGGGAGACTTATTGACTAATGATGTAACCCTTTTAATGGGAGGATTTATGGTTTAAATTTTAATATAATTGGGTGGTTATATATGAATGAATGTGAAGTGATGTAACGACCCCAAGATTCATACAATTTAATTCTCGACTTCGGTCGTTAACAATACATTCAACCTCTAATTTTTACATCATTAAACGATAATACAACCATTGAAATTTGCGGAATAATTATAATTTTCTATTACAATTAAAATTTTCTATTACAAACTATTCTCATTCCCAGAACTTTCAACCTTTACATGTAAATATCTCAGAATCATTGTAATACTACAAGAGTTTACATCGCAAAACGATATTACAATTCAACATTAATAAATTATTTGGAACCATAAACATGGTTCAAATAATAATAACTCGGCCGAAGTATATAAATCTTCAAGTATCCATCTGATTCATATATTTCAAGTAGCATATAACTTTACCTTAAATATTTAACCTGCAAAAGTGGTTATTTGCAAGGTAGAGCTCGACAGCCTAGCAAAATCTAACAGTTTTCATAGCACATAATAACAAGTTCGATACACATCTCATAAACATTGGACTAACATAACATACATGTTGCATTTCATATAACAAGTACAAAGATTGAGTTCCTTACTCAATCAACATTCATTATTCAATCAACGTAGTCATAAATTGACTTTAACGTTTCATACTTTCAATATATATAGAACACATCATGCTCTTTGCAACAAAAATTTAAAACAGTTCATCATCAAGTTCACATAACAAATAGGAACGGAAAGACTTGCCTTGATCGTTGTTTACCAATAACTGTTTAACAGCTTACAATTATCTGCACTTCACATGCCCTACACAATTATATAATCATACACATCAACTATTAGTCACATAACAACTCATAGTAATTGTAATATAAACTCTACTCCACATCTCATAATCCTTCCTGTTAATTAACACACAATGTTCAATTAGATTGTGTTAACTTTTCGACTTATGTAATATTCAAAATTCATTCAAGTGTTTAAATCTTGCTAGGAATTATTATTTGTTTTATATTAAACCCATATCAAATTTTATAATATTCATTTAATTTGACTTAAAACACTTTTTACATTCATTAACACTTATCACGGCGTTTCAACGTTTATTCGTCGCACGCCCGATTTATCTCTCTTATGTATGCTTACTATGCTTCTATAACTTATCTAATACACTATTTATTAATGTTAAATATCATTATGTTTACTAACATTCATGTTTTATAACTTAGAACAACATCTTTTATCGTCAAAAGCATTACACATGTATACGTACATACCCGACGCCCTCCGATTGCCCCCGAAAACACAACAGTCCTAAAGATGACCATTTTGACCATTGTTCCCTACATCAAATTGAAAAATGGAAAAATTAAAAGTTGTAGGTCTACTCGTCCTCGTTCCGGATCATCTTAAATCACCTCAATCGGAGTTCATATGAAAACATTATGCTTATTTTAGTAAAACATGTCCGGTTAGTTTTTTTTCCCAAAAAATTGACTGAGGAAGACTACCCCGTCGAGGCGGGGTTTTTGTATTAGGGGGCCCAATTGGGGAAGGGTCCCTTCTGCGTTTTTGCGATTTTTGATCTACAACACTACAGAAAGCCAAATTAGGTCTACAAACTCCTTTCTAAGAACCATACCAACCTACCCAACGTGTAATATGTTTACAAAAATATAAACTAATGTTTCTAACACATTTGTAACCACATAAACAATATAAACATCAAAGATTACAATCTTTAATTTCACTATTTCTCTTATTTCCTTTTCTTTTGACATTCATAGCGAAATTCTTCATTGTGAATTCGTTTTTAAACCAATTCAAGTAATTCCAATTGTGATAACTCATATTCTTCACATACTAACATAATACATGATCAATTTCAATAATAAATCATAACCAAACATCAATTTGATAGTTTTAAAAGCCATTTTTTTAAAAATTAATTCACGAGAAAATCATTATGAACAAAATTCCTCTTGTTTATCAAAATTACATGGATTGAATTGCTAGAACAACAATATAACTCATAATATATCATAATATAACCCATATTATACATAACTCATTCTCACATCAAAGATTTAAGAACAATTTTCAACATAACTTTATAATCAAACACTAAGAACATGATTTCATCATATTCATCATATCTTTGTGAATTATAACTTTTGAACAACTATAAAAATCTCATGTAAGCGTATACATGAAAACACATGAACACCATATATGCATATAAATTCATAGTCATGAAAACCTAATTTTACAAAGACTAAATACAAAACATCTTAATTTAGTATAAGGGTTAGTTTGATACCTTTCTAGGTTGAATTAGAAGAAAAGATGGAGATAATGAAAGCCTTTCTTTTATTTTCTCAAGGTTTCCCTTCTTCTTCTTCTTCTTCTTCTTCTTCTCTATATTCTATCTTCTTCTCTTTTCCAACTTACGTAACTTAGAAAATATAACTATAATATAATACGTATTAATATATAATATAATTATATGTATAACTGATGTCAATTATATTTTTTTTAAATCAAATGTCATAAGGCTTGTTTGGCTAAACCACTTTAAAAATTAATAACTTACAACCCTTATGCCTTGTTTGGTAAAACCAATTAAAATAATGACTTAGTCATTTCTTAAGCCTTGTTTGGCAAAAGAAGATTAAAACAAGAATTTCAAAAGCTCTAAGGCTTTGTTTGGTAAAAACAAATTTAAAACTCTTTTAATTTATGTTAATAACTCATTTATTATATAGTTTTATTGTCACAATTTATTTAACAAATTCCCACTCCTCTTAATTTAATTATTTAATTAAATTAGAATATCACCATTATACTCGTGTAATAAAATACGTATAAATCCCATCTATTTTATCACAATTAAATAAATTATCCCATAACAATTTTCATCAAATATATATTTAATACCATAAATATTCATTTTATTCCATAAAGTTTCCAACTAAAATATTTAATGTACTTAATAAATATTTTACTCGCATTATACTAACATTTATATTTTCATGCAATATATTACTTTCTCACTTTATTAAATCGGTTATACTTGTATTAATTCACTATTTTAATTAAGTGAATTATTCACACTTTTATGAAACTTAACTCATAATAATTTTCATTGCCCACAAGGCATAACAATTAAAATTATATTATCTCATAATATAACTTCACTTAATTAAATTAACTAATATTATTTAATTTCTTTAATAGTTTAATTAACTATTAAATCTCATTTCCCCAACATATGAATATATAATTCTCTTAACACCAAATCACATAATTCAAAATATATACACCTCATAATAAGAATTATAATTATTAACTTCTTATTTTAATAACTTATAAAAATTCGGGTTGTCACATCATTCCCTCCTTATAAGGATTCCGTCCTAGGAATCAAAGAAACCTCCCTTACTCGGTTTTCACCAATTCTCTTTTCAAAATTTATCATTGAATATCTTCAACACATTACCTTAACATATGTTTTATATTTCCTACCACATTCATTACTTCAACAAATTCTAGGTTTTATTTTATAACTTTCACTTGAACTCAATTATATTTTGAGTATTATGTATTCTTTAACCCATTCATTTCCTTTTCTAAGGATAGTTATCATAAACATTGGGATATTACATTCACCATTTCTTCTAAGAATTTCGTCCTCAAAATTTTATTTATTAATCTTCATTCATTCAATCTATCAAAATAGATTTTATGTTAATCTCTATTCACTGGATTAAAGCGTTCTACAACTACTTCTTTTTAAGGGCTATCATCCTTACCAAATTCACCTTTTAGAATAGGAAGAATCTTCCACAATTGCTTAATAATTGGGAAGCAGTATGAATAACTCAGGAATTTAAAAGATTCTCAAATCATGCTGAGGGGTCACAAGACCCTAAACAACGTCCCTAGGTTATCAAGTATCTCGACTTGAACCTTTAACAGTCATACGACTATATGGACCTTTCTTCTCGTACTCAGGGAAATCAGCCCTTCGTACAATATTTTGTGCACAAACATTTTAACGCTTTCACGTAATATAATCCCCTATAAAAGTGTTGTTCACCTCAGCTTCTCAACATCTGAATCCGGACCAAAATAATTTGGTTTGGCATAACTTCTCAAGAAACGCTTGAACTACATAAACATCTTTCAATATTTGTCTAGTTAAATCAAATAGCATAGACTTCTAACAACAACTCGGACATCAAACGAAATTGTTTTATCCAATTCAAATGGCATATCTTAGTTTAAAGAAAACCAAAAATCCTTTTATGATGACATGATACCGTACTACCCAAAATAGTTCATCAAACTTACCACATTTTGGAAATCCAAGAACTTGCCACAATAATATGAGTTTAAGAACTTGTCCTAGTCAGACCATAGGCGTCCATTCGCTGAGGGGTTCAAAACATACCATATTATTATGAGTCACGAATTTACCATATGCATTAGTTTTAAGAACCGCACTTAATCCTAATAATATATGACTAATCTTAATAGTTTCTAACTATCAAATATACACATGAGAAAAGAATCAACTTTTCACCCCATATACATTGTTAGCGCGACACCGGCATTCCAATGATTATCAATGTGATAAACTGAGTGCAAGCACAAAACCCTCACCAATACAAAGGTTTGTACAACTCAGCCATCATATGAGTCCTCAATTGAAATCCCACCTAACTCGATCTTGCTTATAACTTGCTCTTTGCTTGATACGAATTTTTCGTACCTCATCATCTATAACTCCTCGTGAGTTATCTCATACTATTTCATAGTACATTATCTTCATAGCATCAAGCTATAATTATTCAAACATTACAGACCATCTTTCTTTTATAACTTAAATAGATCACGTCGTGATCTTATTCTATAATCATCTCCTTTAAAATTCTTTTTTTAACTCATGATCATTTTATTTTACGATCCTCTTTCTTTCCCTTTTTCATCATTTACGACATTATTCATTATCTTGGCTATTGCCATTTCTTATCTTTATATCTCTTCAAGATTCTTCTTTGAATTTTCTTGTTTATATAATAATTCTTACTTTAAGAATTTCTAACTTCATTTACATTGCTCAACATTTCATTTGAGTTCCACATTTTCATCATACGTATCCATTTTCTATACTTCATACACATCGAGTCTCTAATAGTTTTAATATGGTACGCTGAGTGGTTTCCCACAAACAACTAATAAACTAGGTTCCGAGTTGCTAGTTCGTATATACCTCCGCTCTATGAAGGAATCGTTTAGCCCAGATATCATACATCAACTATTAAAGAGTACGATTGTACCACACTTAGATATAACTTTTTATTCTTAACTTCTTTATCATTCTCTTCTTATAGACATTGTCTATTTATTATCACCTTACATCCTTATTATTGGAGTTAGGTAACCCCGCTTTCATATTCCTCATAACTGTGCGAGATTCTTCTTTGAATCATCTCACATATGTTTTAATCCCATCTTTATAACTTTCTTAAACTACTTCTTATTGTTCAAACTCTATCTGAGCTTATTCTTTAATTATCTTCACCTCTCTTCTCTAAGGTTATAGCCTAAAGTACTCTTACCTGAGGTTTATAACCTACAGCTCCGATACCAACTGTAACGATCCCAAAATTCATACAATTTAATTCTTGACTTCGGCCGTTAACAATACATTCAACCTCTAATTTTTATATCATTAAAAGATAATACAACCATTGAAATTTGTGGAATAATTAAAATTTTCTATTACAATTAAAATTTTCTATTATGAACTATTCTCGTTCCCAGAACTTTCAACCTTTACATCTAAATATCTCAAAAGCATTGTAATACTACAAGAGTTTACATCGCAAAACGATATTACAATTCAACATTAATACATTATTCGAAACCTTAAACATGGTTCAAATAATAATAACTCAGCCAAAGTATATAAATTTCAAGTATCACATCTAATTCATATCATTCAAGTAGCACATAACTTTACCTTAAATATTTAACTTACAAAAGTGGTTATTTGCAAGGTTGAGCTCGACATGCCAACAAAATCTAACAGTTTTCATAGCACATAATAACAAGTTCGATACACATCTCATAAACATTGGACTAAAATAACATACATGTTGCATTTTATATAACAAGTATAAAGATTGAGTTCCTTACTCAATCAACATTCATTATTCAATCAACGTAGTCATAAATTGACTTTAACGTTAAATACTTTCAATATATATAGAACACATCATGCTCTTTGCAACAAATATTTAAAACAGTTCATCATCAAGTTCACATAACAAATAGGAACTGAAAAACTTGCCTTGATCGTTGTTTACCAATAACAGTTCAACAGCTTACAGTTATCTGCACTTCACGTGCCCTACATAATTATATAATCATACACATCAACTATTAGTCATATAAAAACACATATTAATTATAATGTAAACTCTACTCCACATCTCATAATCCTTCCTGTTAATTAGCACACAATGTTCAATTAGATTGCGTTAACTTTTCGACTTATGTAATATTCCAAATTCATTCAAGTGTTTAAATATTTTTAGGAATGATTATTGGTTTTATATTAAACCCATTTCATATTTTATAATATTCATTTCATTTGACTTAAAACACTTTTTACGTTCATTAACACTTATCACGGCGTTTCGACGTTTATTCGTCGCACGCCCGATTTGTCTCTCTTGTGTATGCTTACTATGCTTCTATAACTTACCTAATACATTATTTATTAATATTAAGTATCATTATGTTTACTAACATTCATGTTTTATAACTTAGAACAACATCTTTTATCGTCAGAAGCATTACACATGCATGCCGACGCCCTCTGATTGCCCCCAAAAAAACAACAGTCCTAAAGATGACCATTTTGACCACTGTTCCCGACATCAAATTGAAATACTTAAAGAATAAAAGTTGTAGGTCTACTCGTCCTCATTCCGGATCATCTTGAATCACCTCCATCAGAGTTCATATTAAAACGTTATGCTCATTTTAGTAAAACATGTAATATATAATTATATTTTCATGGAAAATAATTAATAAAAAAAAATATTTCTACTATAAAATTAGTTATTATGAGAATATAATTTATAAGGATCAAAAATTCTAAAATAGAATTATTTGTAATAATCAGTGTAATAAATAAATTTTTATTTACTACATACATATATATACACATTACCTAGCACATATTTCCACCTTTATAAATAATAAAAAAAATTATACGCAAATTTCTGGTTTATTTATATAGAAAATCTTGGGTTATTACATTCACCCTCCCTTATAAAGATTCCATCCCTGGAATCACCATTTTAAAACCTATACATACCAGGGTACATAGCATACAAAATTATTGCAACTAGATCTCGATCATCATTGATCGAACCGATCTTTAACTTTTTAGCATAAAGCTTGTCTATCTGCATAAATAAAAATTTGATTTCTAAAAGAACTCAAATTACTGCTTTAAAATAATTTATTATATATTTAAGAAAATCATATATAAGAACATAAAATTGGTTCGAGTAATACCTGGAGTTGCATCCTCGGCTGCTACCGAATCCTGGACAGTCGTGTTGAAGACTCTTGTGGTTGGTTCTGTTGGTTTGGTTGTTGAAGTTGGTCCCGTTGTCGCCAATGTCCTGTTGCCTTTCCTCGTATCCGCATTCCTTGCCTCCCTTCTATTTCTTGGACAATCTTTCACCTTATGCTCCATTAATTCACAAATAAAACACCCACTATACATTTTTGGATTGGGGCAGTTGGGAGAGATATGTCTCTCCGGCCCCCACTTATAACACAAACTTTCCTTTAAGACACTCTCGAGTGATTCTTTTCGCAGTTCCCACATTACACGACAAGTTTCTTTCCACCTCTTGACCTGTTTCTGGTATTCTCGAAATTATCTCCTTTCTTTTTTTCTAGTCTTATTACCATTACTCCCTTCTCTGATTCTAGCTTGATTTGCCTTCCAACAACAATTTGTCTTCCCTTTTCATCATATAGGTGACAAAAGCTGTCTTTTACCCCTCCGTTATCCTAGCTATCACAAACGCATCAATAGGGTCAGTTGCTCTTCAAAATGCTGGAGATATGACCGCCTTGAAATCTTTGAAGTTTGTCGATAGATTATCTGGCTGATTTCCCGCGGTTGGTATTCTGTTCTGCATAGCTTGAGCGAGTATATTCACAAAATTCTGTATCCGATCTTGTTGTCCTCCAGCTTTGTTGACAGGTTCTTCTGCCTTTTGGTTTCATTTTCGTCTCGGCGGCATTATCATAAATTATTCTTTATTAACTTTCATTCTAAGCCTTATTGTATACGTTCAATATATAACGTGAAATTTTCTACTCAAATAATCATGTATTCAAAATATTAGATTTTGAAAACTTGGTTTACTGAATTAACCAGTGATCAGATAAATAATTACTATCTTTATACAAAACTTATTTCATTAATCCCATATAGATTCAAATTCATAGCACTTGACATACCATAGCACATACTGCTTTAAACATCCGCTTATCCCTTTGTGACTCAAAAGTTGGGAGTCGCTGCCATAACTTATACAAAAGTTAAAAATATTACCTTACACAGACATACCTATCATATACATATCATAGAATCATTCATATTCAAGTAATACTAATACTAACTATTTCTTACGCCTTCACCAAGGGTCAATTGCTTACTATTCTATATATTCCCATTATCCTCAATAATCTATTAACACATAACTATACCAAGTTCGTCAAACCTACCACACATTATAGGTTCAGGAACTTACTACAATTATATGAGTTTAAGAACTCAAGCTTAACCATATATTCTTTAACCATACTCTACCTATCAGTTATACTATCGTTTCTGGGTCCAGTACTACACTTTCCAAAATAACCACCTTATTGAGGTAGCTTTCAATGTGATCCTCTATTTCAGCTATTGGATTTGATATTGGCTCATTCTTTATGATCCAAGGGTATCCTAATCCTTTTTCACCTGACATCTACACACATAAATTATCCCAATTAGCATATAACATATACGCATAACAAATAATGGTTTTATATAGATTATCTTTTCTTTTGTTTAACGATGAACTGATTCAATTCATCTCCTTTTTAAACTCTATATGAGTTATTTATATTTTCAACGTTTCCCTCTGTTCTAAGGTTATAGCCTAAGGTCTATCCCACCTAAGGTTTCTAACCCTAAAGCTCTAATACCATATTGTAAAGCCCCCAAATTCAGGTAATTGAAACCTGAACTCGGTGCTTCACGATACCATTTCTAGAAGCGGAAAAATACTAATAATAATAACAATAATATAAAAATCAAACTTAATTTTACATATATCAGAGTCTAATCCCAAGTACACAACCTTTACTATAATTATTTACATGATATATAATACATATCATTGTCTTAATACAGTTTAACTATTACGAAAGATACCATTAAACATATTATGTTTGCTTTTCTTTTTTCACTTGTTCTCGTCTGAACCTTCGGGTTGATCATGCTTAGCTGAAAACATTTAAATTTAAACCAAGAATGAGCATTTGGGTGCCCAACAAGTAATAACAATTATAAATATAATTAGCTGAAAGAATTAAATGTTTTCTTTGTACATCACTTCTACAACGAATTAATAGTTGTGAAGTAAACTGAACAGATAATAATAACATAACATTTCTATACCAAAATTTTGAATCTACGTATTGGCTATAAATAGGGTTAAGTTGACATACTATGAAAATTGTTTTAAATTTTTGAATAGGTTTAGCAGAACTTCATCCTCAAACTGTCATAACTTACGGGGCGAGGGTGAACATCCCAATGTGCCCTGTATTGATCAATACTACATACAAGAACGATATTATCATTCATTGTGTCCGCCTTGGGCGCATAAAAGTTTTCCCTCGATCGGGATGTTCATACTTAGTCTGGAATCCAAACCAAAACAATTTGATTGGATACGAAAATGTTTTATCATATTCAACGATATTTCAAAATCTGTGTCTAGTTGGTCAAATAGCTTAGACGACTTTTACTTAATGTATACATACGGGATCAATAGGTATATATATATATATATATATATATATATATATATATATATATATATCAACATGTGTTTAAATACAATGATTATCCAAGTGAGGACACTTGTATAACCATATTTTGAAATTAACGAACAAAATATATATATGAGTTATATAATATAATATTATGTTGATAAACAATGATCGAATATAATATATATAACAATAGGGTTAATAATATGGCACAATAATAATATAATTCTAAAAACTTTCTTACTTATATCCATTGCATAAAGGAAATGCAAAGGTAGGATACTTGCCTGGTCTGCTGCTTACAATACGCAACTTAGTTTATCTTTTATACCGAAACCTATCATTATTAAGATCATTTTACTGATTAAAATAACATACTATAACACATAGCACTGCTTATTGCAGTCAGCACATAACCTAATCACCTTGTCACACATATTCAACTGTCATTGAATCACACACAAACATTAATACATTCAAATTATCTAAGTCCATATCAATTTTTGAGACATATCGGTCTGCCGACGGCTTTATTAGATAATTATCGAGTCTAAGACTCTATCCTGTAGCTTAATATCTACAAGTATTAGTCATATTATTTTTAAATGACTTATAATAATTTTTAAATATTTATTATAATTTATCATTAATTTTCAAACACCTAATCATTATTAAACAATTTAAATATTAAACAATTCTATTATCATTAACATTTAATTTATATTAAACTATTAATGAAACTATTGCTAAAATATTAAAGTTATTTATAATAACTCAAAATATTTTTAAAGTACTAATATTACCCTTAAATGATTTTTAAAACATTGAAAATCCTTTTTAAATAATTATCATTAATATTTAAATATTAATGCTTTATCTATCAAAATATTAAAAGTCATTAATTATAACTTAAAATATTTTTAATTCATTTATATCCATTTTAAATGATTTTAAATTAATAAAACCATTTTAAAACTATTTATTTAATATAATTATTAAATAAACTTAATATCATTAATATTGAATTATTAATGAAATTATCCTTTAAATATTAAAAGCTATATCTTATAACTCAAAATATCTTTAAACACATTATTTTCATTAAAATAATTTTTATAATATTAAAATCATTTTTAAACTAATTTATTTAATTTAAATATTAAATAAATCTAATATCATTAATATTAAATAATTAATAAAATTCATCACAAACTATTAAAATTTACATTTTATAACTCATTTTATAACTCAAAAACATTTTTAAACACTTTATTCATATTAAAATGATTTTTATAACATTAAAATCATTTTCTCTAATTTTTTAATACACTAATTAAATAAATAAAATATCATTAACATTAAAATAATTATAAATATTAATGAAAAATATCCTAAATTATCAAAATTTATTTTTCATAATTAAAAATAATTTTTAAAACCATTTTTGTAATTTTTTAGAATTTATTTTCTATTTTTAACCATTTTTTGGAATTTCAGAAAATAAAAATAATAGAAATCGTCGCTATAAGTTATAGCGACACATTTCTGTCGTGTTAGGTGTTATTGGCTCAAGAACACTGACAAGTCAGTGGTCACGGGGTTAACTTTGACCACTTATAATTCTTTGTTCTTGTATGCTCTGGTCCATCTCAAGCATTGATCGTGTAGTATAAATGTAGGACTACAATTACCAACTGTCACTTTGGCCACACAACAATATAAATGCACTATCTAAGCCTTTAAAACCATTGTCAGGGCTGTTCTAGGTTTTCTAGGTAACCTAGAAATCCAAACAATTTCATGGTGCTATATTGAAGGTCGATTTCTTCTAGGTTCTGATCATAAATATATTGTTATTAAGGTTCAAGTCTTTAGCCCTTATGTCAGGTAACATATATGTATCATTATCTCAGTCTAAGTACAAAACCATCACCAGATTTAATCTGGTCAAACAATGTCAAAAGATTCATGCTAATAGTTTCTAGAAAATCCAGAAATTTAAATCATGGCCGAATGGCCTACTTTGACCACCTGATACATTCGACATATTGATTATTTACACGATATGAAGCCACAAATATAAAGTACATATGTAAAACTACAAACTGGATACAAACACATAATCAAAACACCTAAACAGTGACAGATCTGGGCGTTACAAAAGCTTGTCAGACGCTTGAAAACGCTTTCTAGGTTACCCAGAATTCGTTTGGTCATGCCCGAGCAACGGGTTTTGACCGTTAATAACATGAAATCTAGATATCAAATGACTGTGATTTCACTTGCAGAACAAAGAACACATATCAAGCTATAGATCTAAAACCTAAAACATCAAAAATCATGAACAAGGAAAGATCTAGAGCCACTGACATTCATTGTCAGACCACAGAAAGAAATTTTCCCAGATTTTTTTAAAACACAAATTTCATGTATTTAGATTTATGAATCTATTAAATACCAACCCAGATCACTTAGTTACACATCATACAACATATTAAAATAAAAAATCATAACATCTAACATGGTAAACAAGATCAAATTTTTTATTAGGGTTTATACCTTTAAATGAACAAATCTTGATTTTATGTTTCTGATTTGATATTAGTGTTAGTGGGGCTATGTCTTGGGACTAATATACAACAACATTTCGTGGGTTTGAAGAGAGAGAGAGAGCTAAAGTTGAGTGTTTAGAGAGAAATGGGGAAAATAATGACTTTTCTCTCTCTTGATCACTATATATATTACATGTAATGAATTTGCTGAGTTGTAGTGGCTGATAAGCATTTAATTTCAGTTACAAGGAAGTCAAGAGTTGGTAACCAACTAAAGTGTTGGCAAATTTCACAAGTTTAACCCTAAGAGTTTAACCCTAAGATTTAGCACAAAATTATAGGATTTTTAATTAGGGTTTAAAAATAATATTTTTTTTGGTTTCTAAAACTACAAATTAAGGTTGCTTAATTAATTTAGGTTTTTAATTACTTAGTACATTGCTAATTAGGTTTATGATACACTAATTAGCATTAAACTTCCCAATTTAGCGATTAGGATTTACAATTAGTAAACTAGGGTTTATAAACTTAAAAAGAAAAAAAATAGGGTTACATATTAATTAGGGTTTACCTAATTAAGCACCAAATTATATAATGCACACATAATTCATATAACACAGTTATATAATAGTCTTGAACTCATAATTCAGTTTCCAAATTAGGGTTTCCATTTAGCAATTAGCTAATTAGGGTTTATAATTTAGAAAAATAATAAGGGTTTATAAATAAAAAAATAGGGTTTGAATAATTAAGATTCTCCCTAATTAGGGTTAATATCTATGATACTGGTCGTTAAACACATTATCATAATCACATAATAGTCTTTAGCTTGTATTCGACTATTGAATTATGGTTTAATAGCTTGAACTAGGGTTTTCTAAAATTATGCTTTCTAAATATTAATTAGGGTTTACCTAATTAATCATAAAATTATAATTATCATGAATCACATAACATAATTACTAAACCGATTTTAAAGTCTCATTTGACTTCAAAACAATAGTTTTCAAATACTGCACCTTCATTGACCAATCATTAACAATGCGTACATACAGTACATATTTATAGCACTGAATCAAAAATATAATTAATATTATATTATTATTCTCATTCCTTGATCAGAATCCAAAAATTAGGGTTTGGATTCCATATCCGATTTATCTTTCATATACAACCATTATTAATTAAGTTAAAAATAATTAACTTAATTAATCTAACATAAATTCATATAATTAAATAATTATTATAATAATTCAAAAAATCATTTCATATATTATTTAAATAAGATATAATTATATTTTCATGGAAAATAATTAATAAAAAAAACATTTCTACTATAAAATTAGTTATTATAAGAATATAATCTATAAGGATCAAAAATTCTAAAATAGAATTATTTGTAATAATCAATGTAATAAATAAATTTTTATTTATCACTTACATATATATACACATTACCTAGCACATATTACCACCTTTATAAATAAAAATAATAATTTATACGCAAAATTTCTAGTTTATTTATATAGAAAATCTTGGGTTATTACATTGCCGAATTTAGTTTGCAACAGCTGAGATCATCGGTATAGTGTACCCTGTGTTTGGGTGAAGACCAATGAGTGTTATGTAAATCCAGTGTTTGGCTCATGAAAACCAGGATTTCAGTCTTATTTTGCTCAATCGTACAATATTTTTATTCCTGATGTGGTCTTTTTAACTTGTAAGAACTCCTTTGCAACTCGAACTGGACCGAGCTGGAGGGGTGGGCCCCATTCTCGCTATATCTTTTGATAGGCCTCTGTTAGTAGTTGGGCGTCTGTGCCCCATTTTCTTGTATTTTTAGCTATACAGAGATGTATTAGATGATGATATACTTAGGAATGCATTACAGTTTTCTATTCACTATATCATATTGCCATCTATTATTTATCATGCATGTATTATGTTATGCATATGTATGTATGGCTAGAGATATTCAACATTGACCCGTGGATGTTCTTATGATACGACCCGAACAGATGTCTTCTTCGACAGTTAGCCGCATTGATCATACCCCACCAGTATTGGTGACATCCTGTCTAAAATCGTGGTATGATAGTATGTCACCTTCAGACAGGGTAACTGTAGATCAGTTATTGCAGCATACTATGACTCTCTTGATGTTTCAGGTTCCCGCATGCTTCAAAGAGGGTATGCTGAAGCATTGGATACCGGAGAGACAGGTCTTCCGATTTGGCATCCACGAGTTGACTCCTACTTTAGAGGAGTACGCACGGTTGATGACGCTACCATTGGACAGACCTTGCGCGTGGATGGCCATCGGCGACATGAGCCAACAGTTTAAGACTCTCAACGGGCTAAGGCGTAGAGTTGTGAAGGATGAGATCACATTTGGTCACGTTGTATCCCAGCATTTTCTGATGGACGGATTTGGCTCTGAGGATAACTACACACAACACTCCGGGGATTTCACTATGCCGGAGGATCATTGGTACTCAGCCAGAGTAGATGTACTGCTACTATGCGTGTTGTCATATGTATATATGCCACGGTACATGGATGAGCTAGATATTGGCGTTATCATGGCAGTGAGAGCTCTCATGGAGTGGCACACCATTGTACCGATGATCATCACAGAGACGCTGAGGTCAGTCACATATTGCAGCACTTACCCTGCAGGGGTATTCACAGACAGCTCGGTCATATTGTACGTGTGGTTTATGTCACACTTGAGACCGATTAGCACTTTTAGACGGCACGGGTATTGTTTCACCCATAACATTGCCATGTCGTACTCCTTCCAACCTACGGAGTGTACAGATCCAACATCTTGGTCGGTTTTCCTGACAGAGATCGGAGATCCGTTTGATATATTATTGTGTACAGGGCTCAGCTCATCCTACAACTTCATCACTCACGCTTCGGGCATGGATTATCTCCCTCTAGCTGGTTTGAGGGGCATGACTACTTACCACCCACTGGCTGTAATGTATCAGTTTGACCAGTTCAAGGATTTCCATCCTTTTAAGGAGGCATTGAGTCAGTGCTTAGCTTCTCAACATTTATCAGTAGTGGATAGATCCAGGTTGTATGCCTGTTGGGATTAGCATGAGCTAGCTGAGTTTTCCGTTAGCCATCCGGGTTATTCTGTATAGTATTCCGCATGGATGGAGACAGAGACGACATTGACTATGGCAGTATCCACAGTGCAGGGGATTGATTCCGATGATGGGGAGCCTATAGAGGAGACTTATATTCCCATTGAGGAGGATTTGACTAATTGGTTACCAGCAGTTGTGATGGATTCTCCTACTATGAGTGCCAATGTGATTAAGCATTCGGCACAGTATCTGGAGCAGAGTCAACATCTGATGACCTTTAAGAGAGATCAGGCTAGGGCCTTGATGTTGACAGCAATTGATGGGAGAGACGCAACTCTATTAGAGAGAGACGAGGCCAGATCAGCAAGAGATGCATTGATTGTAGAGCGGGATGCTACCCTATCTTCCCGGGATGTGGCTATCACAGATAGTACTTCAGTGAGATCCCTTACGACTGGCATCCTTGCCAATATGAGTGAATACATTGATGATCATCATGCCACCATGTAGTTAGCCTCGGATCTGCTAGCTCGTGTAGATATGATTGGGCAGGAGCTTGCAGCGTTACCTCCTTCTTCGGAGAGGGATGCTATGTTAGATCTGATAGTTCGTATACATACAGATCCATAGATAGACTTGTATTTTCCTGCATAGACTGGATTAGCCATTTTGTCATGTACAACACATATGTATATATCAAACAGTATTATATATGGCAGGGAAATATATTTTGATTCACTTCCATTTTAGTTGTGCCTTGATACTTACTTGATATTTGCCTGTTTCTTCAGGGCATGTGATCTTGATGCATTTTGAACTCATCCTTAATGTGTGGACATTGAGACATCGCAGGATCTTTCAGAATGGATCATTGATCTGTGTTTATCCCTACCATCTTTGGTGTCTTGGGACTGGTCTTTGTATGTAGATGAGGAGAGGATTGTGGCTTTTCCTCTCTGAGATTGACCGCACCACAGATGGTCGCCAATACTCCTATTTAAGAGGGGCCTATTTAATTCCATCTCTTATGGATTGGTGTTGCTCTTTGAGGCACAACCGCAACTTAGATGGTCGCTGAATCTCTTATTTGTGGGGAGAGGTCAGGTAGTTTCATCCCTTTGGTCTGAAGCCGATGAAATGTGGTGGATTGAAATTTGATCCCAGTACCATTGACAAGTATTTGTGTTTTGGTAGGGGGTTAGACTGAACCATAAATGGCTTCCTACATCATCCTATTGAAAAAGAGATCAGGTCTGCGTAGTTCGAACCTGGTGTAAGAGGTTCAAAGCTAAATATAAAAGGGTGTAAGAATGTTTTTGTTGTTTTTGTTTATGTAGAGAAAGGGTACAAGTATTTTTTTGTTGTTTTTGTTTTTGTAGAGAAAGGGCAGAAATGTTTTTATTTTTTTTATTGTGACCGGGCCATATAGAATATGGTTGCCTACATATACTCCGGGTATCGGGAGATCAGTCGGCGATGAAGTTAGCCTCTACGTGATGATTTGACCAAAGAGAAGTATGAATCCCATGTGCAAGCTAAACTGCGAGGGAAAGAAAGTTTGATACCACGTTTAGGATAAACTGCAGGTGTGAAAAAGTTTGATCCTAAGTTCAGGACAAATTGCAAGTATGAAAAAGTTTGATCCTAAGTTCAGGACAAACTGCAGGTGTGAAAGGTTTAATCCATGGTGGGATAACCAAAATTATATGAAATGTTTGAAATGAGGTGAAACCTTGCTGCTGGCTTGAAGAATATGTTTCCTTGAGGGGCAGAAGAGTATATAAAAAGGGTTAGAAAACCAGAATGACTGGTGATTTGATGATCCAAAACTAGGATGTTTGATTGATGGTGACCTTAGACATGTTACCGTTTCACGGTGTCTGAGTTGATGAGTTGTGGAAATTCATCGCCGTCCATTTCCTGTAGTCTAAGAGCGCCTCCTGTCAATACCTCCTTGACAACAAATGGGCCTTCCCAGTTTGGAGCGAATTTTCCCTTAGATTGATCTTGGTTGTCAATGATCTTCTTCAAAACCAAGTCATATTGTTTAAAATGCCGTAGCCGGACTTTTCTGTTGTAGGATTTGGCGATCCTTTGTTGATATAACTAACCATGGAAGATAGTCGCGATTCACCTTTTGTCTGTTAGATATAATTGGTGATATCTATCTTGTACCCATTGGTCTTCATTCATCTGAGCGTCCATCAACACTCTGAGGAATTCCATTTCCACCTCTATGGGGAGCAATGCTTCCATTCTATAGGCTAATGAGTAGGGGTTTGCCTAGTGGAAGTACGTATTGAAGTTCTGTAGGCTAATAAAGTCAGAGGCAAGAGGTCAGGCCATCCTTCGTGATTGGCGGACGTCTTCTGCATGATCTTCTTGATGTTTTTATTAGCTCTTCAACAACAGCATTCATCTTTGGACTGTAGATGATGGAGTTAAGGTGTTTGATGTGGAATTTACTGCATAACTCCTCCATCATTTTGTTGTTGAGGTTCTTAGCATTGTCTGACACAACTACCTCTGGTTTTCCATATCGACAAATGACATTGTTTCTGATGAAAGTAATGATGACTTCTTTGGTAACCCTAGGGAAGGAGGCTGCTTCTACCCACTTGGTGAAGTAGTCGATCATGGTGAATATAAACTGATGCCCATTACCAGCTTTGGACTCGATAGCCCGATTACGTCCATTCCCCACACTAAGAAGGGCCATGGTGAAGTCATATTGTGGAGTTCCCTTAGAGGGGCATGGATAGCATTCCCATGCATTTGGCATTGATAGCACCTCTTGACATGATCATCACAGTTAGCTTTAAGCGTAAGCCAGTAATGCCATGTTCTGAGGATCTTCTTAACAAGTATGGGTCCGCTCATGTATGGGCCACATACTCCACCATGGATTTCATCCATGAGCCTCTGAGCTTGGTCTTTGTCCAGACATCTAAGGAGTTATAATCCTGCATCTCTTTTGAACAGTGCATCTCCGCTTAGGTAGAATCTCATAGCCATTCGATGGATCCGCCTTTTTTAGTCGGGCTCACCTAAGCGGGTGTAGATCCATCTCGCAGATACTCCTTGATATGCTGATACCAAGGGTGTTAGATGGGAGGTAGCTCATCCGATACTTCTCTAATGTAATTCCCATAAGCTGGAGCCTTTTATAGGGTAAATGGGATGCTTGGCATGTTTTCCTTGGCATGTATGTTGATTAAGGAGGCCAAAGTTGTTAGTGCATCCGTAAAATCATTCATACTCTGAGGAATATGGAGGAAGTTTACTTCTTCGAACTCCGAAGCCATTTGTAAAACTTGTCGATGGTAAGGCAGCAAATGTAACTCTTTGGTTTGATAGATTCCTATGGTTTGTTTGATTACCAACTCTGAATCCCCAAAGACAGTTAACCGTCTGATGCCCGTTTATTGAACAAGTTTTAGCTCCATGATACAGCCTTCATACTCGGCTGTGTTGTTGGTGCTGATAAACTATAATTTAATAGCGAGGAGATACTGCCCCCCTGTACCGGATACTAAAACTGCTCCAGCTCCAGAACCTTCCATGTTAACAGCTCCATCAAAATACATTTTCCACGTATGACATGCATCGTACTGATGGTGTTGCTAAATTTCCATGACCCCTTCATCGGGGAAGTATGTTTCTAAAGGTTTGTAATCCCCTGTGGGTACGGTGGCCAGTTGATCCACAATTCCTTGTCTTTTAATGGACTTTTGCATCACGTAGACGATGTCAAGTTATTGCAGAATCAACTGCCATCTGGACAACCGACAATTCAGTATAGGCTTACTGAACATATATTTGCGAGGATCCACATGGGATATGAGATGGGTTGTGCGACCATGGGGGTAATGTTGTAACCTCATGGAAGCCTATGTTCAAGCACAACAAGTCTTCTCACTCACAGTGTACTTGTGTTCACTGCTGCAGAATCTTTTGCAGAGGTAATAGATAGCTCACTCTTGGCCTCTATCGTCTTTTTGTCCCCCCATGCAGCCTATAACATTATCATTAATGGACATGTACATGAATAGGGGAACATTATCCCTGGGAGTTACCAAAATAAGAGCATTAACCAACTGCTCTTTGATTGTAAGGAAGGCTTTCTAACAATCATCATTCCATTTCATGGAGGAGTTCTTCCTTAACAGCTTGAAGATGGGCTCACAAGTTCCTATGAGTTGAGAAATAAACCTGCTAATGAAGTTAATTCTTCCCAAAAATCCCCGTATTTCCTTCTCTCTATGAGGAATGGGCATTTCCTTGATGGCCTGGATTTTGGTGGGATCCAGCTCAATCTTTTTGTGGCTGACTAGGAAACCTAGCAACTTGCCTGATTTAATCCACGCAAGATTTGTTTAGATCCCGGTAATCCACGCAAACTCGCACCTTTTCTCCTGGTTTAGGCACGAGGACTATGTTTGATAACCACTCAGGGTATATAGACACCATGATGATGCCTGCTTGAAATTGTTTCACAATTTCTTCTTTAACTTTTAAATTCCACTTAGATTTCAATCGCCTAAGCTTCTGTCTGACTGGCTTGAATCCCTCTTTAATGGGAAGGCGATGAAGGACAACGTCAGTGGACAAACGCACCATGTCTTCATGAGACCATGTAAACACATCCTGGAATTGGGTTAGTAGCGCAACCATGTCATTCCTTTGGTTTGGAGTGAGGTCTGAACCAATCTGGATTAGCTTAAAGTTTTCTAAGGTTCCGAGATTGAAAGATGTTGTTTGATCAAGGTTAGGTTTAGGTTTGTCTTTGACCATTCCTTGATCTCCTGAGGTGTCTCAATATCCTCTTGTATTTCCATCAAGTCTGAGTCCAACTTTTCATCAAAGTTACAGTCCTTATGGAGAAAAGGCACCTCATCAGCAAGTACAGGCACAACTAAATTCAAAGTCCTGAAACAAAATATGCTTTCACTTAATATATAAAACTATTCAATCATACAAAGCTTTAGCATGTACTGATAAAATAACTTCTAATACTGTACAAAAAAGTAAGCAGTTAAATTTATCTACAGGGCAAATGGAATTTTTGCTCGTTTTAACCTCGTCGACCAATGCATGGAGTGTTATTCCAATTGTCGAGGGTAAAGTCCCGATGGAATGCAGTGATGGAGGGGCTATCATCGTCCTCCTTCTCCCTAATGATGACTATGATATCTGGACAATCATTGTGTGGGTTGTATCTGTTTGTATGTTCATCATGGACAATGATGCGTATGCCTGACATTATCATGGCGATGTCTTGTCTACGTTTCCGTTCCCTCTCTTCCACTTCGGGATCAGGAATTAGGATTTCTTTTGCTTTAATCGGTATCGGTTTGGGAAATAGTATAGCTATAATATGGGCTGGCACCTTTACCGAAGATTGTATCAGCTCAAGAGTTGCAGGTGGAGAAAATCGTCGTATGGCTGAAGTTGAAGTAATCTATTTGTGCTTATAAGGATTCCTGTGACTGGAGCTAGCAGAAGAGCCTAATCCAGCTGTCCCTGTTTGACTGGGCACTTGAATCGGGTGCTTAATACCCTGATGCTCTTTGCCCAACCTTTGTCCAGGTTGATGACCCAATGACATCATTTCTTGAGTAGCCGATATTACTTCAGCAGAAATCTTGGGTGTGAGAGGTGGTGCCCCAATGGGATGGTAATTGTAACATCCCCAAATCCGGATCCTAAATCACCACGGATTTGGTACAATCATTCTAAAACTATTGCAGAAGATATAAACATGAATTGTTTATACATTAAACATTACACACTATTCCCCAAGGTCGAGTAACCTTAACTTATACACAATTCATTATCCTAGCTGACATACAAAGATATTATCATACATTACTGTTATAAATTTAGCTGCAAACATAAACTAACACTGTAATTGTCTTTAACCTTTCCTTGTATCCGCCGTATTCACCTTAATCTGCAATGTTTTCCATGATATAGCAAGGGTGAGCATAAGTTTGCCCAGCAAGCATAATTTGTTTGAGGATATATCATGATTGAAAGAGTTTGAATAATAAGCTGGCTATAATTCTTCAATATAGTTGAGAACTAGCACGAATAATCTTTTGACTGAACAAGTATTAAGCATGAACAAATATATCTAGACCGAACGGTAATGAAGGTGATCAGCCTTTCATACCTGATGTCGACATCAGGATTTTTAAATGTCCCTTTTCGTTACTTGTTCTTTGGTGTTCTCATGTTAATGTGAGTGTCGATTTCAGGATTTTTAGTGTCCCTTTTCGTTACTTGTTCTTTGGTGTTCTCATGTTAATGTGAGATTTGTTTGAAAAAACAAGGGAAAAAGGTCCAACATGTATAATGTCGATGATTTGACTTTAAGAGTCGCCAGTTGGTGTATTTAACTGGTTGTACCAATGCAATCGAAAAAGGTTTGCACATTGACCCAGTAATGTGACACTGCTAAACGGGTCTATGAAACCGAGATTCATTTGGGTCCGGGGGCTTGATTATGCAGAGGGACGGTGTTAGGCACCCCCCGACATCCGTGTTGCCACGGTGACCGCCACTTTTCAAAGAAACTGTTATATGAATGTGTGTGTGTGTGTGTGTGGATCAATGTGCAATTATTTGGAAGTAATGCTACACCTCTTTCGCACCTATATACACGGGGTTTCAATTTATGAAAAATTCAGTTTTAAACTGGATATAGCAATGAAGTTTTATAAAAAGAGGTTTTTCAAACCATGTGCTCAATAGTAATTGAGGCCTTTGATACTTCCATTTTATTATTAAACGTTCGGCTTGTTTACTTTCATTTTTGAGATGCGAAGCATCCTCGAGAAAATAATATACAGCAGTGTCGAACTCCTCATGGGCATGACAATCATCCAAGGAAATCCAGACACTGTAAAATAATGTACAAGCTGCTCACAGCTGAAGAAGGTCCATCATGGGAATCGAATCTAGATTCAGTAAGCCAAATCTATGATCACATGATTCCTAGGCTCACATAATACTGCAGTTTGTATGGAAAGCAGTAAGCAGTTATATATATATAAAAGTTGTAAATATATATATACAGACTTGATCAACCACCATGAAACAACTCCATGGGGGATCAAAAATGTAAACATATAACAATGGTAAAATATATATATATATATATATATATATATATATATATATATATATATATATATATATGGACATGATCAACCACCACGAAGTAAACTCCATGTGGGACGAAATGTAAATAAAGCTGTAAAAGCGATCAACTGCCACGAAGTAAACTCTAGGCAGGATGAAATTAAAATAAAGTTGTAAAAGGCCACGAAGTAAACTCCAGGCCTGACAGAAATGTAAATATATATATATATATATATATGTACAAATATATATATATATATATAAGCAATAAATGCACCGGATGTAAATCCAGGCTCATCGGATATGTCCGACAACAATTATATACATACATATATACATATACATATATAAGAAGGTAAATGCTCCAGATATGAAATCCAGGCTCATCAGATATGTCTGACAACAATTATATATAAGCAAATAAATGCTCCAGACATAAGTCTAGGCTCAATCGAGGCATAACTCGATAATGTTAGTCCATATATATAAGTATATATATACAGACAGAAATGAAAACCACGGACCGAAGTCCGGGCAAACGCACACAACACGACTCTCAATGTGTATAATAGTGTCTGCTAATATGGAAAGAAGGCTTTATAGAATATGAGAAAGCCTACAGTGGGCTTCCAAAGTAGACTTCTATGACTCTATGTGGATAAACACTCAGCTCTCGCTGGATAAAAGTGTAGCTATATGTGAGCTAACAGGTGTTTAAACTGAGGAAACACTCAATATGGGTGTGTACAAAGTAAATTGGATAGGGCTTCCTCGCCTTTTCTCTCTCCTTCCTCTTTTCAAATGGCTGACCCCAAGGTCTATATTTATAGACTGATGTCCACAGATACACCTGCGATAGCCGTGGTTATACCTGCGGCTGGTCGTGGTGCATCCGGGCCTCGTGGGTCCCGTCGTCTCGAAGTACGTGTACTCATGCAATGTAATGTCCGCTAGAACTTGCAGAACTTCAATCCGAGCATCTGAATGAGGTATATGTGACCTTCTTCGGACCACTTGTGTTGAAAGTTATGCAATGACATGGATTAGAGGTTGTACAAAGTCAGAAAGAGGGGTCTATGCCCATTGTCTTCAAGCTTCATATTCTATCCAATGTACTGTCATGCGTAATAGTCACTCAGGATTATAACTCCTCGGTTCTTATGGGACATTATTGGATGTATGTATGTATGAAGTGTTGGGATGACGCGCAGGTGTTGAAGGGGCAAGATGACGTTTGACTCTTCGTCGGGGTTATCACCGGTTTGAGTTGAAAGCAGACGTTGCTCAAGGTTACATCTGAGATTGGACTACTTGTTGGTATGATGCGATATCATCTTGTGAAAGAAAATGTTGAGGCGGTAAGATAACGTTTGACTCCTCACCGAGGTTATCGCCAGTTTGAGCTAAAAGCAGACGTTGCTCAGGGTTACATCTTAGATTAGACTACTTGTTTGGCTGCCTCATTGTCATCTGTAGGTGTGCCTGTCTGCCCGGTGTTAACTCTGGATCTGAGGTTTGAGTGCCTCGGTAGGAGGTCTGATCTTGAAGCTGATAGCATGTATTTGAAATAAGCATTTCTGGAGTTATCGTCGGAACTGCAACAGCACTCCTTGGGGTTATCGCCAAGGATGAAACTCGGGGTTATCTCCGAGGTTGGAAATAATCCTTCCGGTGTGTGTTCCGGGGTTGGAAATGATGTTCCCGGTGTGTGTCCTGGGTTTCGAGGTTGAACTTTCGGTAGTATCCGGAATGGATGTAAGCTATCTTCCAGGGTTATCTCCGAAAGACGAATCTACCCTCCTGCAATGTCAGTAAAATGCGTGTAGAAAATTTAGAGTGTCTACAGATGCCCCTCTTTATCATATTCATACAATGCAAGGCATGGATAGGATAAAGAATCCTAGACACTTGAAATACAAGTAAGGTAAACATGATGCTATATGCAGCAACATGATGCAAATGCATGATTGTCAGGTAATCCTGTTGGGATGACAATCAGTGATGGCTTGGACACGCAATCCAAGTCTTTAAGGACGTTGACGTTGGGGCTATCACCAAAGCCTTGAATCCTAGACACTGGCTTATATTCCATAGAGGTACCTCTTGTGTATAAAAGATCTGTGGGGATAAAGCTTTGTCTGTTTGAGGATGTGTATAACATATTTCCCTCATTCTGTCGGAGTTACTGCCAACAGTCGGTCGCCGTTAGGGTTGCCTGACCTTTATTGATTTGTGTATCACTGGATAGATCCCTGCTGAGTGCATTGTCATGGTTGCTTGACCTTCATTGATATATGTGTTAATGGTCGCATTGTGTTGTAACCCCCGCCGGGGATACGTGGATGAGTTGCTTCGATGAGTTTACTTGTCATCGGTTGACATGACGTCAAGATTGCTTGACCTTCATTGATGTGTGTATCAATGGTAGCATTGCGTTGTAACCCTCGCCGGGGATACGTGGATGATTGAAAGATGTGCGTTGTGACCCCCGCCGGGGATACTTCATCAATTGATAACTTCGGCATTGTAACCCCCGCCGGTGAGGTTTAGCATTTTGTGGTTTTGGCGTTGTAAACCCCACCGGGGAGGTTTAGGGTTGTGACCCTGTAATGACGACATCGGACCTTTCTGGGGTATTACCGAGCATGATTTGTGAAAGCTGAGCTCATCGGTATAGTATAGCCTGCATTCAAGTGAATACTGATGAGATGGTGGGAGTTTAATTTCGACCCGTCTGAAACCGAGATTCTAGTTATTTCGCTCAATCAATCGTAGCATTTTATTCTGATTTAGCCTTTTTCACCATGAGACCTCCTTTGCAACTCTAACTGGAGCGAGCCGGAGGTGTGGGACCCACGTAGGAGTTCCATAGATTGCTTTGAAAAGCCCAAAGGTTTCTTTCATAAGTCATTTTCAAGTTACGCTACGAAGGAAATCTGAGAGCTCGTCTTCAGATCTGCTGAGTTCGAGCAACTTTCTGCCTATTCTGCCACCGTACAAGCGTTCTTCACTGTCCTGGTAATATATATGCATGTATTTTTTTCCAATTTCTATCCGTTGGAAAATGACTTATCACATGAAATGAATTTAGACACATAGTAGTGAATATGCATGCTAATATGACTTGATAAAAAATACACAATATAGTAAATGTTAGTATTAAACCATGCTGAACATGATGATATGTAAAAATTTGACTTTTGAAACAGTCAAATTGGCACCTTTTACTGTCATTTCTTATCCTATCTGAGGACAAATGAGTAAATGTAGAAAAGCAAAATAATCCTGGTAATTAGACTACATTTACGGATTTTTTACTGTGATGTGATAATACATGTAGGATGTATATGACTGTGTATAGGTGTGCTACTGAATGTCCACCTAGTCATGCCTATATGCATGTGTATAGTCCCATTTACAAAGGGGGCTATGGCAAAATTTTCCCAAAATGTAGGCATTGAGTAGTCATGCATTTTTAACCCTACTGTAGATGTATGTTAAAACAATGCATGCATGCATGTAATCATAAAATGCATTTTGAAAAGCTCCAGGTAAGAATTTTCCACACCCTTTCTGAGGTGATTTGGAGACTTGTTGTCCAGATATTATGGATCCGGATCAGCCGAATAGTTCCCACAGGACCACTTATGGTGTATGGAGAAGGGCTTCTGAAGAGCCTCAACGCCAGTCTATTAGACAACCTCGTCGTTTGGTGGAGGCGGTAATACGTCCTATTCGGGTTGAAGTGCCGAATGTCGAGGACGAGGAGGAGGATGTACCGATCGAGGTTCCTGCTCCTACTGTACGTGTTCCCCATAGGGAATTGCTAGGTATTCAAGTGGTGAACCCAGATCTTCTAGGTGACTTGAGTAGGCATCCTTCAATATACCTGCACGCAAATGAGGTATGAAGTTAGATTTTAATCTTCCTTATTTCCTATTGATGAGGAGTCAAGGATTATGATGTTGATCTGCATTTGATGTAGGTTCTTGGCTTCATACAGCCTCGAGGGAACTGGTTTAGCATCCACTCAATGTATCAAGCTTTGCATGATGACTGTAGAGCGATTGTACATGGCTGGGGATTTGGAACATTCTTCTCCATTCTTCCTCGTCGTTGTCCCTGAGGTTACCTCAGGGCATTGTCTGAGCGGTGGTTTCACCAGCTCAGTCACTCCATTTGCTGGAATGTGAGGTGATGATGACGCTGATGGATTGGTGGTTTATCACAGGTATGGAGTTTGGAGGGGATCCAGTGCCTTGCACAGCGGATATTACCCCTACTTCTGTCAGATCTTTGTTAGGAGTTCTGGTGGAGGCGCTCAAGGGCAGGACTATTCGTACGGGTCCTTTGAGCGTAGATGCTATGACCGGGCTGTTGAGTGAGCCCATATCCTATGATGTGAGAGTCAAGGATCGCATTCTTCGGCGATTGTTCCTGATGATCATTAGGGGCTACTTTATAGCAGATAATTCCTCTACGGTGTCCTTCGCTTTGATCAGCGCCACTCGACACGTGGACCGTATAGGAGAGTATAATTGGGGTTCCTATACCTTTTCCTACTTCCTTAGGGGAATACGCATGCGATCACATGGCTTGACCGAGGCGTGGTTAGGATTCTACTCATTTTCTGCTGGTGAGTGTTTCTCTTATCTTTTCCCATGTATATGTTAAGAGTGTTGACAGGCAGTAGATGTTTCCTTTGTGTTGGCAGTTTTGGGCCTATGAGAGGCTTCCCTATTTGCGTCCTATGAGCATGCTAGGATTAGACACGTATCCACGAGGACGAAGATGGCATCATTCCATACTGGCGGAGGTCCCTGTTGCTAAGGGTTTCACTCATTGTCGCCTACAGCTGGAGTTGTTGACAGCGGATGTCATCACATGGGTTCACTACTCTGGAGAGCATTTGGGAGTTGGATTTGAGAATGGGTACCCGACTGGAGTTGAGTACGTCATTTCCACCCGTAGGATTCCTCTCTTCACAGATGGAGGATGGGAGCTCTATTTAGGAGAGCGTGCTATCAATAGCACTACATGAGAGATCTGTATGCCGATCTTGCCTCCTGTCAGGCATTATTGGCTGGTTTCGCAGTCACCCATCATTGACATCCCATTGATGGGGATTGACGGTTTTACTTTGTCAGAGGGCCCCTGGTCTCAGGAGATGTTCCAGCATTAGTAGATCCCTCGTACTATTGGAGCTCAGACCCGCGCCACACAGTTTATGGGGATATGGTTCCAGGATCCGTGATGATGACGGATTGGCTAGCTTTGTGTCGTAGATCCGACTCACGCGACCTAGATTGATGATTGACTGGCATTTGGACTGCATACACATCTTTTCATTCGGCATTTGAGCTGAGATCCTTCAGAGGTAGATACTTTTGATCCTTCCAGCTCTGGCAAGGCCGCCCCTCAGTGACCCATATGGCTTTGCATTGCCGCAGATCCTCCTCAGACGTACCGATATCCCTGTAGATAGAGATCCTATAACTCAAGAGGAGTTACATCAGGTGGACAGGATCAATGATATAGACATCGACACCATTAACTCTTTCTGATGTATTTCTCGTTATCTCTTTTAATAGGCCTCTCTTAGCTGCTGGGTAGCTTCGCCCCATTCTCGCTATATCTTTTGATAGGCCTCTGTTAGAAGTTGGGTAGCTTCGCCCCATTTCCCTATATTTTAGTTGTACATAGATGTATTAGATGATGATATACTTAGGAATGTATGCACAGTTTTCCATTCCCAATATCATATTACGATCTATTGTATCATGCATGTTATTATGTTATGCATATGTATGTATGTCTAGAGATATTCAGTATTAACCCCTGGATGGTCTTATGACACGGCCCGTACAGAAGTCTTCTTCGACAGTTAGTCGTATTGATCATACCCCACCATTTTTGATGTTATCTGGTATGCGCTCATGGTATGATAGTATATCGCCATCAGACATGGTGATCGTAGATGATTTGCTGTAGCATACTATAACCCTGTTGATGTTTCAGATTCCCATAGGATTTGTAGAGGGTATGCTAGAGCACTGGGTATCGGAGAGGGCAGGTTTTCCGATTTGGGACCCAGGAGTTGACTCCTACTTTAGAGGAATATGCACGGTTGACGATGCTACCGCTGGACAGACCTTGTGTGCATATGGATATCGGAGACATGAGAAGACAGTTCATGACCCTCACCGGATTGAGACGTAGAGTGGTACAAGACGAGATAACATCCGGCCACGTGATATCCTAGCATTTTTTGTTTGACAGATTTGGCTCTAAGGATAGTTATGCACGACATTCTGGGGATTTTACCACACCGGAGGACCATTGGCGTTCAGCCAGGGTGGATTACTACTTTTGTGCGTATTGTCATACGTATTCATGTCGCGGTACATGGATGAGTCGGATATCGGCGTTATTATGGAAGTGAGAGCTCTCAGGGAGGGTCATACCAATGTACCGATGATCATTGCAGAGACCCTGAGGTCAGCTACATACTGTTGCACTTATCCGGCAGGAGTGTTCATAGGTAGCTATGTTGTAGGTGTGGTTTATGTCACATTTGAGACCGATTGACATACTTAGACGGCATGGGTTTGGTTTCACCCATGATATAGCAATGTCATACTCCTTTCAGCCTGTGGAGTGTACAGATGTTGCATCATGGTCAGCTTTCCTGGAAGGGATTAGAGATCTGTTTGCTATATTGCCATGTTCAGGGCTTAGCTCACCCTACAGCTTCATTACTCATACTCCGGGCATGGATTATCTCCCTCTGGCTGGATTGAGGGGCATGTTTACTTACCATCCACTGGTCGTGATGTGTCAGTTTGACAAGTTTCAGGATTTTCACCCTTATGAGGTGGCAGACCGTTTATCAGCTGAGGACAGATCCAGGTTGTATGCCTGTTGGGATCAGGAAGAGCTGGCTGGGTTTTCTGTCAGTCATCCGGGTTGTTCTGCAGAGTATTCCGCATGGATGGAGACAGAGACTGCATTGGCTGCGGTAGTATCTATAGTGCATGAGACTAATTCTGACGATGAGGAGCCTATAGAGGAGGCTGACATTCCCATCGATGACTTGACTGCTGGGCTGCCAACATATGTGATGGATTCTCCCACCCCGAGTGCCATTGTTACCCAGTATTCGACACATCATTTGGAGTAGGGCTTACATCTAATGACCTATGATAGAGATCAGGCTAGGGCCATGATGTTAACAACTCTTGATGAGAGAGACACCACTCTGTTAGAGAGGGATGAGGCTAGATCAGCCAGGGATGCATTTATTGCACAGCGGGATGCCGCATTATCTGCTAGGGATGTGGCCATTGCGCAGAAAGATTTTGATTAGATCCCGGATAATCTATCGCTTTTCTTGACATAAGTGCTTACATTGATGAGCATTATGCCACCACGAGTTAACCTCGACCGCTAGCTCGTGTAGATACCCTTGGCGTGAGCTTGCGGGCCGCTACCTCCGTCTTCGAGAGGGATGCCATGTTAGATCTGATAGTCCGCATACACATAGATCTGTAGATGGCTTTGTATTTTCCTGCACAGACTAGCTTAGCCATTTTATCATGTACAACATAGATGTATATATCAAACAGTATTATGTATGGCAGGGAAATATATTTTGATTCACTTCCCTTTTAGTTATGCCTTGATACTTGCTTGATATTTGCTTGTTTCTTCAGGTCCTTGTGATCTTGATGCATTCTGAACTTATCCTTGATAGATGGACATTGAGACATCGTAAGATCTCTCAGAATGTATCATTGATTTCTGTATATCCCTACCATCTTTAGTGTCTTGGGACTGGTATTTGTATGGAAAAGTGGAGAGGAGGGTGGTTTTTCCTCTCTGAGATTGACCGCACCACAGATGGTCGCTAGTACTTCTATTTGTGAGAAGCCTAGTTAATTCCATCTCTTATGGGTTGGTATTGCTCTTCGAGGCACGATCGCAGCTTAGATGGTCACCGAATCTTCTATTTGTGAGAAGAGGTTGGGTAATTCCATCCCTTTGATCTGAAACCGATGTAATGTGGTGAATTGAAGGTTAATCCTAGTACCGTGTGACAAGAAGTTTTGTTCTGGTAGGGGTTAGACTGAACTATAAATGGCTGCCTACGTACTCCTATTGAAGAGGAGATCAAGTCTGCGTAGTTCGAACCTGGTGTAAGAGGTTCAACGCTGCATGTGAAAGGCAGATAGGTGTAGAAATGTTTTTGTTATTTTTGTGAAGAAAGGGTAGAAATGTTTTTGTTGTTTTTGTTGTTTATTGCGACCGGACCATATAGAATATGGTTGCCTATGTACCCTTGGGTATAAGGGAGATCAGGTCGACGTAGTTCGCCCCTCAGAACGAATCGCAGCTAAAGAGAAATGTGAATCCCATGTGCAGGCTATATTGCGGGGAGAAGAAAGTTTGATCCCATAATGGGGACAAACTGCAGGTGTGGGAAAAGTTTGATCCCGTCTTCAGGACAAACTGCAAGTGTAGAAAAGTTTAATCCCGTCTTCAGGATAAACTGCAAGTGTGAAAAAGTTTAATCCCATCTTGAGGATAAACTACAAGTGTGAAAGGTTCAATCTCGTCTTCAGGATAACGAAAATTGTATGAAAGGTTTGAAATGAAGTGAAATCAGGCTGCTGGTTTGAAGTGTATGTTTCCCTGAGTGGCAGAAGAGTATGAAAAAAGGAGCGGCTTCAAAATCGGAATGACTGGTGATTTGATGATCAAAACCAGGATGTTTGTTTGATGGTAACCTCAGACATAGTACCGTTTCATGGTGTCCGAGTTGATAAACTGTGGAAATTCATCGCCATCCATTTCCTGCAATCTGAGAGCACCTTCTGTCAATACATCCTTGACAACTAATGGGCCTTCCCAATTAGGAGCGAATTTTCCCTTAAATTGATCTAGGTTGTCAATGATCTTCTTTAAAACAAAGTCATGTTGTTTAAACTACCGTAGTCGGACTTTTTTGTTGTAGGATCGTGCGATCCTCTTCTTATATAACTAACCATGGAAGATAGTCGCGGTTCGCCTTTCGTCTATTAGAGAGAATTGGTGATACCTGTCTTGTACCCATTGGTCTTCATCCAACTGAGCATCCATCAACCCTCGGAGGGATTCCATTTCCACCTCTATGGGGAGCACTACTTCCATCCCATAGGCTAATGAGAAGGGGGTTGCCCCAGTGGAAGTACGCATAGATGTTTTGTAGGCAAATAAAGTCAGAGGCAAGAGGTTAGGCCATCCTTTGTGATTGGCGGACATTTTCTGCATGATCTTTTTGATGTTTTTATTAGCCGCTTCAACAGCACCATTCATCTTTGGATGGTAGATGACGGAGTTAAGGTGTTTGATGTGGAATTTTCTGCATAACTCCTCCATCATTTTGTTGTTGAGGTTTTAGCATTGTTCGACACAATGACCTCGATTGTCTATATCGATGCACGACATTGTTTTCGGCGATGAAAGCAATGATGACTTCTTTAGTAACCCTGGGGAAGGATGCTGCTTCTACCCATTTGGTGAAGTAGTCGATCATGGTGAATATGAATCGATGTCCATTACTGGCTTTGGGCTCGATGGGCCCAATAACGTCCATTCCCCACATTGAGAAGGGCCATGGCGAACTCATATTGTGGAGTTCCCTTAGAGGGGTGTGGATGGAATTTCCATGAATCTGACATTGATAGCACCTCTTGACATGAACATCACAATCAGCTTTAAGTGTAAGCCAATAATGCCCTGTTCTGAGGATCTTCTTGACAAGTAGGGGTCCGCTCATGTGAGGGCCACATACTCCACCATGGATCTCATCCATGAGTCTTTGAGCTTGGTCTTTATCCAGACATTTGAGGAGACCTAATCCTGCATCTCTTTTGTAGAGTGCATCTCCGCTCAGGTAGAACTTCATAGCAAGTCGATGAATCCGCCTCTTCTCAGATAGGCTCACCTCAGCGGGTGTAGATCCATCTCGTAGATACTTCTTGATGTGCTGATACCAAGGGTTGTGGATGGGAGGTATTTCAACCGATACTTCTCAAACATAATTCCCATAGAATGGGGCTTTTTGTAGAACAAACGTGATGCTTGGCATGTTTTCCTTGTAAGGTATGTGAACCAAGGAGGCCAACGTTGCTAATGGATCTACAAAATCATTCCTATTGCGAGGAATGTGTAGAAAGGAGATTTCTTCGAACTCCAAAGCCATCTGTAGAACTTGCTGATGGTAAGGCAGTAAATGTAATTCTTTAGTTTGATAGATTTTTGTGGATTGTCTGCAATTTGGAATCCCCAAAGACAGTTAACCGCCTGACCCCCATTGAATGGGAAAGTTTTAGCCCCATGATACAGCCTTCATACTCAGTTGTGTTGTTGGTGCTAACAAACTGCAATTTGATGGCGACGGGATACTACTCCCGTGCATGGTGAATGATCCACATGCATGGTGAATGATCATTTGTATTCATTCCTTATTAAATTGTGGAAATGATCTGTATACGTGGATTACTGCAAGGTGGGTGAAAATCCATTTGCAATTTCATATATTCTATTATACTCAGTTATTTAAAGTTTTGGCTTCTATACTCCATGAAATTAGTAGAATATCCTGGATATTTGTGCTTCATCCAGTATTTTTTCATGGAAATATTCTTGTGAGCATTCTTGAATTTTATTTTACAAAGAAGTATCATGTTGACAATTTAGACATTATTGAGTTTAGGATAAATTAACTTATAAATCTTTAAAATTTATTTTTGAAATTGTTTTATTGAATTATTATGTCATTGTCATGATGAGTTATGTTGGTTATTATGTGAAAACATGAAAGTTTCTTAGAAATCACGAAGGGTTAAAAATCAGATTTTGGTGAAAATGGAACATGAAATTCAATTGACCATATCTCTTATTATATTTTGAATTTTTGGGTGTGGTTAAGTTCTAGAGTTAGATCTATGAGTTTCCTAACTTATCCAAGTGGAATCACTGGAAAAGGTATTGTATATTTTCGTGTGGACTGATGTTAGCAAAGGAGTCAAAAGCTGTAAAATACCGAAAAGCTACTACCCAGAAATTTAAAAGGGCATTTTCAGCCAATTAATTTATGAGAAAATTCCGGCCTTTTGGGACATGAAAGTATATGGTATAAAGAACCTCATGTCCAAAAATGAGCTCATTCCGACTTAAAATGAGCAAGTTATGACCATTTCAATATTTTGGTTTTTCCAACGAAAAATGCTATAACCGGAGTTCTATAACTCCGATGACCATAAAATTTAAATTGGAAGCTCATGTTAACATGTGTAAGATCTTGCCAAGATTTGGGAATTTCTGGAGTTAAACTTGAGGTAGCTAATTTCTTAAGGAATTAATTAGAAATTGATTTTTTATAAATAGTAGATGAATTTTAAAAATTCCGAGAAAAATATATGTTCAATATGGAACTATATTCTGCTAAATCCCAAAAAAGAAATATTTTTGGGACTGATTTGGTATTTTTCATGAAAATGATCTAGTTATGAGTACATGAGTTAAATATGTTATGTGAAGTAACAAAGTTAGAAAATAGGATTTTATGACTTGGGAATCCTATATAGGGTATATGCATATTTTTGATAAGGGATTTGATCATTGGCATTTCTGAATGATTAAATGCATTATGTGGTAAAGTGTAAACATTTGAAATAAATTGTTTATAAGTTTAAGAAGTGATTAAAATATTGTTATAATATTAATGATATTAGATTATGAGATTATTAAGTGATTGATAACATTGGGATATTCTTGAATCCTGGATAAATTATATTATAAATGTTTAATATTTATCCTTTATCTCATTTGATTGATTCTTTATATCATTGTCATGATCCTCATGCTTATGTTGTGTTGAAAGTCATCTGTGGCTTACGTGCATAGATGGACTCGGTATGATTATGACCAGGGATTATTCGGTATAATCATGACCGTAATGTTACAAATGATGTGGTAAAAGTCATCTTTGGCCCGTAGTGCATAGATGGACTTGGTATGATTATGACCAGGGATTATTCGGTATAATCATGACCGTAATTGAAAACATGAATATCCTTGGCCCGTATTGCATGTATAATTCGTGGTCGTGATACTATTAAGCTGAGTCTCAGCATTATTGGTTTTACAGTTGTATATCTTTGGCCTGTAGTGCAAAGATGAACTGTTGGTTATTAGTTATACAGTTTTATGTCTTTGGCCTGTAGTGCAAAGATGAATTGTTAATGAATATCTGTGGCCGTATTGCAAATATGAATTTATTAGTATGATTATGAGCATGAATTGTGATTTGGTATAACCATAATTTTTGATGTTTTAGGTGAAGATAGGTGATGAAAATTATCTTCATCCTGGGTGCGATGAGGAATTTAGAATCACAATTATGATTATGAGTTATTTATATGATTGTGGACAGGAATTGTTGATTGATGTTACAGGAATAAAATATTATTGGTGGACTTTTAATATGGAGAAGATAATAGATTTGATGGTCTATCTGACTCTTCTAATGGATTGCTCGTTCCGCTGCAATTATGGTTGAAAAGTTTTATCATCTACCATATGTTCTAAATCTTTGATTTATTACTGATGAAGACTATTGATAATTAAATTATCTTTAGTCATGATATTCTTACTGGGCTAGTTGTGCTCACCCTCTTGCTTCACAATTCCTTTCAGATAATAAGAGTGTAGCTGGGTCGAGCGGGGATAACAGGGGAATAGAACGATGGTCTATAGCTGGTGAGGTTCTCCCTAAATAGTATGGAAATAATTTTGTTGAGAACTTTAGATAAGTGTGTCGTATTATGTTCGTCATTTGATATTTAATTTTGGTGAACCGAATAGGGTGAGGTGAACCCAACTTTGGAAGGGTGTTTTGCCACTATCATACAAGATGTGTAATGACATACAACCTCGTGTTATCATAAGACAGGGTTGTGCACATCCACTTGCTGAGTATATCTGCGAGCACTACCTATATGATCTTGGAGTTTATTTGAAATAAAATTTTCACTTGGAGACAGTGGAGATAGTTATATGTCAAGAAATGACTCACCATTGGAAAGAAGATGATAGTAATCTTCTCGTTTTTCTTTGGGGTCTATTGGGTCAACCAAGGATAATTCTCTGGACATATGATATCTATCATAACTTAGATTCATGGTCTCCTATGTACGAACGTTTTCTTGAGCACTTCCCAAAGATTTTAATTCCTAAAACAGTTATTGATTGTACCTTTATGTAAGGTGCAATTGTGACATGAATCAGAATTGGGATATATATTTGTTTAAACTCTCAGTTTATGTTTTGTCGTATTTTACACGACAATAATATAATTAAGTTGTATTTTTATTTTGTACCATGTGTTTGGCGACTCAAGATGGGTGATGTATACCTAATTTTGGGGGCGTCACAATTAGGGTTTTCCCTAATTAGTTATAATTAATGACGTTTAAACCTTATACATAGTATTTAAATTCCCAACTTAGAATTTTAATCTACCAAATTAGGATTTAAACTAGATACAAACCCGCGCTTTGCGGTGGGATTAATCATTTTGTTAATAATAAATTTATACATGTAATTAATAAATTAAAATTTAATAAGAAGATGGTAGATTGTTGTGCGATTATCAAATTTTAATAGCATATGTTATATAGTGTTGCATAAAAATTTTATGTGCAAATACATATCTAAGTATATATAATTAATCTGATCACTAAACCCCAGAACATTATATAACAGTTGTGTGTGTGTGTGTGTATATATATATATTAATGTCTTGATAAAAATGTTTATAATGTAACCAATATGGTTAAAAATGGGTAACTCTTTCATTCTAAAGAACTAACAAATATTTAGAAAGTGTCATGCACAATGCCATCGAATTGTTATATTGATATGATTGCTAGTGGTATATTTGAAGTCAGTTACACATTACACAAATCTCGCCAAGCCTCAAATATTTGACACATGTACTTGATGCATTTTGAAGAATCCATATCTCGTATATGCTAATTACTTGCACCAGAATTCTAACATCCAAACGAAAGGGAAAACAACGAAAGAATGTCTCAGTTTTGGTCCTCAGACATGAAGGGAAAGCACATGTTACATGCGAAAATTGAAAAGCACGAGAATTAATAATTATGATGGATCTTCATGTCAAACAAACACCATGTCCAAAAACATAGCAGTATAGCACCGTGTCATACATAACATAATGTTATAGTTAAAGAACGAATACATAGCTCATTAGTATTTTTTTTTATCAATTTTTGACAATTGTATAGGCACTCACTGTATTACCATAATAAAAAAATAATATATTAATGATGATGAAAATGATTTACCGGATGCTAGCACTTAACAAATCATGCAAAGCCACAATCCATATAATAGAATAAAATAAATGAAGAAGCCATAAATATAAACATCATGGGATATAGTCCACAAAATGAAGCTATATCCCCTCCCATTGAATGCATTGTCCTATAATATGAAGGTCTTCATTTAACTCCTTTGCACTTTCAACAGTATTTAGAATTGTAGGGCGCAAAATTTTATTGTGCTAAGCAGAATAAAATTGATGATACACCTAAAATAATGCAAGAAGCATGCCACTAAAAATTTAACTTTGTCAAGAACTGCATACACCAAATTCATTGTCACATTACCATTGAACCATAGGTACCAGGATTATCACATTTAAGCTTCTTCCAGTTTAGGTCTTCAATCTAGTTATATTTATTGAATGTGCAATATATTCACACAAACAAAAATTAGCACTTAAATTATCTTTTTAACAGTCGTTGCAATCTTATAAATATTTGCGACAGGAATCTGGACAATAGTGAAATTTAAGAATTTAGGCATACTTAATAGTTGATTTCAACATTACATAAACTATCAACCAAATAAATAATTATCTTTCCACAACTCTTTTATAGGAAATAGTATTGTCCGAGATAAAAAAAAGTCTCACGCTTAGCTAAAAATTCATGTGTTTGTCAGATTGAAAACTAACAGAACATAAAGGAATTTAGCTCCTATATTAAATAAAAATGAAAAGAATTAGAGTATAACACATATGGAATGGACTTACATAAAATTTCAAATACTGTCATCCAAAAAGTAAAAGACAAACCTATTATACTCTTATTTAAAAGTTTTTCAACGGTTATACATGAATATATATATATATATATATATATATATATATATATATATATATACACAGACAAAAAAATGAATATACATAAAAACTAAACAATTTTGTTGGGGGTAGTGTTGAGAGTTTGTCGGTTTATTTTTGTCTTTGCTACTGGAATTTGGCTCGATCGAGATAGCTTTGTAAATGCAATTCATAGATTTACCTAAAAAGATTCAAATAGATTATAGTAAAAATTTCATGAGATATAATAATAAAATAATCAGGGTTTACACTAATAATGAGCAGCAAAAAGATAATAGCCAGAAATAGTCAAACCTTTATACATTAAATTGTGAAAAACTTTCTGGAAAACTACATTCTTTGTAGTATTGTATGTTTGTCCATCTTTGTCACAAATTAGTATTTTTACTCCATTCTTTCTTGTAAGTCCTGATACTGCTACATACAATTGGTCATGCCTAAAACTGGACGTGACAGATACAGTCCAACATGTGAGAGAGATTACCCCTGACTCTTATTAATTGTCATGAAAAAAAAACAACCAAAGGAAATTGCCTTTGTTGGAATTTAAAAGGTAATCTAATGTTTGACGATGTTAAGACCAAGCGAGGTATGAAAACTTTCTATCCAAAATTGCTGACTGAAATTACTTTTGCTTCTATCAGATGTTTTCCCAATTGAGTTACTATTAATCTCGTGACATTGCACAAACCAAATCACTGATCTATATTTTGGAGCAACATTACAGGAATCCCAATCTTCAACATTATCTTGTGGTTTGACATTCCAGAAGATGTAATGCTATTAAAAAATAATAGGGTGTAAATGCCTTCATAGCTGTTTGAGTTTTCATCAACCTTACATAGGACATCTTAGATATGGTATTTCATAACCTGGCCATAAATACATCACATATTCGTTCACCTTATTTATAGCATCAAGTGTAGGAGCAAGGATGGCTTGGTCTTTGAAATAAAAGTCTTTGTCAATTTTTTTTTAATAAAGTAGGATATGTCATATCAACAATTTCTGCAAGGGGATTGATCAGATATTTGATAAGAAAATTTGGATAAATAACAGAGAGTAATGATAATAGCTTAGTAATGATAATATCATAAAGTAGTGATTTTAGGAGATAATAATTAAATTAGAAAGTATAATATCAAAACAGTTTACATTACCAAAATAGTTTAAATTTGTAGTGATTTAGAGGGTTATACATTTAAAATATTAATTTGGGATTAAAAAAGTTATGATTTTAGTAGATAATAATAGATTTAGTAATGATAATATTAGAAATGGTTTAGATGTATAGTAATTGAGGGGATTATAAAATCAAAATAATAATGTAGGATTAAAAAGTAATGATTTTAGAAGATAATAATTACGTTATGCTAATATAAAAATCGTTTAGATTGAAAAAGTAGTGATTTAGTGGATTATAAAATCAACATAGTAACTTATGATTTATATTATTTGTTATTTTAATTTTGTTTTAAATGTTTTAATTGTATAATATTATTTTGTAATATAATTATAAATGGTATAATATTATGTTGTAATATAATTAAATTAGTAATGATAATATCTGCATGTTTAGATAGGTAGTGATTTTATTATATATCGTGTATTATAATAATATACCATATATGTATGATATAATGTATGGTATAATTATGAATGTTATAATATTAGAAAAGTAATTATTTTAGGATACAATAATTATGTTTTAACATAATTAAATTAGTAATAGATTAGAAAAGTAGTGGATTTTACGGGATTATAAAATAAAAATATTAATTTGGGATTAAAAAATAGTGATTTTAGGATATAATAATTAAATTAAATAGGACAATATCGGAAGAGTTGACATTACTAAAACAATTTAGATTTGTAGTGATTTAGTGGATTATAAATTCAAAATATTAATTTGGGATTATAAAAGTAGAGATTTTAGGAGATAATAATTAAATTAGAAATGATAATATCGAATAGTTGACATTACCAAAATAATTTAGATTTGTAGTGATTTAGTGGACTATAAATTTAAAATATTATTTTGGAATTAAAAAGTAGTGATTTTAAAAGTTAATAATTAATTTAGTAATGATAATATTAGAACAATTAACATTATCGTAAGCAGTTTAGATTTTGTAGTGATTTAGGGATTATAAAATCAAAATAATAATAATATAAAAATTATTTATAATTAAATTGAGAAAATAGTGATTTATGAGATTATAAAATAAACATAGTAAGTTATGATTGATATTATTTGTTATTTTAATATTGTTTAAATGTTTTAAATCTGTATAATATTATGTTGTAATATAATTATAGATGGTATAATATTATGTTGTAATATAATTAAATTAGTAATGATAATATACTTATTTTTAGATAGTAGTTATTTTGTTATATATCGTGTATTATAATATTATACCATATATGTATGATATAATGTATGGTATAATTATGAATGGTATAATATTAGAAAAGTAGTAATTTTAGGATATAATTATTTTAAATGTTTTAAACAATATAATATTATGTTGTAATATAATTATAAATGGTATAATATTATGTTGTAATATAATTAAATTAGTGTGGGATACACATTAATTATATAGAACATGTGTTACAATGTGGGAAAATCACATGTCATTCAATGGTGCTATGTAGATAACAGATAATAGTTAATAAATAATAGATAGATTTCATTCAAAATCTTACCACATCAGCACAACCTCATATGAACTCACGTAAATTGTTCATTCCATTTTAATAAAGTAACAAATCCTCAAAATTACTTCCCAAAAATATCAAATGAATACACTTTTTTCTGTCTAGGTCTATTATTTGACATTAAATCCATCATTTAAGATTTTAATAAATTGTCTAATTTCTCGGGTTGTCACATTCACCCCTTCTTCTAAGAATTTCGTCCCCGAAATTCACCTTACACCTAACACTATACTGCTTATACACATCATCGCATTCTACCCAATACACCACTCACAAGAGTAAAAATTTTCAAATTGTGCTGAGGAGTCATATAGACTATTGTCTATCATTTTTGCAAGGGTTTTATGGAAATTCATCCGCAAACCGTCATAACTTATGGACATAGAGGGTAGTTAGCCCGGTATGCCCTGTACTAGCCAAGTACTGCTGGTCTAATCTGTTTCATATCACTGCCATAGGAACAAAAATTTTACCTCAGTCTTATTAGATTCCTCACCAAAAAAATTTGGTTCGGGAAATTTCTTTCAATGAACACTTAGAGTTTTCATAACATTAGTCTAACTGAATAGAATAGCATAGGCTCATATCAATAATTTAATTCAATCGAATTATTTAGGTGTAGCCAAACCCCGTTGGCAAATTAAAATTTTTGAAAATATTTTTGAGAATGACGTCATGATGCCGCATCTTGTATTAATGATACATTTGAGGATGCTTGAGCATTGTATGACTTTTTCATAACACATCATACATTAGTGGAACAATGATTTTTAAATCGAATTCACACTAAGTATTCCTGCATTTATAACTCTATCAACTTTTTATCATCTCTACACCAGGTTACATGGTACATAAGTGATAAATAAAAATATATTTTGATACTTCAAATCATTTGCGTCTAGCCAAAATAAGTAGCATAGACTATACTTTAAACTGTTCCAAAAATGATTACGAGTCTATATATATTTTTTTTCAAAAGCACATAGTGCATATTTAGCTTGATGTCAAAATTTCGAAGTCTAGCATAGCTAGGAGTTTTGGAAAACTTAATGTCTCCACTAATAATCGTTTACTTAAATAGTCTATCTATTCCTATTATCCTCAATACTCCATTCATACATGATTATTCCCAGTTCGTCAAACCATACTCATGAGTTCAATAACTTTCCACAATCATATTAGTTTAAGAACTTACCCTAGTCAGACCTTTGGCGTCAATTCGCTGAGGGGTTCATAAACATTTCATATAACCATGAGTCACGAACGTAACATAAGTATGAGTTTTAAGAACTCGTACTTAACCTTATATTCTCTACCTATAACCTATCTATCTGTTATACACATGAGAAAGGAAACACCCTCTTAACATTCATATAGAAAATAGCGCGACACAAACATTTCAATGATTATCAGTGTCAGAAACTAAGTGGTTGTTACACCACGTACAATTCCCCGCCCATACAAGGAATCCTACAACTCAGCTGCTGACATGAGTCCTCAATTGAAATCCCCACCTAATACTAACTCCATTCTCAATACTAATTTCATTTAATCCGTATTCATAATCCTTTTCTGAATCTGTACCAATTCATAGTACAACTGTCACACAGCAATCTTGCTGTAAACTTTTCAATCATTAGATTGATTCTTCTCCCTACTATCACCTTATCAGATCACAGGGTGATCTCATCATATATATTAACATTCATTGTTTCGTTTTACGATCTCTATCCCTACACCTTTAGTCCTTTAGACTCTATCTATTAATCACTACTGTTCAACTTTATTATCAGAGTTATGGAACTCTATATCTGTACAACTTGCCGAGATTCGTCTCTGAATCTTACCAACCACCTAACTCAATGTGAGTTAGATCTTATCCTAATCATTGCGGTTATTAGTCTTAGGTATTCGTACCTAAGGTTCATAACCAACAGCTTTGATACCAACTGTAACATCCCCAAATTCGGGTCCTAAATCACCACGGATCTAGTACAATCATTCTAAAACTATTGCAGAAGATATAAACATAAATTATTTATACATTAAACATTACACACTATTCCCCAAGGTCAAGTAACCTTAACTTATACACAATTCATTATCCTAGTTGATATACAAAGATATTATCATACATTACTGTTACAAATTTAGCTGCACACATAAACTAACACTGTATTTGTCTTTAACTTTTCCTTGTATCCGTCGTATTCGCCTTAATCTGCAATGTTTATCATGATATAGCAAGGGTGAGCATAAGTTTGCCCAGTAAGCATAATTTATTTGAGGATATATCATGATTAAAAGAGTTTGAATAATAAGCTGGCTATAATTCTTTAATATAGTTGAGAACTAGCACGAACAATCTTTTGACTAAACAACTATTAAGCATGAACAAATATATCTGGACCGAATGGTAATGAAGGTGATCAACCTTTTATACCTGACTTATACATGCAATATGTACAGAGTACAATTCAATAATTCTTAGACATGGCAATCAGCAATGATTAACCATAAGCATATCTGAATACAAAAACTCAAAGTAGAGTTAAGAAAAACTTGCCTCTTTCATTGATTATCGTTACATATTTTAATAAGCTTTGACTGAAGACCTAATATATACATAATATCTATATAAAAATTAGAATAATATAATCACAAATTTAAAATAAGCTAAACACATTAACACATAACCCTATAAGTCTATACAACACATAAGACTCAGTATCGAGTCAAACTATTTCAGTCTGACTTGAAACCGACAAAATTATAACATCCCGACAGTCTAGTCGGATAAATCTCGAGTCTAAGTTTCATTAAACTCTACCTAAACACTTAACAATTATCTTAGATAATTTTCTTATCAGTCAAAATAATTTTCATAGGCTCATAAAAAATTTCAGATAATTAATATCATTTATCATGAATTTTTAATCCTTAATATCGTATTTATATAATATAAATACCACATTATTCTCTCATCATTAATATTTATTTAATATTAAATATTAATAAAAATCATAACATAATATTATAATATATATATAATATATAAAAGTATTTTTTAATACCTTAATTTCTCATTTATATGATTTTTAAACCTTTAAATCCATTATCCGATAATTGCTATTAATATTAAAATATTAATATTTTCATGACCAAACATCAAAAGTTATATTTTATAACTTCAAATATTTTTCTAACCCTTAAATCATTTTTATATAATTTTTAAATCATTAATTCTAATTTTCAATAATTTATTCAATATATTTATTAAATAAATTAATCACCATTAATATTAATTTATTAATGAATTTTATCACAAAATATCAAAAGTTATTAGAAATAACTTAAAATATTTTCTTATACCATAATATAATTTTTCAAGTATTAAAATCATTTTAAATAATTTATTTAATATTATATTTAAATAAATTAAATACCATTTATATTCCAAAAATATTAAATATTTACGAAATATACTCTAAATAATTTAAAACTAATTTTGGACTTTAAAATAATATTTAGAAATTTATTTTATATTTTTAATAATTTAAAATTATTTTTCTCTATTTATTTAATAAAATAATTATTTTTGAGAAATTATCTGTCGCTAAAGGGCCCTATAACGACAAAACCGTCGCTATAGGTGTTCTTCACAAACCCAGAACATACAATGTCAGACACCAAGGGGTTATGTTTGACCAGTGATAGATCTTTGATCAATAGGTTTCTGAACTTCCTAAAGTGTTAGGATTGTAGTACTAATGCAATACTACAATCCCAATCAAGTTTCATGGCAATCCTACATCATAACAGAAAGATATAGGCCTCACAAATCTTGTCAGACACTGTTCATCAATTTCTGGGTTTTCCAGAAATTGAAGAATAGTCGAGGTGCCACATTTAAGCCTTTGAATCCATGATGTCCAGGCTTGCTAAGTATGTTTTATTGGTTCAGTCATGAAGTAGGGATGTCAAAGTACATGTATACGACCTTAAACCAGTTTATCATCAACACATTAAAGAGATCTAGGGCGGTCAAACTCGATGTAAAACGTGTTCTTAAGAAACTGGGTTTTCAGATTTTCTACAAAGTGATGGTGGTCAATGCAGGTTTGACCCACAATAACTTGAATCCTATACATGATCTTGGTATTCTAAGGACTTGTATGTGTAGTTCACATACAAGTCTACAATTCCATTAAACAAACATGGCCAAATAACCTGTCAGTAGCAAGATCAGAAGCCATCAAAAGGTTGTCAGACGCTTCCTGGGAAATCTAGGTTACCCAGATTCATTCGGTCATGGCAGGTCAACTACCTTTGACCACTAATAACTTACAATCTACACATGATTTGGGCCTGATTCAAGTTCCAGATCATAGACAACATATCATACCACAGATTTATAACATAAAACACAACAGATCATTAACACACAAAGATCTATGGGCCATGACATATAGCTGTCAGCCAAAAATTTCTAGTTTTCCAGATTTCTAAAAACTCAAATTTCGAGCACTTTGATGTTATGGATCTGGGATTTAACAACCCAGATCACTAAATGACATCTTATTACACAACTTTAAACAATAAATTATAACATATAACATAAGATCACCAGTTGTCTAAAATTTTGGGTTTTATACCTTTTCTAGCTTTGATCTAGATTCTGACTATGTGATCTAATCTTGGCTTTCTAATACTTGATCATGGTTCATCTTTTCTCTCTCTCTCTCTCTCTCACTCTATATTCCCAGATTTTAGAGAGAGAAGGGTCTAGGAGAAAATGAAATTAAATTGGACCTTTTCTCTCTCTTGAATCTCTTATAATAGATGCATTGTATCTAATGTTGTAAGTTAGCTGAGATTTGCTGAGATTTAAGGCACAAGAGAAGTCAAAGGTTGGTCACCAAACAAAATCTTGGCAAGATTTACACTCAACATATTAGAAAATGTGACAAAAGGTCATTTTGGACATTTTCCTTATAGTTTTAATGGCAAGTTGGTCTTTTGATCTAACCCTCAGGGTTTAACCCTTATGGTTAAAACCTAAGGTTTCCATAATTCAATTTTCTAGGATTTCCAAATTAGGGTTTTTGAAATATAAAATTAATATTTCAAAATTATAATTAGGATTCTATATTTATATTTAGATTTCCTAATCATAAGTTCAATCTTGCTAATTAGGATTAACATTTCCTAATTAAAGTTGCTAATTTTAGCAGTTAAGTCCATAATTGTACCTTAGGGTTTTAAACGGAATAATTAGGGTTTCTAATTATTAGGGTTTTAAGTAAATGATTAGGGTTTTCCCTAATTAGTTATAATTAATGACGTTTAAACCTTATACATAGCATTTAAATTCCCAAATTAGGATTTTAATCTATCGAATTAGGGTGTAAATTCCCGGAACTAAACGTATGGTTTCCAGAGCCAGTTTCTAGGGTTTCTTATCAGACGTTAGGGTTTTTTAACAGAACGATGACGTTCTTAATATAATACTAGGGTTTGACACTGATAAAAATTTATCTGGTCAACCCTTGACCCTTAACCACATTCTGAACTCATATAATACCATATCCATAGAACATATACACATATACACTTAATCCTGAATAATTCACAAAAATCCTTCACAGAATTTTGAAATCCTCAACATTCATTCCCAAAAATATCATACGCATACACTTTTTTCTGCCTAGTTCTATTCTTTGACCTTAAATCAATCATTTAAGATTTTAATAAATTGTCTAATTTCTCGGGTTGTCACAGTAATGAGTGTTGATCACCTCCAGGGCATGGAAACTGGTTGGATCAACTTCTGAATTAAAGATGATGAGTGGTATGTCTCTTTGTTCAGGACATTCTGGCTCAACATTAACAGTAACTAGGCTATTGTTGATAATGTACTTGAGTTGCTGATGAAGGGTGGAAGGGACAGCTCCAGCCATATGAATCCATGGTCTTCCCAACAGCAGGTTGTATCCTGTGGCTATTTTGAGCATGTGAAAGGATACACTGAATGTATGTGGACCAATCTCCACTGGTAATTCAATTATTCCAACGGCGTTTCGTCGGGAACCATCAAAAGCTTTGATAATTGTATGGCTGCTTTTGATCCTCTTGGGGTTGATATTCATCTTCTGCAAGGTAGCATAAGGACAAATATTCAGAGATGAACGTCCATCTATCAAGACTCCTCCAACCATGTATCCGATGGAAAAAACCGCTATGTACAATGGCTTGCATTAACCGATCCCTTCAGCGAGTATGTCGTCATCTGTGAAAGATATCACATTGTTGTTGAAAATGTGATCAACCAGATATTGGAATTTTTCCATATCCACTGATTTCGTTAAATGGGCTTCTTCCAAGACCCTTAGGAATATTTTCCTGTGATCTTCGGAATAGAAAACCAAGTCCAAAATGGAAATTTGCTGTGGAGATTCTCTCAAGCTTAAAACCACCTTGGCTTAATTATGGCCCGAGGTACAAAGCAACTCCTCAATCTTCTCCATGGGAACTTTCCCATTTGATTTGATGGCGGGCTTCATCACCCAATGGGGAAGATACATTGGATTCTCCTTCAACACTGCAGCAGTAGTATGTGAAGTAGATCCTTCCTCCTACCCATAATTCCATGGGACTTTCTGTATGCTGAAAACAGGATACTATGGTCTGAATGGTAAATTAATTGGCTCTGGTGCAGCCACTTTCAAAGGATTATCATCTCCTTTGAGTTGAATTGCTTGTATTGTGAGTGGTCTAGCAGCCAATTCATCCTCAATGGAGATAACTGCTACGTCGTCCTTCTATTTTGTAGGACATGTGTTCCCACTCTCGAGTAACAATGTGTCATCATCTGCCAGTTGCAGGACACCACTGTCAATTAAATTTTGAATGAGGTGGCGGAGTGCCCAACATTCTTCTGTGTTGTGACCGCGAGAGTGGGAGTGATATTGGCATACTCCCTCAGAATTAAACCGTCTGGAACGGGGATTGATTGTAGGTAGAAGGGATATAATTCTTCCTTTATTGATCAACATTTGAAATATCTCCTCCATTGGTTGGCCAAGATATGTAAATCCCGTTTGTTAGCAAAATCCCGACGGGCTTTGGCACTTGCTCTTTTTGCAACATTATCCTCTAGTGTATCACTTTCTGAAGGCGAGGATGGAATATTCATGACAAAAGGAAAGAGACTAGCATGCGGAGGGAATGTGTTAGGCACCCCCCGACATCCGTGTTACCACGATGACCGCCACTTTTCAAGAAACTGTTATATGAAGGGGTGTGTGTGAGTATGTGTGGGTGAATATGCTATTATTTGGAAGTAGTGCGAGGCCTCGTTCGCACCTATATACAAAGGGTTTGAATTTGTATAAAAATTTAGTTTTAAACATGATATAGCAGTGAGGTTTTGTAAAAGGTGTTTTTTAAACCCTGTGATCAATAGTTATTGTGACCTTTTCATACTTCCATTTTATTATTAAATGTTCGGCTTGATTGCTTTTATTTTCGAGATGCGAAGCATTTTCGAGAAAATAATATATAGCAGTGCCGAATTCCTCATGGGCATGAAAGCCATCTAAGGAAATTCAAACACCGTGAATAATTTACAAGTTGCTTATGTGATAACCCAAAATTTTGGATAATATTAAAATAAGAATTAAACAAAGAAAATTCTTATTAGATGATATGTTATGTGATATTGTAGTACACCAAGGATTATGTGCCATGCAATATGTGATGTTGTGTATAATAAATATATTAGAATTATATATTTATTATAAGGTGTAGGATTAAATTATTAAAGGAAATTAGTTGGGTAAAATTAAAATAATTTATAATATTAAATTATTTTAATGTGGTAAATTGGTGGCATTAAATATACTTCATGTATAGCCACTATTTTATTTAAAAAAAATCATATATTACCTTATTGAGTATAATGTATGAATGTATTTAATGTGGTGAATATATTAATATATTTACTTGATTAAATAAATTGTGAAGACAGCTTTATAGAAAGTAAAGAAAATAATTTGATATATGGTATTATGTTATATGGATAATGTTATAATATTTAATCTTATATCAAAGGATGTAAAGTAAAAATATGAGATGAGATCCAATATGTATATTGGTATCAACTAGTTAGTAAATTAAATTCATATTTGAAAAATCGATTGAATATATTAAATTATATATTTAATATATAAATAAATTATTTGAAAATAATTTATGAAGAGGAAGAGAAAATTAAATTTAATTATACAATATAAATTTTATAACTTAAATAAGTTATTTAAATATGGTATGAGATTTAAATGACCTAAAGGGTTATTTTTATTTAGTGGTCCTAGTATTTTAATTATATACTAGTGACCTAATCTAAGAGAATTGTAAAACATGTCTCAATTTATTAAATTATTTTTTCCGTAAGTTTTCCTCTAATTTATTTTATGGATTTGATGAAAGGGGTTTATAATATGGATGTATAAAACCCTTTAATCTATGTGATTTATATGAATTCAAGTATTGATCCACCCATATTGGGTGTTGATTTGGTTTAAATAGAAAGAAAAAGAAAAATGATTTTTCTAGTTTAGAAACCCAAATTTCTTTGTACTTTGAAAATCCACCGTTTTAAATCTATAACTCCTTTTTGCGATCCGTCAAAGAGGGGTGCTAGATATGTAAGTTATGTAGTAAACCCAAGTGGTAGCACTCAAAAAGGATGAGTTTACAAGTCATAGTGACTGACTTTGCTAAAACAGTCCTATTTTTGTAAAGAAAATAAAAACTAATTTGGGGCAGTTTCTATCAGGAGCAGTCTTGTAATTTTTTCGACCCTCAAAAATTTTGGAAAGATTTGAGATTATAATTTGATGTGTTTTCTTGATTGTGTCCAAAAATGACGATTTTTGAATGTATAGATTAGGATTTATGAATTTTATGGGAAAAAGACTATTTTAAAAGTAAACCCTTATAACTCCTTGTGGTTAACTCCAAAATTGGTTAAATGTTTATTGGGAGTACATGTATATAACAGGAGTATACCTTGTAAGTTTCAGAAATTTTGGACAAAAGCACAGTTTATAATAAATGTCGTATGATTCGGCAGTTTTGGCCATTTAAAAATTAGTAAATGAATTTTAAAAATTCTAAGAAAAATATATGTTCAATATGGGACTATATTCTACTAAATCCCAGAAAAGAAAATTTTTTGGGACTGATTTGGTTATTTTCATAGAAATGGTTTAGTTACGAACATATGAATTAAATATGTTATGTGAAATTGAAAAATTGGAAAATAGGATTTTATGGCTTGGAAATCTTATATAAGGTATATGCAGATTTTAATGGAGGTTTTGATCATAAGTGATGAAATCTTATGTGTATGGTATTTTAGAATGATTAAATGCATTAATTAGTAATGTGTAAATAATTAAAATATTAATAATATTAGATTATGATATTATTAAGTGATTGATAACATTTGGATTAAAGTGTTATTAAATCATTTATTTAAAATATTATTTAATGATTAATAATATTAGTGAATGAATTTAATGTTATTTAATATGTACGCAGGATTTAGAATCCAGCATGCTGGATTAAAGGATTTAAGAATCAAGGCTAGCTGGATTAAAGGATTTAGAATCCAGCTTGCTAGATTGAAGGATTTATGAATCCAGGATTGCTGGATTGGAAATATATTGAATCCAGGTCGCTGGATTTGGAATCCAGTTTGTTGGATTGCAATCTAGTTTGCTGGATTGCAAATCTAGGTTGCTAGACTGATATGTTTAAACCAGATTATAATATTAGTATTTGGTCTACTGGATAATAGAAAAGAACTTATAATATGAAAGATTAAGTGTTAAATCATAATGTATATGATATAGTGATTAAAGAATTATTAAAGCATGATAATAATACTGATGTGTTAAGCTGTTATCTAATATTTGATTTTTATGATTAAGTGTTAGATAATTTATGGATAAAGAAATAGCATTATGAGCTAACAAATATGTTATGTTGACTGAAAGATCAATCTTATAATTAGTAGGTCTTTCATGAGAGAGTAAATTAGATTGTTTAGCGGTAATCAGTGGTACAAGGAAGTTTCCCTAACTCAAACTAGAGTTGTATGTTCAAAGCATTTTAGTGAATAATTGTTGTTGATTATTCACGTCTATACTGATTATTGATTCGCACTTAGTGCATGTTGTATATGTTCATCAGGTATGAAAGACTGATCACCTTCATTACCATAAGGTTCAGTTAAATTGTTCATGGTCATTGTTGACCTTCAAACATTATTAATTCAGTCAGGCAATTATTGAAACTTGATTCATGTGATTTCACAATTAGTATATTATTGAAAACTTGAAAGCTTATTATTCCTTTCAATCATGATATATATTCATTGTATTTAAAACTTACTGGGCAAATTTGTTGCTCACCCTTACTATATCATGATAAAATATTCAGATTAAGATGAAAGCTTGAGTAAAGATAGAAGCAAAGACAAAGTGCAAGATTAAATTATGGTGCAGTTAGATCTATGTTATTTTCTGACGAAAATAACATTGTAAACCTTTTTAGATATTGAAGGTATGTTTTTAGTTAAGGTTGTAGACCTTGGGAATTATGTGTAAAAGTTTAATATATAAGCAATTTATGTTTATATCTTCCGCAATAGTTATAGAAATCATATACCAGATCTGAGGTAAAAAGTACCCGGATTTGGGGGACGTTACAGGTGGTTTCAAAGCCGTAGGTTATAAACCTTAGGTAGGGGTACCTTAGGGTATAACCACAGAGATGATGATAAGGAATAAACGCAGATCGAGTTTAAGGGATAAGAGATGTATTTAAGAAGTTCATCATTAAAGTAAAGAGAAAGATAAATAAAATTCAAAGAAGAATCTTGAAGAGCTATAAAGATAAGAATTTGGAGTTTCCTGACTCCTATAATAAAAATGAAAAGTGATAATAAATAAATGATGTCTATAAGATGAAAAGTGCAAATAAAATCATAATATAATATGATTAAAGAGAAGAATAAGAAGATCGTAATATAAAACGATCATAAGTATAAGGAGAAATGATTACGAAATAAGATCACGACGTGATCAAATTAAATTGTTGAATAATATATGATATGTTAAGTGATTGGTATGATATAGCTTGACGCTATAAAGAGAAGGTACTATGAAATGGTACGATGTAAACTCAGAAAAGAGTGGTAAATGTTAAGATACAGATTAAAGAAAATTTGTATTAAGAAAAGAGAAAGTTAGAATTGTGTAGGATTTCAATTGAGGACTCATGTCAGCAGCTGAGTTGTATGATTCCTTGTATGAGCGGGGAATTTGTACTTGGTTTTAGAATCACTTAGCTTCCTGGTCGATAGAGTGGTTAGGTTGACCAATTCTTTGTATGGGCAAGGAATTGTCAGCTTAGCTTCTTATATTGATTAGTGGCCGAGTTTGGTTTGACAACCACTTAGTTTCTTACATTGATAATCATTGGAACCTGATGTCACGCTATTTTCTATATGCATGCTGATAAGGTGATTCTTTTCTCATGTGTATAACGAATAGGTAGAGAATATAAGGTTAGTTGCATTTTCTTAAAACTCATACTTATGGTAAGTTCATAACTCATAATCATATGGTATGCTTTGAACCCCTCAGTGAATGGACGCCTATGGTCTAACTAGGATAAGTTCTTAAACCCATATGATTGTGGCAAGTTACTGAACTCATAATGTGTGGTAAGTTTGATGAACTAGGTATAGGAAAGTTGTTAATGAAGCATTGAGGATTATAGGAATAGATAGATTTATTAAACAATGGATCATTAGAGAAAGTGAAGTTGATGATGGAAGCATAGGTATTCCAAATCTTCTAACTATGCTAGACTTTGATGTTTTTGACATCAAGCTAAATTCACACTGATATGCCTTTAAAAAAGAAATTTTTATTATCCTCAATACATGGTAACAAGTGTGTAGGTGTGGCCTTCAGGCCATTAACACATCGTTACCTATTGTGGCATGATGACAAAAAATATGATTTTCAATAGTTTTAAGCTATTTAAAGAAGAGTCTATGGTAATTGATACGGCTAGATGAAAATGATTTGAATTATCAAAATGTATTTTTATATCATTAATGTAGCGCCCCCAAATCCGGGTATCTTCCAACCTGACAGATGGTGCTATACTGTACTAATACTCATACATTCATTCAATTGAACAGCCTCAAAAGAACGAATATCTCTTCTATATTATCAAAATAATATTTACATTGTCCCAAGTTCTAAATCCGCAACAAAGGTTCTTTGTCATAATATCAATAACATTACAACATTAGCCTATACTATTACATAGAAAGCTTAATGATCTGCCTTAGCTTTTCCTTTATCCTTATTCGATCCTTCAGGACGTTCAGTCTTCGCTGCATTCATATGGTTAAAGCAAGAGTGAACATAACTAGCTCAGCAAGTATGACAATTTCAATAAATAACATGCTTGACACATAAGAATCATATATCTTCAATAATTGAACAATAGTTATGAAGTACTATCGATGATTCAAAATAGCACTTCATCTTTCTTTCAAAATGTTTTACAATAATAACAATATTCAGTAAAACATTTACTCCGGTCAAAGACCTTGAGCATTTCATTCTTCTTTGAAAAGGACAACCCGGAACTAAGTCCGTAAGCCCGGTATTACTTACGAGCACTTCTAGGTGATCAGCCTATTGTACTCTATGTTGATCAACACTATATTCATTAAACGTATGTACGTTTAATTGGTGGCAACCTCGCGTGCCTGTCGTTTAACGAGAAAACATTTGTTTAACATTTCAGTCTTCTTTTGAAAACCATATCAAGTAGTTGACAAAAGATAATAACATTTGATGACAGATGAATAGATTATCAATAATCCACTCAATATATCAAGTCTAGCCAAAAGATTTGGCTTTAACTTCATTGTACATCAGGTCATGCGTAAGGATACATGAACTTCAAAACTTGTTCAGATTGAACTGAGACAAGAGTTAGAATACTTGCCTTTAGTGTCTGCTACGGTATAATTACTTTATGATTGAATCTTTCAAGTCTCTACAACACATGATCACATAATGCCTTATATTAGATCATATATAATCAAGTATGTATATGACTATCTTACCCTTTATCTCAATCTAATTGTGCATTAGATTCATTTACTATACGTTCCAGCTTATCATTATACTTGCATTCATACTTGACTAGGTTATCACAACCTTTATACAACATTCTTAAGGTTTAACATAGTTTTAACAATGTTACTTTATGTTCCTTAAGTTGTGTTTACTTTTAAATCAATTAACTTTCTTTCTTTGTAATTAAAAACATTCATCACTATCTTTGTTCTAAGGCTGGCATTGCGGCGCCGACATTATACCTACATCTCGCGCTGCGACGTGAGTTAATAGTGGCATTGTCCCGAACATAGGCGCTGCGGCGCGAGTCCTTACTCAGTGGGTCGCGTTGCGGCGCCACTCTGCAAAAGGTGTTGTACTGTGCATGGCGCTGCGGCGCCATGATTTACACTATGGTTCGTTATGCAAGACGAGTTTCAGTGTGCTCGGACACCTTTATTAGGCGTTCTTAACACACCATCATTTGGCCTAAGCGTTGGTACTTGCATGGCCAACTACATGCACCGAAAAATTTTACAGACAATAAATTTTGTGAACTTCCCGGACGCATAACTTCTTTGTTATAAGTCCGAATTGGCTCGTTCAAAAGCCTATGGTTCACAAATTACGTAATCTATGTGTTCATGCAAGAATTTTATCTATTTGACTTCGTTTACTAAAAATTCACCTATTGGTTCATTTTTAACAAAAACGATAAACGTTCGTGAATGTTCAATGCTCGTTTCTTCGTTCTAGGTCAGAATTTGGTCATTTTTGAGTCCGCAACTCTAGAATTCTAAATATGACTTGCCTCCATTGGAAAACAACATTTCTGAGTTCAAACTCAAAATTTGACTTCTAATCCGGGAATTTCACGAATTCGACGATCAATGTCCAATCGTGCGATTTTTGACAAATCATCATTACTTATGATTTGTTCATTACTTTCATTGTATTCAATTCATTCTATGAACACATCAATATACCTAATACAACAACTTATTTTCATTGTTGGATTTTGACTTTATTCATCCATGAGCTTATAACTTATTAAGTTATAAACTACTTTTAGGTCCATTGATCATAACTTATGAAAGTTAAAGTCTTTTAATCACCATGCATATATGATCTCACATATAGTTTCATTCATGTATATATAATACATATTCATACAAATTCTTTACTTTCATATTACTTCTTAAAATAAACTTATAACAAGTTCATATTACTTCTTCATAAGTTCATAACTTATGCTAATTTAAAAGACTTATTACCAACTTATGAGGCTTAAGTTCATTACTTACACATTCTTCTTACTTCTTAACATTCATGTTCCTTAATCCAACTTTTCTTATCAACCTATCATGATAGAGATAGAAGATAAGTAGAGAAGAATTCTTACTTTTGAAGTCCTTGTAAAGTAGCTTCTTCTTCTTCTTCTAAATAAAAGTGACCTATTTGCAACTTAAGCTCCCTAACAATTAAGCACTTTGTAATTGTTTGGATTGTTTGAACAACTAACAAATGGCTTGTAAGCCTTCTTTATTTATAGAATTTCCAAGGATAGGGTAGTTTAGTAATTAAACCAATCCCACCTCCTTAAGTCACCTCCTTACTATTCATTATTTGGCTAGCACAAATCCTATACCATGCTTGGCCATTAATTCTTTTACTTGGTCATTACATTAACTTGAGCACCACATTAACTTGGTCATTACTTCTAACACTTGGTCACCACTTATTATACTTGATAACCAGGATTAACCATATTAATATGGTTTGCCCCATGGGTCAATCAACTCATGGAGTCTAGCTTGGGCTTAATTAACTTAACCTTTGGGCTTGCTTTAACAAACACTCACTTGCTTATTAATTCAATAGTTGGGCCTTACGATTTAACTCACTTGGGCTTGTACAAAATCCTAACCAATATTTACAAGTCCAAAATCATTACTTAATAGATATACATATTGTCTATGTATTATTCTTATATTATAATTCGTATAGAAATTTATTATATACGATAATCCATCCTTCATACAAACTCGTATAATACTTCATATTATACTCATTCTCAATACATTGTACAATACCTAAGTATCATACAATTAGTACTTACTTACTAATACTTCGTTTTCCTTAATATTCTCAAATTAAGTCCGCAAGCAAAAAATTACGTTTTCCATCACTAGATTATTATTACATAATCCGTCTTACATTGATATTCTATCATTACGTATTTCTCGGAATTTCAAAAATAATTCCCGAGTAAATATCGATGAATAGTGTTTTTTTCGAAAATTTCTCAGAAAACTTTTATTTTCATCTTAGAAATTCAAACACTTTAATTCTTTCACGTAGCTCAAGTACTACGACATTCCAACATCAATAGGTTATAAAATGACAACCATCTTGATATCACATAGAATATGATTTTATTATTATTTAATTTAATAAAATCATTTTACAATAAAATTTGAATTTCTCGGTCATTACAATTAATGCATCATGTAACCTAGTGCAGAGATGATAAAAATGATGGAGTTATCAATGCATAATTACTTAGTGTTGGATGTGATCTAAGGATCGTCAGCCCACTATGGAATGATGTAGTATGACAAAGACACAAAATGAAGGAATCCTCAAATTGACTGTAAATACAGTGCGGTATCATGACGTTATAACATGATTTTAAGAATTTTAAAGGTAAATTATTGCCAACTGAATTTGGCCAGCAATGTTTCAATTAAAATTCAAATTATTGGTATGAGTCTAAGCTATTTAATTCATCTAGATAGATGTTTATGAAATTCAAAGTATTCTTTGAAAGCTTATGCCGAACCAAATTGTTTTGGTGCGGAAACTTATGATAAGTCTGAGGTGAACAACCCTGAAAATGAGGATATACTAATTGGATAAAATATTCCAATCTAAGAATGCATATAGTCATTGTTGACTTCGAGATTTTTAGATCTCTCTTTTCGTTACTTGTTCTTTGGTGTTCTCATGTTAATGTGAGATTTGTTTTAAAAAACAAGTGAAAAAGGTCCGACATGTGTAATGTCAACGATTTGACTTTAAGAGTTGCCAGTTGGTGTTTTTAACTAGTTGCACCAACGCTACCGAAAAGGTTTTCACATTGACCCAGTGATGTGACACTGCTAAACGGGTATGTGAAATCGAGATTCATTTTGAGTTCGGGGGCTTGATTGTTCAGAGGGAAGGTGTTAGGCACCCCCCAACATCTATGTTGCCACGGTGACCGCCACTTTTTAAAGAAACTGCTATATGAATTTGTGTGTGTGTGTGTGGATCAATGTGTAATTATTTGAAAGTAGTGCGAGGCCTCGTTCGCACCTATATACAAAGGGTTTGAATTTATAAAAATTCAGTTTTAAGCAAGATATAGCAATGAAGTTTTTTAAAAAGAGGTTTTTCAAACCCTGTGCTCAATATGAATTGAGACCTTTTCATACTTCCATTTTATTATTAAAATGTTCGGCTTGTTTGCTTTTATTTTTGAGATGCGAGGCATCTTCGAGAAAATAATATACAGTAATGCCGAACTTCTCATGGGCATGATATCTATCCAAGGAAATTCAAACACTGTAAATAATGTACAAGCTGCTTACAGCTGAAAAATGTCCTTCACAGGAACCGAATCTAGATTCAGTAGACTGAATATGTGATCACATGATTCCTAGGCTCACATGATACCGTAGTTTGTATGAAAAGCAGTAATATATATATATAAAAGCTGTAATATATATATATATATATATATATATATATATATATATATATATAGACATGATGAACCACCACGAAGCAACTCCATGGGGGATCGGAAATGTAAATATATAAAAGCGGTAAATATATATATATGGACATGATCAACCACCACGAAGCGACTCCATGGGGGATCAGAAAAGTAAATAAAGTTGTAAATGCGATCAACCGCCATGAAGTAAACTCTAGGCGAGACGAAATGTAAATAAAGCAGTAAAAGCGATCAACTGCCACGAAGTAAACTCCAGGCGGGACAAAATATATATATATATATATATAAGCAATAAACTCACCAGATATAAAATCCAGGCCCATCGAATATGTCCGACAACAATTATATATATATATATATATACATATATATAACTGTTGTCAGACATATCTGATGAGCCTAGATATATATATATATATATATATATATATATATTTATATATCCGATGCGTTTACTGCTTTTGTATATATATATATATATATATAAATATATATATATAAAAGAAAGTAAACGCTCCAGACATAAGTCTAGGCTCAATTGAGGCATAACTCGATAATGTTAGTCCATACATAAATATATACATATATAAGTATATATATATACAAACAGAAAATTTAAACCATGGACCGAAGTCCGGGCAAACGCACACCACACGACTCTCAATGTGTAGAATAATGTGTGCAAAGATGAAGAGAAAGGCTTTATAGAGTGTGAGAGAAGGCATTATGGGTCGCCAATGCAGACTTCTATGACTCTATATGGATAAACACTCACCTCACGCCAAAGAAATGTATAGCTATATGTGAGCTAACAGGTGTTTAAAAAAGAGCAAACACTCAATATAGGTGTGTACTGAGCAAATTGGGCATGGCTATCCCAAGCCCTCTATTTATAGAAGGGGGAGCCGCAGGTGTACCTGCGGCAGCCATAGTTACACCTACGGCTGCCCGAGTTACCCCGGGTTCTGCGGGTTCCATCGTCTCAAAGTACGTGCACTCATACACTTTAATGTCCGCTCGAACTTGCAGAACTTCAATTCGAGCATCCGAACGAGGTATATAAGACCTTCCTCGGACTGCTTGTGTCGAGAGTTACACAATGACATGGATTAGAGGTTGTATGAAGTCAGGAAGAGGGGACTATGCCCATGGTCTTCAAGCTTCAAATTCTATCTGGTGTACTGCCACACGTAGGACATTATTGTATGTATGTATGTATGAAGTGTTGAGACGATGCGCAGTTGTTGAGGTGGCAAGATGACGTTTGACTCCTCACCGGGGTTATCTCTAGTTTAAGTTGAAAGCAGACGTTGCTCAGGGTTACATCTGAGATTGGACTGCTGCAAGTGTTGAATGCCGCAAAGTCATCTATGAGAATGCTTGTCTGTCCGGTGTTAGCTCCGGGTCTGAGGTATGAGTGCCTCGACGGTAGGTCTGATTGAAGCTGATAGCATGCATTTGAAACAAGTATTTCTGGAGTTATTGCTGGAACTGCAACAACATTCCTTCGGGTTATCGCCAAGGACGAAACTCGGGGTTATCTCCGAGGTTGGAACTGATCCTTCTGGTGTGTGTTCCGGTGTTGGAAATGATGTTCCCGGTGTGTGTTCCAGAGTTGAGACTGAACTTCCAATAGTATCCTGAATAGATGAGAGCTCTCTTCCCGGGTTATATCCGAAAAATGAATCTTCCCTCCTGAAATGTCAATAATAGGTGTGCAAAAAATTTTGAGTGTCTACAGATGCCCCTCTTTATCATATTCATGCAATGCAAGGCATGGATAGGATAAAGAATCCTAGACACTTGAAATGTAAAAAGATAAACATGATGCTATGTGCAGCAACATGATGCAAATGTATGATGTATGAATGAATGATTGCGGGCTAATCCTGTTGGGATGACAATCACTGATGTCTTGGACATGCAATTCAAGTCTTCAATGATGTTGACATTGGGGCTATCACCAAAGTCGTGAATCCTAGACACATACTTCATTCTCCATAGAGGTGCCTTTTGTGTATAAAAGATATGTGGTGGTAAAGCTTTGTCTGCTTGAGGATGTGTATAATATCCCATCATCCTGTCGGAGTTACTGCCAATAGTATGCACTTATCAGGGTTGCCTGACCTCTGCTGATGTGTGTATCATCAGATAAATCCTTGTTGGGGAAGGTTGCTTCGATGGGTTTACTTGCCATCGACTGAGATAACTTCAAGGTTGCTTGACCTTCATTGATGTGTGTATCAATGGTTGAATTATGTTGTAACCCCCGCTGGGGATACTTTATAACTTCGTAGCTTCGGCGTTATAACCCCGTCGAGATACTTTTGTTAGTTAAATAACTTGGTTGTAACCCCATCGGGATACTTTGTTAGTTCATAACTTGGCGTTGTAACCCCATGGGGATACTTCTAGGGTTGTGACCACCTTTGTGACATCGAGACCTTTGTGAGGTATTGCCGAGCATGATTTGTAAAAGCTGAGGCCATCAGTATAGTATACCTTGTATGCAGACGAATACCAATGAGTGAGATGTGGGACCAGATTGTGGCCAATGAAAACCAAGATTCCAGGCTATTCCGCTCAATTGCGTAGCATTTTTATTCCTGATTTGGCCTTTTCAGCTTGTGAGACCTCCTTTGCAACTCTAAATGGAGTGAGCCAGAGGTGTGGGACTCAGAAAGGGGTGCCGCAGGTACACCTACAGCAGCTGCAGGTGGACCTACGACCAACCATGGCTATGTAAAGCCCACAAGTTGTCTTCATAAGTCATTTTCAAGCTGCGCCACGAAGGAAATCTGAGAGCTCTTCTTCAGTCCTGTTGAGTTGGGCCAACTCTCTGCATATTTTGCTACCGTACAAGCGTTTTTCACTGTTCTGGTAACGTATTCATGTATTTTTCCCATTATTCTGGAATTTAATAATTCATAATAAATAGCCCTTTTATCAGAAAAATTCGAATCTTATTTTAATTCCATAGGAAATTCAATTTTGTAAAACTTTGTAGCTTTAAGTTTTTCCAAATTCTAAACAAAAATTGACCGAAATCAACATACGAACGATTTTGCAGGCTATAATCAAATTTCAGTCAAAAATGGGGTCCACCAACATGTTTAACATGTTTTTAGCATTTATTGTAACAAAAATATTCTTCCTCCTCAATTACTCATATATCACACATAAAATAAATATTTTCTTATCATATAAATCAATAATTAATTATTCACAAATAATATTATAGAATCACAATTATGACAACCAAGTTGTTCACAGGAAAGAGGGGGCTTTCTAATGAGGATTTCTCCTTACTGGCACACAATTAGATGACCAAACCCCTTTTCTAGACACAACTTCCTTAGACATTGCCAATAATGCTATCTAATAATATTATTCAAATAATATGAATTATTGATCTGATAATAGAAAATACTATGCAGTGATAATTATTGAAACAACAATAATATAAAATATCAACGTAGCAATTATTTAATCAATAAAGTAAAATATTGAACAGTAATTACTGTAACAATTATTGAGTAATGACTTCTTACGTAAGAATTAATAATTGGTGCAATACCGTGTGCTACTGTGAAACACCACGTATTACTGTATTTTAACCACCGGGTATTCCAACAGTGTTAACGGTAACAACTACGCCGCTATTTATAAAAAATGCATACTTGTCATTTTCTTCATCCAATCACTTTTCGTTATGGGGCCCACACAAGGTTGCACTGTAGTACGTATATTCCCCGACAGTAATAATATTCCACGACCAAACAAATATTCCCCGACAACAATGAATATTTTATAACCACTTGCTTATTTAAGATATTTGCGCATTTTACCTATAACTAACCACATTAATTAACTTTGACTTGTGGTATAACCTTTGTACGTAGGACATGCTCCTTCCTTTCCAAGATCTTGACAGGTACCTCTTCATACGTTAAATCTTCGGTTATCTCATCTGGTTATAACTATGTGGTTCGGGTTGTCCACATAGTTATGTAACATCGATACGTAAAAAATGTTATGAACACGCAACATATTTGGCGGTAAAACGAGTCTATAGGCCACAGTTCCTACTCGATCGAGGATTTCAAATGTACTAATAAATTGAAGGTTTGAGCTTTCTTCTCTTCATCGACTCTTACTTCTAGAATAACACCTTCTTACACCTTCTTCTTTATATTCATCAGCTCCGGTGTGTAGCTTCTACGATTTTAACTTTATCGATTAAAGTCGATTATACTCGTCTATCATCACGTGGATCCCTAGAGTCTTTAACTCTATCTCTATCATTTGTGAGTCATACTAAATGGGTCTTTGTGTTTGATAATATTGCACACGTACCTGCATACGATCTTCTACTCAACACGTCAGCTACCACGTTCACTTTTCCAAGATGGTATGGTCAGAACAGGTGCCGAAATGAGTCTCCTCTTGAGTTCTTAGAAGCCTTTCTCACATTCCTCGCTCCATTCAAATTTTGTATCTTTTTGAATCAGCTGAGTTAATGTAGTAACGATTCCAGAAAAGCCTTACACGAATCTCCTATAATAACCAGTTAAGCCTAAAAAGCTACGTATTTTGATTACTGACTTAGGCTGCTATCAACTATGACTCATATCCCAACCTTGGATAGCACGTCACAATGGCACCTATCAGTTTACCACCACACGAATATGGTGTCCCCTACAGAGAGTCTGGCTTCGGTGCATTCCACAAAGGAAGTCACCAGATAGAGGCTAGGGTACCAACTCCTGTAGTTGGGTTTTTAACTCTTGAAGGTCAATAGGAGCCATTCAATATGTGGTTTTAGAAATGGGCTTTGTACCATGTTCAAGGTCAATAAAGAATTCAACTTCACGTTCTGGGGGTAGACCGCGAAGCTCTTCAGGAAATACGTCAGGAAATTCACTAACAATAAAAATATCATTCAAATCTAATGTATTTTTGTTTAAATCCATGACATGGGCTAAGGAAGCTTGACATCTGTTTTTAAATAAATGAATGGCTTTTTGGCTTGATATGACAGTGATAGACTTTAGTGTTTTGGTTGCTTAAATTCACATAACAGGTTGGTTAGGAATATGAAAACTAACAACCTTACGAAAATAAACAATTTTAGCATGATGAGTGGTTAACCAATCAATCCCTAAAATCACATCAAATGCAAGTATTTTCAAAGGAATAAGATCAACAGGCAATGTGATGGTGCCAAACTGAATCAAGCAAAATTTATAAATAGTGGATGTAACAAAAGTTTCTCCTAACGGAGTTTCAACAGATAAGTCAAAGTCTAATTTCTCAGGAGTCAAGTTCAAACGTTGAACACAAGTAAGAATGGGTAAAACCGGTATCTAATAAGGTATAGAATTCACAAGAGTTTATGATTAGCTAACCCATGATAACTTCATTCGGGTTCCTCGCGTTTTGGGTAGTCACGACAAATGCTCTTCCAGGAATCGCTGACTTTGACTTGTTTGGGATAGCCTTTGGAGTCACCATCCCCGCTGGACTTGGTTTCATTATAGGACAATCTCAAGCTATATAACCATCTTTTCCATAACTAAAACATACCTTGGAAGGCTATGAAGAGTTTGGACTTATGTGTCCCTCCTCTCTACACCTGTAGCATCTAGCTGGTGGTCTTTCTCCTCCCCAAGAATTTGTTGTTGGTGCTGGTGCTGCTACCGATGTCTTCCCGTCATCGTTAAATCTTCTCTTCTTAAAATTTCCACTTGAATCATTTCTTCTATTATCTTGGCCACGATTACCACCAAAGTGGTTACCGCCAAAGTGGTTACTGCTTTTGTCCATATTCTTCTCTCCCTGCTGGTTATCATTGCTCTGATGACTACTGTCACTGGTATGACCCTGGTTGTTGTTCCGCGGTTGAACATACTCATTATCTCACTCTAATAATTGAGCCCTGTTGACAACATCTGAATATAGAGAAAATTTGTGAGAAATAAGGTATTGACGAATTTTGGGTTTTAGACCTCTCAGAAACATCCACGTCATACGTTCCTCATTCTCTACTAAATGAGGTGCAAACCTGGATAACTCTGCGAACTTCACCTTGTACTGGGACACCGTCATGTTGTTCTGTTCCAGTCTAATAAACTCCACCTCCTTCATATGATAAATACTTTCAGAAAGTAGTTGTCATTGAATAGTTTTTGAAACATTTCCCAAGACAGATTCTCACTAGTAATCTGGCTGCGACTGGCTAGGTACGCTTCACAGATTCTCACCAGTAATCTGCCTCACCACAGAATATAAAGGTGGTGAATGGAACCTTTTGTTCCTCCGTGCATCCCAAGACATCGAATATCTTGGTAATTTGTTTGACCCACATTTCTGCCTTAATCAGATCCGGCTTTCCCCAAAATTCTGGTGGTCTCAACTTTTTGAACTGCTTGGCTGTAACAAACCATGCGTTGCTATCATTTCCACCTGTATTTTGTACACGAGTCTCCCTCGTCTAATTTTGCATGAACTGCAAAAAGCTTCTAAACATCCCATCGTTCATCATCTAATCAATGGTGTTGTTTACTGTAGACACTCGAATTTTTTTGCACACCTGTTACTAACATTGCAGGAGGGCAGATTCGTCTTTCAGAGATAACCCTGGGGGACAGTTCACCTCCATTCCAGATTCTACCAGAAGTTCAGTCTCAACCCCGGAACACACACCAGGAGTATTAATTCCAACATCGGAGATAACCCCGAGTTTCGTCCTTGGAGATAACCCCAAGGAATGTTGTTGCAGTTCCGGCGATAACTCCAGAAATGCTTATTTCAAATGCATGCAATCAGCTTCAATATACACTTCCTGTCAAGGCACTCATTCCAAAGACCCAGAGCAAACACCGAAAAGACAGGCATACTTCAAGATGACCCTGCGGAATTCAAACACTTGCAGTAGTCCAATCTCAGATATAACCCTGAGCAACGTCTGCTATCAGCCCAAACCGGAGATAACCCCAATGAAGGGAAAAATTGTCATCTTGCCACCTCAACCCCAGCGCACCGTCTCAAAATTTCATACATACATTTCTACACAACAATGTACCACAAGAGCCAAGGAGTTCCAATCCCGAGTGACTATTACGCGTGGCAGCACACCAGATAGTATTTGATGCTTGAAGACCATGGGCATGGTCCCCTCTTCCTGACTTCAAACAACCTCTAATCCCATGTCATTGCGTAACTCTCGACAAAAGCAGTCCGAAGAAGGTCTTGTACATCTGGTTCGGATGCTCGGCTTGAAGTTCTGCAAGTTCGAGTGGACATCACAGTGCACTAGTGCACGTACTTCAAGACGACGGGACCTGCGAAGCTTGGGGCACCCCAGGCAGCCGCAGGTTCATCTGCGGCTGCCACAGGTACACCTGCGACTCCCAGCTCTATAAATATAGAGCTTGGGGTGGCCATTTGTAAAAAGAAAAAGGTCAGGAAGCCCTATCAAATTTTCTCTGTAACCGCCCCATATTGAGTGCTTTCTCATTCTAAACATCTGTTAGCTCACATATAGCTATATTTTACCGGCGAGAGCTGAGTGTTTATCCATTTAGAGTCATAGAAGCCTGCCTTGGCAGCCCACTGTAAGCCTTCCTACACTCTGTAAAGCTTTTCTCTTCATCTTTGCACACACTATTCTTCATATTGAGAGTAGTGTTGTATGCGTATGCCCGAACATCGGTCCATGGTTTTCCTTGCTTATATATATATATATATATATATATATATATATATATATCTGGACTTATGTCTGGAGCGTTTCCTTTCTTATATATATATATTTACATTTTTTTCGTGCTTAGAGTTTACTTCGTGGCCTTTTCTTTATTTTATTTACAATCAGTCACTTTGAGTTTACTTCGTGGCGGTTGATCGCATTACTACTTTATTTACATTTCGGATCCCCCATAGAGGTGCTTTCGTGGTGGTTGATCATGTATATATATATATATATATATATATATATATATATATATATATCTACCGCTTTTATATATTTACATTTCCGATCCCCATGGAGGTGCTTCGTGGTGCTTGATCGTCATTCACGATATATATATATATATATATATATATATATATATATATATTCTGACTTTTATATATATAAGCGCTTTTTACTTTTCATATAAATTACGACATCATGTGAGCCTAGGAACATGTGATCACAGATTCAGTCTACTGAATCTAGATTCGGTTCGAATGATGGATTTTTTCAACTGTAAGCAGCTTGTAAATTATTCACGGTGTTTGAATTTCCTTAGATGGTTGTCATGCCCATGAGGAGTTCGACATTGCTATATATTATTTTCTCGAAGATGCTTCGCATGTCAAAAATAAAAGCCAACAATCCGAACATTTAATAATAAAATGGAAGTATGAAAAGGTCTCAATTACTATTGAGCATAGGGTTTGAAATACCTCTTTTACAAAACTTCACCGCTATATCATGTTTAAAATTAATTTTTTCTTATAAACTCAAACCCTTTGTATATAGGTGCGAACAAGGCCTCACACTACTTCCAAATAAATTGCACATTGATCCACACACACACACACAAAAATTCATATAACAGTTTCTTGAAAAGCGGCGGTCACCGTGGTAACACAGATGTCGGGGGGTGCCTAAAACCTTCCCTCCTCAAAATCAAGACCCTGAACCCAAATGAATATCGGTTTAATAGACCCATTTAGCAATGTCACATCACTGGGTCAATGTGCAAACCTTTTCTCGGTTACGTTGGTGCAACCGGTTAAAAATACCAACTGGCGACTCTTAAAGTCAAATCGCCAACATGATACATGTCGAGCCTTTTTCACTTGTTTTTTCAAACAAATCTCACATAACATGAGAACACCAAAATATAAGAACAGAAAAGGGACAAATAAAAATCCCGATGTCGACAGGTGGCGACTCTACTGGGGACTCCAGTAAGAGGGCTTAAGTCGTTATTACAAGCTTTTCAAAACTATTATATGCTTGTGTGTGAATGTTGCATTTACATTTATGATGAATGTGTACGAATGCATTTTCACTTACTGCACTTCAAAACATCTATCTGTGATATTAGTGCTTCGCACATGTCACCATTTGCATAAACGGTGAGACACGTTGTATGTGAATGTATGTTGTGTGGTTTCTGCATCAGGAGGCTATCCTGTCTGTGTTTGATTATTGGACTCGTAGGGAGACTAATTTCAACGAGGCTCAGGAAAGGCACCACCCAGATTCGCTCCAGTTGAAAGACCGGATTAACTTCCCGTCAAGTAGATTGCGATGATCTGGGAACCTTCATGCCAAAAATCCGCGAGAGTAACCCTAAGATAGGTTAGCCTCTGATAAACCAAACGCGGAGGAAAGTCTCTTCATGCTTTCCATTTTCTATTACTTGTAAAAGCATTTACTTGTAATTTTATTCCATGTTCATCTTTATCAAATAACACCCATTTTTGTAGGATAATATTCCTAAAATGGACATATTATGATAGAATATAAACATTTACATTATCCCTAAGACTAAACTACATAAGTCTTTTGTAGGGAAACAATTGGGCCTCTTACTCACTCAAAATCCAAAAAGGCCACGAGCCTACAGCCAATCCTGTCTTCTTCTGACCAGTCTAATCCCGTTTCTCGAGAAGAATTTGATGGATTAAGTAAAAAAATTGAAGATTTGGCTATTGTACTGAAAGAATTACATCAGTCTACGCAAGGCTCAAAGATGCCTACACATACAGAATCCTCTACACCATAAGGAACACAAGGTTTGGATAAAACAAATCTAGAACCTCAGTTAGATACGACCAACAAAGACCCTAAAAACACCCATCTCAAAGGAGATCCAGACACAGGTGATATCAGGGAGAAGGTCCTTTAAATGGAGGAAACTATCCATTCTCTCAAAGGGATTGGAACACACGAGAGTGTTTCATATGCTGACCTTTGCATATTCCCTGGTGTTCATTATCCAGAGAAATTTAAAACCCCTGACTTTGTAAAGTATAACGAATTAGGGGATCCTTACACACATTTGAAGATATTCATAGGAGAACTTGGATCTTATGCAGAGGATGAGAAGCTCAGAATGCAGTTATTCCAGAAGAGTATGACTGGAGAAGCCCGTTCATGGTATACCAGATTAGACAACTCAAAGATCCATAGCTGGGAAGAGCTAGCGCACGCCTTCCTCACTCGATCTGATTTTCAATCTCAGATGGCTCTTGGATCGGTGTACCAGATTACCAAGGTCAAGAAAGCGATCTAATGAGTTTTTAAAAATGCGCTCAAAGGTGGAGCGCGCTTCTTTGCTCAAGTTATTCCTTCTATGACAGAGTCATAAATGGTCATGACTTTCATAAACATACAAGAAGCTCTTTTCTATGAGAGAGTCTTAGCTGGTATTGGCAAACCATTTTCTAAAATGATCAAGCACGAGAAATGGCTGAGATGGGGTTGAAATTAGGAAAGATTCAAGACCTAACCGCTCTTAAAGAAGTTGTTGAGCACCTCCAATCCGGATCTTATGGAAACAACCCCAGGAGGGTCCATAAAAAGAAAGAGGAGGATGTTTACTTGATACTACAAGGTCAAAAAGGCAGTCAGAACATGCCTATACAAAGGAGAAACTACTCACCTTTCCAAGAATAGTCTTCAAACCCTCCATTACCTAAAGGTGGAGAAGCAAAGCGCCCTCGAACGTTTACACCCTTAGGGGACTCGCTCGAGAATATTCTTGCTCTTCTGACTACTCAGAAGAAAATCACGCGTCTTTTTCCACCAGCCAACCCTAATGGGAGGGGTTTTAATGCTACTCAGAAGTGTGCCTATCATGACAGAGCACCTGGACATAATTCTCAAGATTATTGGGCCTTTAAACACAAGATCCAAGATTTGATAGACAACGGTAAGATCATGGTTACCAAACCAGATCAACCTCATGTGCAGGACAACCCTCTTCCTCAACAGAAAGAAGAAGAGGTCAACATGATTAGTTGGACCACTAGACAGAGTTCCAATTTTAACACAGAATCATCCCAGACCATCAAAGACGGTGTTAACATATGAGATTACGCAATGTTCAAATTTGCTATCAAACAAAAGATGAAAGCTCTTTGTAAGCAAATGGAACAATTGGCGGAACTGGTCACCCATCAGCATCAAGTCACACGCCAGTTAGTCAGCCAGGAGCATGCATGTCTCCTTCCTTTTGTTATAAATACTCCATCATCACCTTCAGAAAGCGAAGCTATGGATGATAAGGTTACGAAGAGAGCAAGCGCTAAAGCCTGTCAGGATTTTGCCAATAAAAGGGAACTTACATACATGGGCCAATCTATGGAGGAGATATTTTAGATGTTAATCAACGAATAAAGAATCACCTCCCTTCTACCTCCAATTAATCCTCATTCAAGATGGTTCAACTCCGATGGAGTATGTCAATATTATTCACATTCTCGTGGTCACAACACAGAATAATGTTGGGCACTCCGCCACCTTATTTAGAATCTAATTGACAGTGGTGTCCTGCAATTGGCAGACGATGACACTGTGCTACTAGAGAGTGGGAATACCTGTCCTACCAAATAGAAGGGATTAGTAGCAGTTATATCCGCTGAGGTTGATGAGACTGTCAAATTATTTCCCATACAAGCAATTCAACTCAAAGGAGCTAACAATCCTTTGAAAGTGGCTGAACCCGAGCCAATTTCTTTACCGTTCAGACCACAGTATCCTGTTGTCTGCCTACACAAAGTCCCATGGAATTATGGAGAAGCTGAAGGATCCATGTCTCATACTAGCACTACAATGTCGAAGGAAAATCGATTGTATCTTCCTCAATGGTTAATGAAGCCTGCCATATAAGCAAAGGGGAAGATTTCCATGGAGAAAATTGAAAAATTCCTCCGTACTATGGGCCATAACGAAGCCTAGGTGGTTCTAAGCTTAAGAGAAGCTCCACATCATTTCTCAATACTGGACTTGGTATTCTCTTCCAAGGATCACATGAAGATCTTATTGAAGGTTTTGGAAGAAGCCTACTTGCGAAAATCAGTGGAAGTGGAAAAATGTCAACATCTAGTTGATCACATTTTTAACAACAATGTGATATCCTTCACTGATGACAACATACCACCCGAAGGGACCGGTCATTGCAAGCCATTACACATCACAGTTTTATCCTTCGGGTATATGTTAGTTGGACTTTTGATAGATGGAGGTTCGTCTCTGAATATCTATCCTTATGCCACCTTGGTGAAGATGAACGTCAATCTCAAATGGATCCGAAGCAGCCATACGGTTATCAAAGCTTTTGATGGAACCCGACGAAATTCTGTCGAAGAGATTGAGCTGCCAATTCAGATTGGTCCAAACACATTCAATGTATCCTTCCACGTCCTCAAGATAGATTCAGGATACAACCTGCTATTAGGGAGACCATGGATCCACATGGTTGGAGCCGTTCCTTCTATACTTCATCAATAAGTTAAATACATTGTCAACAATAGCCTAGTAAATGTCAACGCTAGGCCGGAATGTCCTGAACAAGTAAGCCTACCACTTATCAGCTTTAATTCAGAAGTTGAGCCAGCAAGTTTTCATACTTTGGAAGTGAGCAACACACAATACCATCCTATTGGAGCGCCACTTCCTGTACCCAAGATTTCTACCGAAGTGATGACAACTACCCAAGAAATAATGTCATTGGTTCATCAGCCTGGACAAGGGCTGGGTAAAAGTCAACAGGGTATTAAGAACCCAATTTAAGTGTCCAGTCAAACTAGGACATCCGGACTAGGCTATTCTGCAAATTCCAGTCATAGGAATCCTCATAAGCACAAGCAGATTACTCAAGCTTCCGCCACATGGCGATTTTCTCCACCTGTACCTCATGAGCTGATACAGTCTCCGGTAAAGGTGCCAGCCCATGTTATGGCTATGCTATTTCCTAAACCAGTACTATTCAAAGCAAAAGAAGTTCTGATTCCTGATCCCGGAGTGGAAGAAAGGGAACGAAAATGTAAACATAACATCGCCCTGATGATGTAAGGCATACACATCATTGTTCATGATGAACATACAAACAGATACACCCCAGATGATGATTGCTTAGACGTTATGGTCATCATTCGGGAAAAGGAGGATGATGAAAGCCCTTCCATCACTACAGTTCATTAGGACTTTACCCTCGACAATTGGAGTAGCACTCCATGTATTGGTCGACGAGGGTAAAACGGGCAGAAATCCCTCTGCCCTGTAGATAACTTTAATTACTTACTTTTATGTATAGTATTAGCAGTTATTTTATCAGTATATGCTAACACTTTTGTATTATTAAACAGTTTCATATATTAAGTGAAAGCATATTTTGTTTCAGGACTCTAAATTTAGATATGTATGTGCTTGCTGATGAGGTGTCTTTTCTCCACAAGGTCTTTAACTTTGATGAAAAGTTGGACTCAGACTAGATGGAAATCCAAGAGGACATTGAGACACCTCAAGAGATTAAGGAATGGGTCGAACACAAACCTAAACCTAATATTGATCAAACCACTTCTTTCAATCGTGGAATCTTAGAAAGCCCTAAGCTAATCTAGATTGGTTCAGACCTAACCCCAAATAAACGGAATGACATGGGTCTGCTATTAACCCAATTCCAAGATGTGTTTGCGTGGTCTCACGAAGACATGGTGGGTCTATCCACTGACATTGTCCTTCATCGCCTTCCCATTAAGGAGGGATTTAAGCCAGTCAGGAAAAACCTCAGGCGATTGAAACCTAAGTGGAGTTTAAAGGTAAAAGAAGAAATTGACAAACAATTTCAAGCTGACATTATCATGGTTTCCACATATACGAAATAGATATCCAACATTGTTCCCATGCCTAAACTAAAGGAAAGGTGCGAGTTTGTGTGGATTACCGGGATCTAAACAAAGCTTCCCTTAAAGATAGCTTTCACGTGCCCTTTATCCACATTCTTATTGACAATACTGCTCAATACCGCATGTACTCCTTTACTGATTGCATTGCAGGGTATCATCAAATTATGGTCGGTGAGGAGGATCGTGAGAAAACTATTTTCATCAAGCCTTTGAGAACCTTCTGCTACAAACGGTTGTCATTCGGCCTCATCAATGTTGGGGCAACCTATCAGCGAGCTATGATGGCTCTTTTCCATGATTTAATGCATAAAGAGATAGAGATCTACGTGGATGACATCATTGTCAAGTCCCAAAGGGAGGAAGACCACTTAGACCATCTCAAAAAGCTCTTCAACAGGTTGCGTAAGTATAACTTGAAGTTGAATCTAGCCAAGTGTGCCTTTGGTGCTAAATCAGGTATGTTACTAGGTTTCCTAGTCAGCCACAAAGGAATTGAGCTGGATCCCACCAAAATCCAGGCCATCAAGGAAATGCCCATTCCTCAGACAGAGTAGGAAATAAGGGGATTTTTGGGAAGAATCAACTTCATTAGTAGATTTATCTCTCAACTCACAGCAACCTGTGAGCCCATTTTCAAATTGTTAAGGAAGAACTCCTCCATGAAATGGAATGATGAGTGTCAGAAAGTCTTCCTTACAATCAATGAGCAGCTAGTTAACGCTCCTGTTTTGGTACCTCCCAGGGATGATGTTATCCTATTCATGTACCTGTCCATTAATGACAATGATATGGGCTGCATGCTGGGACATAAATACGATAGAGGCCAAGAGCAAGCTATCTATTACCTCAGTAAAAGATTCAGCAATAGTGAACACAAGTACACTCTGATTGAGAAGACTTGTTGTCCATGAGGTTACAACATTACCTCCAAGGTCACACAACCCATCTCATATCCCACATGGATCCTCTAATGTATGTGTTCAGTAAGCTCATACTGAATTGTCGACGATCCAGATGGCAGTTGATCCTACAGAAATTTGACATCGTCTATGTGACAACCCGAAAATCCGAATTGTCCAAAAATTAAGATTTAAAGAATTAGTTATTAATAAAATGAATTTTTATTAATACTATTCTGTGCTATGTGTTTATTAATCGTTCTATAACCTAGAATGATTATTAATCGAGAGGATTCTAGCTACGAGCTAGACTGAACGAGTAGGAATTTTCAAGACGAAAATAAAAATTTTCCGGGAACAAAAATATTTCCTGAGAAAAAGACGAAATAGGCACTATTCACCTTACGAAACCTAAGGGTTAGGGTTTGAATAACCTAAGCCTTTCTGAGAGTTCGGTATGTCGAAATGACATTCCGTCGAAAGATTTGACGATAATATATCGTGAAATGTTAAGTAAGCCAATTAAAGTTTTTCTCGAAAAACGTGCAGAAATCGGATAAAATAAAAATGATAAAAAGTACTGTTATGTGCTGTTCACTCGTTTAGCTACGTCAGGGTAAAACATGAAGGAAAACGCTTAACGTCAAAAAGTGTTTCTGAGTTTTTCAGAAATCCGAAGAATACGTAAAAGTTAATCGGTAAAGGAAAGATGAAATATCCAAAAATATTTGGATTCCAAGAATTTCAGTTTTTGAACTGTCGGACGAATCACGAAAAACGGAAGCACAAAGCTTCCGAAGGAAGCTACCAAAGGAGGTAGGGTAGCCACTTGGCCATCAAGTAAACTTTGTGGCTAAGTATTGAATAGTAAGGAGGTTAGGGTGTGAAAAGACCAAAATGCCCCTAACCTTGGTTTTCTATAAATAGGAAGCTTAATCTCATTTGAATGGGATTTTGAAAATCCTATCATTTGAGAGAGAAAGAGAGAGAGTTTGGATGGAAGATGAAAGGGAGAAGAAAGAGGAAAAGTTGGCTCGTGAGCAAACTTTGTCAAACGGAAGGAATTTAAGGATGAGCAGTAATCAAGAATCCTAGTTTCTTTGAATTTTCTTTAAGTTTAATATGTTCAATAAATAACTTAATGAAGATAAGAAGTAGATAATGTTAATAATGAATTCATATAGTTGAATTCATGAGAAAATGAAGAAATAAAAATTAGAAATTTAGTTTATAAATTTCTTAAGGAAATATAAGATTCGTAAGGATTTTGAAGCGATCCAGAATGAATATTATGAATGAGTAGGTCAAATAAGTAAGGAATGATGTTCTATAACATCAAATTCCAAGAAAAAGTGAAATTGTAATCCAAAATATCGATTAAAAATGAAGAACGAACGAAGAACACGAAGAACGTGAAGAACACGCGAAGAACGTTGTCGATGGACAAATTTAAAACCATCGTAGTGTAATTGTTATTGATGGACAAGTTTAAAACCATTGTGTATAAGTTAGATGCTTATTTCTTGGCTAGGAACATTAGAAACGTTTATGAAGAACGGATTAAAACTGAGCTATAACGAAGTTATGGCAAAATTTTCGTAAAAGAAGATCGAGAATTTGAAAGTTAGTAAATGAACCCGAACGTGTAGGGTTTCATAAGAATGTAAGAGAACATATATAACATGAGTCGTAGACTCAAGAACGAATAAGTTCTGAGTTTAAATGACTGAATTACGGACGAACAAACGAAGAACGTTAAAAACGTTAAAATGAACGAAGGGTGAAGATTAAGCCAAATGAATGGCATGTTAACGGATTCAGAACAAAGTTCTATCTGGGGGTAATCGAAGTACGTTAGATAATTAAAAAAATAGCTTTGGAACGATCTCGTTCCGAGTTATAATGAAGAAGTTATGAGATTTCAAAGTACGCGTCTCAGAACGACCAAAGACTTAAAAAAATATTCGGTAAGACGGTTTTGGCACCGCGGCGCCAGTCATGCGTTGAATGGTGGCACTGCAGCGCTAGGCCAGAGGGTCACGTACTGCTAACTCGTGCTACGGTGCGAGAATCAGTGTTGAAGGTGGCGCCTTGGCGGCGGCGATCTTGAGCAATGCGAGAAATGAGATTTTAAGCGCTTTCGATTTTCTCGGGGATGTAAGAGAAGAAATACTGAACATATAGTTCAAATAATGTAACACTTAATCAAGTGTTTTAAACCTTTAATGAAGGTTGAACGGAAAGATTAAACGAGATTAAAAGAATGTAATTACGGGTTACGGGACCGTAGTCGCAATAAATCAAAAATGAGGGATTGTTTTGATGGTGATTCCTTAGACGTTGATGGACGATAGTAATGTATAACATTTCGATGTTATGACATGGTAATGAGAGATGAATGTAAAGTTTATAGACGATGTGAATGCAACGTTGTTGCAATGGACGATCGGTCTTAGCATACAACGATCAGTATGGCTTCGACATTAAGAAAGAGTAATGAACATGGGGTTCATGGGATGGATAACGATCGAAAGCGATTAAAACCTTGAGTAAAGGTTGAATGAGTGATTAAGGGACGAGTAACGTAAACGTTGAATACGTAAACGATTCTCGTGAATCGTATTCACGGTGGACGAACGTTCTAAGTATACCCTGGTTGTATGATTTAGACGATGATGAAAGTAGTAAGTAAGATACGAATGGTGTCAAGAAAGCCGTATCAAAATGTAATAAGATTAATGAAAGCCGATTGTGAGTCGGATGAGAAGGCTAGAATGAAATGTAAGCGTTGAACACTTTAACCGATGTGAAGGTTGAGTGTACGCAAATATTAAACGGGTAAAACCTACACTCCGTGTATGGTTTGACCGTAAGATAATGAAGAAGTTGAATTAAAGACAAGTACGTATAATCTAAAGAATCCGAGTTAGTGTTTATAACTTGGAGGATGTTCCGAGTCGATTGAACCGGTCGTTGTGAGATAAGAATAAGGTAACGTAAAAAGCTTAACGCTATATATGCGTAAAATGAATATTGAATGATCGTTCTTAGTATACAAAAGACTGTATGACTTAGACGATGATGAATAAATCATGAGGTATGGCATTTAGTTGCCAGAAAGCCACAAGGAATAAGAAATTGACTTAACGAACATTATAGTTTAATAGTTCGTATAAGTTAAGATAAGTTAGGTTGTAGTACAATCGTAACCTTTGATGGTTGACATATGGGACCTGGGCTGAACAATTCCTTCAGAGAGCGAAGGTATATACAAAACTGGCAACCGATCTAACTCTCAATTATTAGGCGGTGTAGATGAGGCAGGAACTTGTTTGTTGGTTGTTTGTGGGAAACCACTCAGAGTATCATATGAACTACTAGCAGAGAAGCGATGTGTGCTGAGTCCTAGAGAAGTTATAAGAAGAAGATAAGAATGCAAATCATCAAAGATGATGAACATTTTGAGTAAGACATCTCCGTATGTCATGAAGCCGTTAACCGGTAAAGGAAGTTGATCGCGTAAACTTAGTTTGTGAGAACGCGAACCCAAAGAAGTAAAGTTAAGTAAACCAATGTGTAAGTCAAGTATATGACTAATTGGTGTATGTGTTATTTCCTTATGTGTTGTAGGGATTGGAATGAGCGATTCGGCGATAAAGTATGTGTATGGCATGCGTAAAGGCAAGTTTCCTAACTTCATTCATATTTTAAATGAATGCTAGTTTTTTAAACTTCTCGGATGTTGAACTTGAGAAGTTACATACATGTCTTGAATGTGTGATATTTGTACAAGGTGGTAGAACGTATGAGGCCTTGTGCCTGATGTGAACACCGGTGTTTCTATGATATGAACTATTCGTGATTGAGCTGTTAAATAAGAGAATGTTACATTTATACATGAACCGTTATTGTTAAAGTCATGCTTTATTGATTCTAGCCAAATAGAATGTGTATGAAAGTGAGTAGAGAATGAAAGTATTTCAAAGTGAATGTGACTAATGTTTTAAAATGATAGGAATCGAGATTATTCCTATTGTTCAAGCTGCTTCATAACCTTTGTTCGGTTATCGAAGTTTCAAAGGAATGTTAAACTCTTAAAGTTGTTTGTTTATTGCTAAGACTTCTTTGGGCAATTGAATGCTCACACTTGCTTTAAATGAAAAACATTTTCAAATGACGATATTAGAAGAACTTAAGGATCCCGTATAGATCGTCGCGTCGGTATCCGGATGAAGTGTCATTCGAGAATGTGAATGAGTGAGAAGATCAAGTGAAGACTTGTAATGTAGAAAGATGAGAATTAAACTATAGAATTGTTTAATGAACGATTATGTATCCTTGGTGGCGGATAAAAGTCACTCGTGCAAGATGTAAAGAATAATGTAATTATCATTATTTGTAATGAGAAAAGCTATAAGGTTTTTAGAACATGGGATTTGAGAGTGCATGTTGTTATATTTCAGTATATAACGATGTATATTGGATGAATGATGTACTAGTGACGCACGGAATCCAGGTGTGAAGATAGACCGGATTTCGGGGCCTTACAGGTTGGTATCAGAGCTGATAGGTTATAAATCTTAGGTATGAGTACCTAAGACTATAATCATAAAGAGAAGGATAAGAAGATCACCACGTGATCACAGTAAATCATAGTAACAGATGATCTATTAAACGATGGATGATTCATAGCTAATGCTATGAATGAATGGTACTACGAAGTAGTACGGGAAGAAGAACTCAAATTGAGTTGTAAAGGATAGTATACGAATTAAAGAAAATTTGTATTAAGTAAAGAGAAAGTTAGAAGTTCTAAGATATCGATTGAGGACTCATGTGATAGCTGAGTAGTACAAACCTTCGAATGGGAGGGGGTTTGTGATTACTTAGTTATTACAGTGATAACCATTGGAATAATATGTCGTGCTATCAATATGTATATGACGAGAAGGTGAATCTTTTCTCATGTATATAATTAATAGGTAGAGTATGATAAGATAGGTGTGGGTTCTTGAAACTCATACTTATAAAAAGTTTATGACTCATAGTTATATGCTATGTTTCTGAGCTCTAAGCATATGGATAGTCCTTGATTTGTTCTTGGATTACATATTGCGAAGATAAGTTCTTAAACACATATGGTTGTGGAAAGTTCCTAAACACATAAAGTGTGGTAAGTTGATGAACTATACTAAGGTATAGGGTTGTTTAGACTGAAAGTAAGTATTTAGCATTGAAGGTGCTAGAGAAGATTAAGTATTGTCTCAAGTAAGACAATGAAGGAAGATGGAGAATAGGATATTCCAAGTCATCTAGTTATGCTAGATTTCGAAGTTTCTTGAAATTGTGCTGATGTGCGCGTTTTGAAAATGAATGAATTGGTTCAATTTTTAAAACCAATGGATTTTAAAAGAATTATTCTTGATATGTCTATGCTAGTTGATTCGGCTAGACAGAAATTGATTTGAAATATCAAAATGAATTTTATATCATCAGTGCATTTGATGCAAAGATGGTAAAAGGATGGAGTTATTAATACAATTAAACCTTGTGTGGAATTTGATCAGAGGATCAACAACCTGTTATGGTATGATGCATAATGATGAAGTCATAAACTGATGAAGTCCTCAACGTACTATGAAGAGTGTGGTATCATGAAGTCATAAAACGTTTTGATGTATTGCAAAAGAATTTAAAGAAGTAGTCGATGTCAATTGAGTTGACTAGACGAATGTTTCAAGTTCATGTCCAATTTATTGGTATGGTCTAAGCTACTTGATTTGGCTAAGACGAATGGTATGTTATGATTAAAAGAAAATCGAGCTTTCTTTGAGAAGTTATGCCAAACCAAATTGTTTTGGTGTGGAATCTGATGAGTAAGTCTGAGGTGAACATACCCTGAAATGGGGTTATACGATAAAGGTGATCACTACACGTATGGGAGAGGTAGTTTACCTTCTTTGTGATTGTAAACTTACCAGTGTAAGAAAGGTTTATGCTGAAAATTTGTTTAACCTAGTAAGGGTTCATGGTCAATTTGACACCTCAGCAAAAGAATTAAATATTTTAAAGGAATCTTTATATTCCTCGTTATTTCTTTCACTTCATGATTCTTGATAAGTTATGAAGGGTAGGGAATGTAAGAAAGATAAGAACTTCTTTGAAGAGAAGTTGAAAAGAAGAGTAAGTTAAAATTTCGAGGATGAAATTCTGTGAAGAAGGGGTGAATGTGATGACCCGGGTATGGGTATGGTTTGAAGAAATTCTGAGGACGGAATTTTTATAAGGGGGAAAGGATGTGACAACCCAGAAATTCGGATTGTCCAGAAATTAAGATTTAAATAATTAGTTATTAATAAAATGAATTTTTATTATTACTATTTTGTGCTATATGTTTATTAATCGTTCTATAACCTAAAATGATTATTAATCGAGAGGATTCTGGCTACGAGCTAGACTGAACGAGTAGGAATTTTCAAGACGAAAATAAAAATTTTCCGGGAACAAAAATATTTCTCGGGAAAAAGACGAAATATGCACTATTCACCCGACGAAACCTAAGGGTTAGCGTTTGAATAACCTAAGCCTTTTTGAGAGTTTGGTATGTCAAAATGACATTCCATGGAAAGATTTGACGATAATATATCATGAAATGTTAAGTAAGCCGATAAAAGTTTTTCTCGAAAAACGTGTAAAAATCGAATAAAATAAAAATGATGAAAAGTACTATTATGTGCTTTTCACTCGTTTAGCTACGTTACGTCAAAACGTGAAGGAAAACTCTTAACGTCAAAAAGTATTTTTTAGTTTTTCAGAAATCCAAAGAATACGTAAAAGTTAATCGGTAAAGGAAAGACGAAATATCCAAAAATATTTGGATTCCGAGAATTTCAATTTTTGAACTGTAGGACGAATCCCGAAAGACGGAAGCACGAAGCTTCCGAGGGAAGCTACCAAAGGAGGTGGGGCGGCCACTTGGACACCAAGTAAACTTGGTGGCTAAGAAATGAATAGTAAGGAGGTTAGGGTGTGAAAAGACCAAAATGCCCCTAACCTTGGTTTTCTATAAATAGGAAGCTTAATCTCATTTGAATGGGATTTTGAAAATCCTATCATTTGAGAGAGAAAGAAAGAGAGTTTGGATGGAAGATGAAAGGGAGAAGAAAGAGGAAAAGTTGGCTCGTGAGCAAACTTTGTCCGACGGAAGGAATTTAAGGATGAACGGTAATCCGAATCCTAGTTTCTTTGAATTTTATTTAAGTTTAATATGTTCAATACATAACTTAATGAAGATAAGAAGTAGATAATGTTAATAATGAATTCATATAGTTGAATTCATGAGAAAATGAAGAAATAAGAATTAGAAATTTAGTTTATAAATTTCTTAAGGAAATATAAGATTAAGTAAGGATTTTGAAGCGATCCGAATGAATCTTATGAATGAAATAGGTCAAATAAGTAAGGAATGATGTTCTATAACATCAAATTCCAAGAAAAAGTGAAATCATAATCCAAAATATCGATTAAAAATGAAGAACAAACGAAGAACACGAAGAACGCGAAGAACACGCGACGAACGCGAAGAACGTTGTTGATGGACAAATTTAAAACCATCGTAGTTTAATTGTTGTTGATGGACAAGTTTAAAACCATCGGGTATAAGTTAGATGCTTATTGCTTGGTTAGGAACGTTAGAAACATTTATGAAGAACGGATTAAAACTGAGCTATAGCGAAGTTATGGCAAAATTTTTGTAAAAGAAGATCAAGAATTTAAAAGTTAGTAAATGAACCCGAACGTGTAGGGTTTCATAAGAATGTAAGAGAACGTATAAAATTCATGTTCTATTATTATTGAACTGCGAATTAAATTAAAGTTCTTTCATTCATGAGCTGTTTATGAGATAAATCTATGCTAATTGTATCAGCTAGATCAAGCATGTTTAAATTTATTAAATATAATGTGTTTTAAAAAGCTGTTCTTATTAAATTGATATGATAAGAACTCTTGAGTGAGAAAAGGACGAATTTGATTAAGGCATGATGTTGGATTATTAAGTGTTTTTGCATAAATCATGGGGGTATGAAAGGCTGATCCCTTTGAATACCAAAACTTATTAAGAGGTCCAATTTAAATGACTGAGAACCTTGGCAAATGTTCATGGTTATTTCAAAACCACTTAGTACATGTTATTCAATTATTCGAATATTCAATTATTAATTATTAATTCATGTTCCTTCACAATCTTATACTATTGTTGAACATTGAAAGCAAAACTTCTTTCTAGTCATGATAAATCTCCCTTGTATATTAACTTGCTAAGCAAATTAGTTGCTTACCCTTGCTATATCATGACATTTTATTTCAGTTAAGCCTGAAGGATCCAGTACGAAAGACAAAGGTAAGGGCAAGATCCAAGAATAATTTAGAATGAATGTTAGTTATTATTATTTGATGGAATTTCTTATATAAACCTTTTGTAATATGAATGGTGTGTTTAAGTTAAGGTTAATAAGACCTTGAGACTATGTTATGAAACTTTATTATAATGAACAATGTATGTTTATTATTCCGTAATAGTTTATAGAATGCTTATGATGATGATAGATCGTGAGCTCCGAATCTAAGGTTAGAGAACCTGGATTTGGGGGTGTCACAAGTAGCACATTCTTCAAGGAGCAATTAGCCTCCAAGAGCAGAGCAACAACAATCGATAATAATGGCAACCCCACTGAAGAGCTAAGGCCCTACTCCATTCAGTCCACAAGGAGTATTTCGCACTGGCTTAAGTATGCCCATTGGAGATCTTGCCTTCATGAATAGACATGATCATGATGAACCTCTTGAGAAAATTAAACTAGAAGAAATTGCAAGGTGAAATGAGGCGAGAAGGAAAAGGAGAGATCAAGAATATGCAAATCCTCCCAAGTACAAGAGGCCGAGGAGATAGAAGATAAGTTCCTATTTCTTTTTATTGATGTAACAATTATGGACTGTAATATTCTTTAAGAACATCAATAAATTCATGCTTATTCTCTAGAATTTAAGTTGCTCACTAAATATTAAGTCATATTTATCTTCTAGCAACCTACATTAGAAATTGATGATATGATTCAAATCTACTTGGTTATGTCAATATCAAATAGGGGAGATTGTTGGGAGTTGCATATTTAAATTTGATTTTGGAATAAATAAATAAGTGCATGCATTATCAAAAAGATGTAAAGTCCTTATTAGATCATATTTGCAAAGACTTAGATTAAAGATCAGAAATGTTAAGTTGATTTGAGCTGAATGATTATCTTATTGTAAAGTCCTCGGTAATAGAAAGATCAAGCTTGTTAAGTTAATTTTATGTGTTATAATAGATAGGATAGAATAGATTCGTAGTCTGTTGAGCCAACCAAGAGATTGCAGAAGCCAAAGTAAAATCATAATCTATCAAGAAAGCCACTCTAAATATCGTAGAGACAGTCTGCCTAGTGTCTGCAAAACCAAGTCAAGAATCGCAGGCTTCACTCAAAATCGTGGAGTCTACAAGTCGTCACCAATGAAAATCGGAGTCAATCAAGCGCTTACAAAGTTAAGGAAGAATAACCCAAATGGCATCAAAACCTTTCTGCGTGACTGGAAGTCCTACCATGAAATCCATCGTAATGTGTTCCCATTTCCACTCTGGTATTTCCAACGATTGTAATAAACCACTTGACCGCTGATGCTCTGCTTTTACGCGTTGGCAAGTAAAACAACTATTAACGCATTCTGTGACTTCCCGTTTCAAATTGGACCACCTCAAGTCTCGGTACATCTTAGTGCCTCCCGGATGAATGAAATACATCATATTATGTACCTCGTGCAAAATCTCTTCTTTTAACTCGGTCACCGCTGGTACCCACACTCTTCTTTCGAATCTTAAGATACCGTCTTTATCCATTCAAAATTTTTCTTCCTCATTTTCTGTAATCCTTTTCCTGATCTTCTCACATTCTTCATCTTTCTCCTGTGCTTCTTTTACTCTATCCAACAATTTTGGACAAGCTTCCATTACAAATAACTTCTCTTCAGACCTCTCTGGTCCCTTTACCTCGCTTTCCAATTTCTCCATTTCTCTTATTAACTCTTCCTGAGTTGTCAATTGAAACAATTTCTCCCTTCCTTTCCTGCTCAGAGCGTTTGCAACCACGTTTGCCTTCCCCGGCTGATAAAGAATATCACAGTCATAATCTTTGATCAATTCCAACCACCTTCTCTGACGCATATTCAAATCCTTCTGTGTGTAGATATATTTTAGACTCTTGTGATCCGTATGTGACGCCCCCAAAGTAGGTATACATCACCCATTCTGAGTCGCCAAATACATGGTACAGAATACAAATACAAACTTAAATATACAACATGAGTTGTGAGTTTTAATACAAATATTGTCTTCTAGATAGTATTCAAACTCAAAATAAGTCCTCAATACAATTATTGATGCACTATTTTATAAAATAGTGTGGACTGCTAAAACAACTATCTTGAACCATCACTCCATACCCCAGCTAGTTCCTGCTAAATTCTCACCTCTTGAGAAGAAAAATGGAACAAAAAGGAAAAGGGTGAGCTCAACTAGCCCAGTAAGAAATATTATGACTGAGATAATGCAAAATAAATTATCCTTAACCTTCAACAGTATAACAACTGATAAAATATAATAGACTACAAGTTTTAGATCAACAACTGCAGCGAAACAAGCAATCCATTAGAAGAGTCAAGTAGAACATGAAATCTACTATCTTCTATGATTTAAGAGTTTATCATCAGTTTTATCGCTGAGACTCGTCTTAATAAATAATTCACATCACTGAATTATCCATGCACTACGGGCCAAGGATATTCATTAGTATCATGTCCACGAATTATCCATGCACTACGAGCTAAGGATATTCGTGTAATCACTAATGGTCATGATCGTGCCAACAACTGTCCATCAATGCACTACGGGCAAATGAGGACTTTTTACCACATCATTTGTAATATTACGGATCATGATTATACCGAATGATCCCTAGTCATAATCATACCAATCCACAGTCCATCTATGTAGACAGATCATTTCCATAATTTAATAACAAATGAATACGAAGGGTTATTCACCAGGCATGCGGTAGTCCGCATAGACAAGTTATTCCCACAGAATAATAAAGAATGTAATAACAAAAGGATTTCACCATGCATGTGGTAGTTCACGTAGACAGGTTATTCTAATAGAATAATAAAGAATATAATAATAACCCTTATGAGTATTGAAAGAAATAGCTCTCTTCATGAATACGAAAGAAATAATACCCCTTAGGAATAAGAAAGAAATAATACCCCTTACCTTAGTAGGAGATTGGATACTGCAATAGTGTAGTAACAGAATACTCTTCTTTTTTTCTCTTTGATTATCTCTCTATAGAATTCTCTTGTGAGTCGTAGTGAATTGGTAAGAATGAAAGAAGAAATACGCTTCTATTTATAGAAGATTTCTAGCTTAGCCCTTGCAATGGGAAGAGGCAAGTGGCTTGACGACTGGTGATGTGAAAAGAAAAGTGGTTTGACGCCTATAATGTGAAACGAAAAGTGGTTCGACGCCTGTAATGTTAAACGACAAGTGGTTCGACGCCTGTAATGTGAAACGACAAGTGGTTCGACGCCTGTAATATGAAACAACAAGTGGTTCGATGCCTGTAATGTGAAACAACAAGTGTTTTGATGTCTGGTAAATGCAAGTACTATTGGCGAAAGTGACTCTTAGATGATGACATATGGGCCCCATAGAATAAACCAAATTTATAACAAATGTCTTATAACAGACTTCTTATTTATATCAAAGATTGAATAAATATTTACTACAAATCATTTTATCTTTAATCAACACATGTTTTTAATCTTTCAATAATTATTCATCATTAATATTATAGCTCACAATATTGACAACCAGATCATTCCCAGGAAAGAGGGGGCTTTCCAATAAGGACTTCTCCTTATTGGCGCGCAATTAGGTGACCAAACCCCTTTCCTCGACAGAACTTTCTAGACATCGTCAATAATATAAATAATAATATGAATAAATTTATTGTCTTAATTATTAATTTAATAATATCAAATATTGTGCAGATGATACTGTGACAATAATTGAATCAATAACGTGAAATACTATGCAGCAATTACTGTAGCAATAATTGAGTATAACTGAGTGACTTCTTACGTAAGCATCAATAATCAATATCGTGTGCTACTATGCAACCACGCGTATTACTGTACTTTTATCACCAGGTATTTCAACAGTTAACGGTAAAAATTTTGCCGTTATTTTTATAAAAAGATAATTTTGTCATTTTCTAACTCTGACAATAATTATGTTTTGAGGTCCACCAATGATTGTGTCGTCGTACGAAGATTCCTTGACAGAAAGAATATTCCCCTACCAAATGAATATTGTAACGACCCCAAAATTCATACAATTTAATTCTCAACTTCGGCCGTTAATAATACATTTAACCTCTAATTTTACATCATTAAACGATAATACAACCGTTGAAAATTTGCAGAATAATTAAAATTTTCTATTACAAACTATTCTCGTTCCCAGAACTTTTAACCTTTACATCTAAATATCTCAGAATCATTTTTAATACTACTATTGTTTACATTGCAAAACAATAGTACAATTCAACATTAATACGTTATTCGAAACCTTAAACATGGTTCAAATAATAATAACACAACCAAAGTGTTTAAATCTTCAAGTATCACATCGATTCATGTCTTTCGTGTAACACATAACTTTACCTTGAATCTTGAAACCAAAAAGTGGTTATTTGCAAGGTTGAGCTAAGAACCCAAACAAAATCTAACGTTTTCATGCATCACATAACACATAATAGCATGCTCAACATATATCTCATAAACATTAAACTAACATAACAAACACGTTACATTTCATATAACAAGTATAAAGATTGAGTTCAGACTAATCAAAGATGCATTTACTCAATCAACATAGTCATAAGTTGACTTTAACATTTCATACATGCAACATATATATAACACATCATGATCTTTCCAATAAAGATTTAAAACAATCAAATTCACATAGCAATTTGGAACTGAAAGACTTGCCTTGATCGTTGATTACGATAACGGTTTAACGACTTACGATTATCTGTGCTTCACGCGCCCCTACACAATTATATAATCATTCACATCAACTATTAGTCACACATAGCAACACATAGTAGTTGTAATGTAAACTTTAATCTACATCCTATAACTCTTCCTATTAATCAATACTGATGATCAACTTGATTGTGTTAACTTTAGACTTATAACTCATTATATTTCTTCTAAGTGAAACTCGAAGTTCATTCAAGTGCTTAAGTTTTGCTAGGAATCATTATTGGTTTTATATTAACCCTATTCCATATCTTATAATATTCATTTCAATTGAATGGAAACACTTTTTAAGTTTATTAACACTTGGCACAGCGTTTTGACGTTCATTCGTCACACGAACGATTCGTCTCTCTTGTGTGCTTAGTATGCTTATACAACTTATCTAATACATTATTTATTAATGTTAAACATCATTATATTTACTAATATTCATATTTTATAACTTAGGACAACATCTTTTATCGTCAGGAGCACTACATTTGCATATGTGCATTTCAAGCGCCTCTCGATCGCTTCTCTAATATATATCAGTCCCACAAATGACCATTTTGACCCTTGTTCCCGACCTCAAATTGAAAAACTTAAAGAATGAAATTTGTAGGTCTATTCGTCCTCGTTCCGGATCATCTTGAATCACCTTAAGCGGAGTTCATATGAGAAAGTTATGGTCGTTTTACTACAGGAGGTCAAAACTGTCCAACCCATGCCACTTTTCTAGCTTATTCAAGGCGAGTCAGTCATGGGCCGAGAGTATGATTACAAGGTCTTGAAAGCGCGGATTCGATCTTTGAGGGCACGAACTACTATCCCATTTTTGGCACTGGGGCGCGAAATTACAGAACACCCAACCACGAAGAATAAAATAAAGCTAATTTTGTTGACTGTATCTTAATTCTAACACCAATTTATCATGTATAACATACATAAATTACACATAAAAGTTACCCATCAAATGTATACAGATTAAAACAATTAAACAACTCCAGAAATTCTTGAATACCATGGTTTAAAGCCCAAAACTCCATGTTCATTCACTATTTTCATGTTTTAAACATATTTAGCGAATTCAATCGTCACGACTTCGTTTCTTAACCAAATTGATTCAATCAACTTGCGCCACTTTCGTTTCTTAACATACTAACATATTCTAACATCAATTTACAGATTATTACACCCATTGGACAAGAATTTTTGTACTTTCTATGGCCATATCATAAGAACACAAACACTGCTATTTTCTTTTCTTCTTACAATTCAATTTCCACGAATTTGATACTCAAACAGCTCTCAAATATGATAATTCCCTGTATATAACCCATATATGCAAGTATATGTATTACTCTACATAACTATAGTTTACAGGGATTATCTCCTATGAAATCAAAACATAGAAATTAGAAACAATTATACCTTAAATCCGTGATTATTGAAGCAAATAATATAGAATGACTTCAATTCCTTCCCTTTCCGCAGCAAAGCTCTTAATCCCTTAGCAACACTCTCTGTGTTTTTCCCTTTTTCTCACAAACTCTCTGTTCTTAGCTTAGGCAAAGAAATAAGATGCGAAGGAAAAATATACTGGCCTTCCCCATGTAGTCTTTCAGTTAAAGAACAAAAGACGCGTTAGTTGAATAATGCCAAAGACCATAAGGCCTTGTTTGGCAACCAAAACTCCCCCCAAATCAGATTATTATTATATCCTTTATATTATATAGTTTTTTTTCCTGTCACACATTAATTTAGTCAAGTTATATAACCTTAGTTTAGTTAATCTCAATAACTTATAATAATAAGAATCTTATTATTATTGATAAATAATTATATATCTAAATTAATAAATAACTTAGAAACGTCACTTTATTTAATTTATTTATTTCCATTAAATTAAACAATTCATTTTATTTAATTATCTTCTTAAATATTAAGCAATTGATTTAATTTAATTTAATTATTTCCTTAAATTAAATCAAGTCGAGATAAAATTATCAATACTCAATTTAATTAACACTAATTAATTTAGTTACTAAATTAATTCACCACAACTCATCAATTGTTTATTTTCCTCAATAAATAAATTATTTAAAATATTTATTTAATTCAATTAATTTCTTTGATAGTTAACTTAACTATTAAACCTCACTTTCCCAATACATGAATATATAATTCTCTTCACACTATATCATATATTTCAACATATAAAACACGTATATATACATACTCAAACTCAAAACATCTCATAATAAGAATTTTAATTATTAAATTCCTATTTTAATAACTTATAAAAATTTGGGTTGTCACAAATATTTTACAACAACTTGCTTTACTTTGCAAAATTTTCGCATATCACCCTCAACTTTAATCCTTTTATCAATTTAATTATATACTAAATAAAATAATAATTATAAGAAAATTGAATGTTTTTATTTCATAAAATTTGGGGTCTTACAATCTCCCCTCCTTATGAAATTTCTCCCTCGAAATTGGGTTACGTACCTGGTATGTCGAATATGTGAGAATACCTTGCTTAGATTCTAACTCTTAAGGTATAACCTTTGAGCATAAAATATACTCTTTCTTATGCAACATTTTAACAGGTATCTCCTCATACGTTAAATCTTCCGCTATTTCGTCTGGTTCTAACTCAATAATATGGTTCGGGTCTTCCACATATTTACGTAACATGGATATGTGAAAAATGTATGAACACATGACATACTTGGCGGTAAAGCGAGTCTATAGGGCATATTTCCTACTTAATTAAGGATTTCAAATAGCCAATAAAATCGAGGGTTGAGACTTCCTCTCTTCGTCGATTCTTACTTCCAGAATAACGCCCTCTTGAACCTTCTTCTTCACATTCATCAGTTCTGAGTCTGTAGCTTGAGCGGCTTTAACTTTATCGATTAAAGTCGGTTCTACTCGTATATTTGAAATCAACACATGGGTCCCTAGAGTCTTTAACTCTATCTCCATCCTTTATAAGTCATACAAAATGGGCATCTGCGTTGACAATATCGCACTCGTACCCGCATAAGATCTTCTACTCAACGCGTCAGCTACTACGTTCGCTTTTCCAGGATGGTATTGAATGGTATGGTCGTACGTAATCATTCAATAGCTCGAGCCAACGTCTTTGGCGCATAATGCGTTCGTTTTAGGCGAAAAATTTTTTGAGGGTTTTGTATTAGGTTCAAGGTCGATACAAAATTCAATTTCACGCTCTGGGGTAGGCTAGGAAATTCTTTAGGGAATACGTTATGAAATTTATTAACAATAGAAATATCTTTCAAATCTAACGTATTTTTGTTTAAATCTGTGATATGAGCTAAGAAAGATTGACATCTATTTTTCAATAAACGAATGGCTTTATGGCTTGATATGACAGTGATTAACTTTAGTGGTTTGGTTGCTTGAATTCACATAATAGGTTGGTTAGGAATATGAAAGCTAACAACCTTACAAAAATAGTCAATTTTTTTTTGCATGATGAGTAGTTAACCAATCAATCCCTAAAATCAAGTATTTTTAAGGAAATAAGATCGACAGGTAACGTGAGGGTGTCGGTTTTTATCAAACAAGATTTATAAATAGTGGAGGTAACGAAGATTTCTCCCAACAGAGTTTCAATAGATAAATCAAAGTCTAATTTCTCTGGAGTTAAATTTAAACGTTGAGCGCAAGTAGGAGAAATAAAAGAATGGGTAGAATCAGTATCAAATAAGGTATAAACTTCACAAGAGTTTATGATTAGCTTACCCATGATAACTTCGTTCGGGTTCCTCGTCATGGAAAATGCTCTCTTAAACTATCAATTTTTACTTGTCTGGGATATCCTTTGGCATCACCATTCCAGCTGGACTTGACTTTGCTATAGAGGGCATTCCACCCTTAATTGCTTTGTCACATTCGTAATTCATGATTTGAATCATTACTCTCTGATCCATATCGAATTGGGGTTGACTGCTCTGCACAGGGTAATTCCGAACTCGATGTTGGATTCTACCAATTGCTATCCAAAAAGCAAAATCCATTTCATTTATTTTAGCCTTATTGGATCAGACGTATTTTTCTACAATATGAACGCGTCGTGCGGATTTTACCCATGCATCCTCCATTCTCATTCGTTCAGTTATTTCTTCTTTCATCAGAACTTTGATCATAGCATTATTAGATTCCAGCTCTAATATCTTATACTCTGACAAAGAGTGCTTCTGTTCAAGTATCGCGCATCGGCTAACACAATTTTAAATTATTACATCCCATTGCTCCACGACCGCCTGCCGTTCTTCAGCCTGCTCTTCTAACTCATGAATACGATTTTATAATTCTACATTTTGATCATAAAGTTCTCCAAATAAATCCTCCCTAGGTTCCTCTTCTTCCTCACTCTCAGCTGCTACCTCTGCGACTAGCTCGGGTGCAACTATTAATTCTTCACTCATCACATGGATATCTCTAATTTTTTTCTTTGCATGACATCACATTATCTTAGGTATTGATCGTTGGTGACTCAACGGTCTCATGCGCTTTATTGCTGATCTCAACATTTCCAGATGCCATTTTCAAACACTGCCACAAAAAGGGTTAATTTACATGTATCCTTATATTCTGATCGACTAATTAAATAACAAATAAACTTAGGTGGGTCACACTAGTGAAAGAATTACCCGCCTCTCCCCTCTCAGTTCTAGTCTCACATCTTAGCCAAGGATCATATCCCTAAGCTTTGATACCAACTGTAACGACCCCAAAATAGGTATACGTCACCCATTCTGAGTCGCCAAATACATGGTACAGAATACAAATACAAACCTAAATATAAAACATGAGCTGTGAGTTTTAATACAAATATTGTCTTCTAGACATTATTCATACTCAAAATAAGTCCTCAATACAATTATTGATGCACTATTTTACAAAATAGTGTGGACTGCTAAAACAACTATCTTGAACCATCACTCCATACCCTGGCTAGTTCCTGCTAAATTCTCACCTCCTGAGAAGAAAAATGGAACAAAAAGGAAAAGGGTGAGCTCAACTAGCCAGTAAAAAAATATTATGACTAAGATAATGCAAAATAAATTATCCTTAGCCTTCAATAGTATAACAACTGATAGAATATAATAGACAACAAGTTTTAGATCAACAACTGCAGCGAAACAAGTAATCCATTAGAAGAGTCGAGTAGAACATGAAGTTTACTATCTTCTATGATTTAAGAGTTTATCATCAGTTTTATCGCTGAGACTCAGCTTAATAAATAATCCACATCACTGAATTATCGATGCACTACGGACCAAGGATATTCGTGTAATCACTAATGGTCATGATCATGCCAACAACTGTCCATCAATGCACTACGGGCCAATGAGGAATTTTACCACATCATTTGTAACATTATGGATCATGATTATACCGAATGATCCCTTGTCATAATCATACCAATCCACAGTCCATCTATACACTACGGGCCAAAGATGACTTTCATAACAATATAAACACGAGGATAATGACAATGATATAAGAATTCAATTAGAGGCAAACAAAGGATAAATTCTAAAGATTTAAAATTTAATTTATCCAGAATTCAATAATGTCCAAATTGTCAACATGATACTGCTTTATGGAGTAAAATTCAAGAATAATATTGTATCAAAAATGATTTGGACATAAAAGAAATCAATTTTTGTCATGAATAGTACCCTGGATGAATAGTACCCAAGTGAATAGTACTTCAGGAATAGTATCCCGTGAATAGTACTCCGACATGAAAAGGTTAAAACTTATCAAAAATGCTCAGAATAATATTTCCATGAAAAGAAATTGGATGAAGCGCAAATATCAAAGAAGTTCTGATCATTTCAGGAATTATAGAAGCCATACTTACCATAGTAAGTTTAGAGATAGGAATCTTAAATGAACAATATACGAAACTGCAAATGAATTTTCAACTGTCATGCGGTAGTACGCGTAGACAGATCATTTCCATAATTTAATAACAAATGAATACGAAGGGTTATTCACCAGGCATGCGGTAGTCCACGTAGACAGGTTATTCCCACAGAATAATAAAGAATGGAATAACAAAAGGATTTCACCATGCATGCGGTAGTCCGCGTAGACATGTTATTCCAACAGAAAAATAAAGAATAGAATAAAAACCCTTACGCGTATTGAAAGAAATAACTCTCTTCATGAATACGAAAGAAATAATACCCCTTACGAATATGAAAGAAATAATATCTCTTACCTTAGTAGGAGATTGGATACTGCAATAGTGTAGTAACAAAATACTCTTCTTTTTTTCTCTCTGATTCTCTCTCTATAGAATTCTCTTGTGAGTCGTAGTGAATTGGTGAGAATGAAAGAAGAAATACGCTTCTATTTATAGAAGATTTCTAGCTTAGCCCTTGCAATGGGAAGAAGGCGAGTGGAAAGATTTATTTGGTGATGTGAAAAGAAAAGTGGTTTGACGCCTATAATGTGAAACGAAAAATGGTTCGACGCCTGTAATGTGAAACGACAAGTGGTTCGACGCCTGTAATTTGAAACGACAAGTGGTTCGATGCCTGTAGTGTGAAATAACAAGTGGTTCAACGCCTGTAATGTGAAACAACAAGTGGTTCAACGTCTCGTATAGGCAAGTACTATTGGCGAAAGTGACTCTTAGATAATGACATATGGGCCCCATGGAATAAACTAAATTTTTAACAAACGTCTCAAAACAGACTTCTTATTTATATCAAAGATTGAATAAATATTTACTACAAATCATTTTATCTTTAATCAACACATTTTTTTAATCTTTCAACAATTATTCATCATTAATATTATAACTCAAAATATTGACAACCAGATCATTCCCAGGAAAGAGGGGGCATTCCGATAAGGACTTCTCCTAATTGGCGTGCAATTAGGTGACCAAACCCCTTTCCTCGACAGAACTTTCTAGACATCGTCAATAATATAAATAATAATATGAATAACTTTATCGTCTTAATTATTGATTTAATAATATAAAATATTGTGCAGATGATACTGTGATAATAATTGAATCAATAACGTGAAATACTATGCAACAATTACTGTAGCAATAATTGAGTATAACTGAGTGACGTCTTACGTAAGCATCAATTATCAATACCGTGTGCTACTATGCAACCACGCGTATTACTGTACTTTTATCACCGAGTATTTCAATAGTTAACGGTAAAACTTTTGCCGTTATTTTTATAAAAAGATAATTTTGTCATTTTCTAACTCTGACAATAATTCTGTTGTGGGGTCCACCAATGATTGTGTCGTTGTACAAATATTCCCTGACCAAACGAATATTTTATAACAACTTGTTTTACTTTGCAAAATTTTCACATATCACCCTTAACTTTAATCTTTTTATCAATTTAACCATTTACTAAATAAAATAATAATTATAAGAAAATTGAATGCTTTTATTTCATAAAATTCGGGGTCTTACAATCTCCCCTCCTTATAAAATTTTGCCCTCAAAATTGGGGTACGTACCTGGTATGTCGAATAGGTGAGAATACCTTGATTAGATTTTAACTCTTAATGTATAACCTTTGAGCATAAAATATATTCCTTCTTATCCAATATTTTAACAGGTATCTCCTCATACGTTAAATCTTCTGCTATTTCGTCTGGTTCTAATTCAATAATGTGGTTCGGGTCTTCCACATATTTACGTAACATGGATATGTGAAAAATGTATGAACACGACATACTTGGCGGTAAAGCGAGTCTATAGGGCATATTTCCTACTTAATTGAGGATTTCAAATAGGCCAATAAAATCGAGGGTTGAGACTTCCTCTCTTCGTCGATTCTTACTTCCAGAATAACGCCCTCTTGAACCTTCTTCTTGACATTCATCAGCTCTGAGTCTGTAGCTCGAACGGCTTTAACTTTGTCGATTAAAGTCGGTTCTACTCGTATATTTGATTTCATCACGTGGGTCCCTAGATTCTTTAACTTTATCTCCATCCTTTTCAAGTCATACAAAATGGGCATCTATGTTGACAATATCACACTCGTACCCGCATAAGATCTTCTACTCAACGCGTCAGCTACTACGTTCACTTTTCCAGGATGGTATTGAATGGTATGGTCGTACGTAATCTTTCAATAGCTCGAGCCAACGTCTTTGGCACATAATGCTTTCGTTTTAGGTGAAAAAATATTTGAGGGTTTTGTATCAGGTTCAAGGTCGATAAAAAATTTGATTTCACGCTTTGGGGTAGGCTAGGAAATTCTTTAGGGAATACATCAGGAAATTTATTAACAATAGAAATATCATTCAAATCTGACGTATTTTTGTTTAAATATGTGATATGAGCTAAGAAAGCTTGACATTCATTTTTTAATAAACGAAAGGCTCTATGGCTTGATATGATAGTGATTGACTTTAGTGGTTTGGTTGCTTGAATTCACATAATAGGTTAGTTAGGAATATGAAAGCTAACAACCTTACGAAAATAATCATTTTTTTTTGCATGATGAGTAGTTAACCAATCAATCACTAAAATCACATCAAATACAAGTATTTTTAAGGAAATAAGATCGACAGGTAACGTGAGGATGCCAATTTTAATCAAACAAGATTTATAAATAGTGGAGGTAACGAAGATTTCTCCCAACGGAGTTTTAATAGATAAATCAAAGTCTAATTTCTCCGGAGTCAAATTTAAACGTTGAGCACAAGTAGAAGAAATAAAAGAAAGGGTAGAATCGGTATCAAATAAGGTATAAACTTTACAAGAGTTTATTATTAGCTTACCCGTGATAACTTCGTTCGGGTTCCTCGTCACGAAAAAATGCTCTCTTAAACTACCAATTTTTACTTGTCTGGGATATCCTTTGGCGTCACCATCCCAGCTGGACTTGACTTTGCTATAGAGGACATTCCACCCTTAATTTTTTCATCGCAATCCTGATTCATGATTTGAATCATTACTCTCCGATCCATATCGAATTGGGGTTGACCATTTTGTACAGGGTAATTCCGAACTCGATATTGGATTCTACTAATTGCTGTCCAAAAAGCAAAATCCATTTCATCTATTTTGGCCTTACTGGATCGGACATCTTTTTGTACAATATCAATGCGTCGTGCGGCTTTTACCCATGCATCCTTCATTCTCATTCGTTCAGTTGTTTCTTATTTTATCAAAACTTTGATCATAGCTTTATTAGATTTCAGCTCTAATATCTTATACCTTGACAAAGAGTGCTTCTGTTCAAGTATCGCACATCGAGTAACACAATTTTGAATTGTTACATCCCTTTGCTCCACGACTGCCTACCATTCTTCAGCCTGTTCTTCTAACTCATGAATACGATTTTGCAATTCTACATTTTGATCATAAAGTTCTCCTAATAAATCCTCCCCAGGTTCCTTTTCTTCTTCACTCTCAGCTGCTACCTCTGCGACTAGCTCGGGTGAAACTATTAATTCTTCACTCATCACATGGATATCTTTAATTTTTTCTTCGCCTGACATCACATTATCATGGGTATTGATCGTTGGTGACTCAACGGTCTCATGTGCTTCATTGCTGATCTCAACATTTTCAGATGACATTTTTAAACACTACCACAAAATAAGGGTTAATTTACATGCCATATAATATCCCTATATTTTAACTGACCAATTAAATAAAAAATAAACTTAGGTAGGTCATACTAGCGAAGGAATTACCCGCCTCTCCCCTCCTAATTCTAGTCTCACATCTTAACCAGGGATAATATCCCTAAGCTTTGATACCAATTGTGACGCCCCCAAAATAGGTATACATCACCCATTCTGAGTCGCCAAATACATGGTATAGAATACAAATACAAACTTAAATATACAACATGAGCTGTGAGTTTTAATATAAATATTATCTTCTAGACAGTATTCAAACTCAAAATAAGTCCTCAATACAATTATTGATGCACTATTTTACAAAATAGTGTGGACTGCTAAAACAACTATCTTGAACCATCACTCCATACCCCGGCTAGTTCCTGCTAAATTCTCACCTCCTGAGAAGAAAAATGGAACAAAAAGGAAAAGGGTGAGCTCAACTAGCCCAGTAAGAAATATTATGACTAAGATAATGCAAAATAAATTATCCTTGGACTTCAATAGTATAACAACTGATAGAATATAATAGACAATAATTTATAGATCAACAACTGTAGCGGAACAAGCAATCCATTAGAAGAGTCAAGTAGAACATGAAATCTACTATCTTCTATGATGTAAGAGTTTATCATCAGTTTTATCGCCGAGACTCACCTTAATAAATAGTCCACGTCACTGAATTATCCATGCACTACGGGACAAGGATATTCATTAGTATCACGTCCACGAATTATCCTTGCACTACGGGCTAAGGATATTCGTGTAATCATTAATGGTCATGATCGTGCCAATAACTGTCCATCAATGCACTACGTGTAATACGCGAGAATTTCCACGTATTATTAAATGAATATATTAATGGAAATAATATTTTTGTGAATATAAGTGTTATTATTTTGAGAGTCGGTTAAATCGATTGATTCGTATTTGATCAACACGTAATAAGAAGTGTGAATTGACAATGAGGATTGTGAAATGCCTTGTGTGACATATTATGAAAACGAGGAAATTCACTAAGTAGATTAAAACGAGAATTAAGAGGATTAATCGTGTTGATCAGGTGATTTAATATAAGTAATCAATACACTCATAGACTTGTAGTAACACTCTTGTGGGCATCAATTCATGTTGTATAAAACGAGTTTAGCGATGAAAATTGACACGTGCTGAAGCTAAACCACTCTTGCCTTCGTCGAATAGACACCTGTAGCAATGGACGCGTCAAGAAGACATAAACTGCGGCACAACCGCATCGGTTGTCGGGTTGGACAAAACTAATTTTTCTACCTTAGAAATTGAATGAAACAATTATGTGATTTGTGTGACATTGATGAACCATGAAATAAAGTATGTTATGGAATTGTTAAACCATTAATTAATTGTGGTGGAATATTGATTACTTGGTACTTAACTAATAATATGTGATTTCTATTATTTGTAATATATCTATAAATATAATAAGAATTTTATAGATAATCAATGATTATGGAAATACATAAATACCTTCATCAATGATGATTGGGTTAATTAATATTGGTGTTAATTAATCAAGGAAGTGAATACTTTATTTATTTGACATAAATAAAGAAGCTATTAATTTATTAATATAAGATTAACTATCATGTGCATGAGAGCAAGAATACAATTATACTATATAGTGTGGTGTGACATTTGTGTGGCTATATATTAAGTTTTATGAAACTATATTATATTAAGTGGTAATTACTCAAGGAAGTAGTAAATTATTTATTTAACATAAATAAATAAGTTATTAATATAATAAGGTTATAATATGGTTATATGAGTGGTAGAGATAATTATGGAACTACCCAGACAATAATATGTGACTGCGTTATTTTATTGCGTATATTTAATGTACATGGACTATATGATATGAGTGTATAATTAATCCCTAAATTCCTAGTATGGTAACAATTGTACATTATGATTTCATTGTGTGAATTAAATAGACCAAACCAAACCTTAGTTGCTAAAGTTGCTGAGATTTTTCCTATTGTCCCAAATTAAGTGTCACCAATTACAATAAACAATGTTCAAAACTCTCTTTATGTAAACTTTCTAGCTGCTAAATACTAGGTGATCATTACTAAGCTAAGTGGCTGGTAAGGGTTGTTAAACTACTCTTCATGAACCTATGTGTTCTTCCATTGCACCATGGACTCCAAAATTGTGTAAAGCCAATGACTAGTTCATGCCCCTTCTATAAATACAAGCTTAGTTTTAGTTTTTGGGTTACTTAAACTTGTCTGGTAATTCTAAGTGTAGAGTATGAGTTGTTGAGTTATTTTAGAAGCATACTCAAAGCATAGGAAGTTCAATTCAAGCTCAAGAAGGTATAAGTTTTAACTATGCTCTTGAAATGGGTTTTGTTTGATTCTTGAGGTTTCTTGAATTCATTTGTTAATTGATATGAATAATCATGTTATAAGGTGTTTAGGAAGTACTAGCATGTATAAACACTTTAGTAAAAGTTGAAGCATGCTTGAATCATTGGAAAATAAGTTGGAAATTTTGCTGCAAAACAGAGCAGGCATACTACTTCTGAACTTGACTGGCATGCAATTGCTACAGTTATCTTGGGGTCAACAATTGCTGTAGTGCCTCGTAACCGATTGCTAGTTTTGTTCATGCTACATGTTAAGAACTTGATGTTATGACTTAATTAATTTCATAAAAAGAGGTATAACATGAGGTATAAGGTGTTCGTACATAGTGTGAAGTGTTCAACGTGATTTGATAAAAGATCTTTAATGAAGACCTTAAGTTTTGAAAACAAACTTTATTAAAATTCATGATCTGTAGATTTTGGGCTTAGTAATGTATATACATGACTGATCTCACACATAATGGAGCATGATGCATGATTCTTAGTTCCTTGTTCATGTCTACCTTCTTAGGCTTTGTGTTAAGAAAAGGTTTTCGAGAAAAAGCTTAGTATAGTGAGCTAATATGCATAACCACTACATGATGTATATTCTAATTTTGCAAGAATGTTAATATAACTTAGAAATACATGAATAAACCAATTTCTTGTGTTTATGTGATTAGTAAGGAAACATGAGCATGTTGAACCTACTAGTAAGCTTTGAATGTGAATATTGTCAAGATACCTTGAGGACTAGAGTCTGACATTTGTGATCATGTTTGATGACACTCTTAGACTTACTCATGTAGTATAACCATAGATATACCATGCTTGTGTGTTCTATTTCTAGAAAATCATAAACGAAGAATATTTTTAACTAAAGCGGTGTTAGTTTCTTATATGTGTTTTGAATACTCACAAGCATGCCTAAAATGAGTTTTATAACTATCTTGTATGTTTAGAGAGCAAACATGATAGACTTTGTGGGTTCATGACCTTGAATGGCCTTAACTTGTTGAAATATTTAAATTAGAAATGTATCATAAAGAGGGAACCTAGATTGACTTGATAAGCATGAAAGGACCCTTAACATGATACATATATCATGTATGCTTATTTTTGGGCAGTGGGGACGAGAGACCACAAGGCGGCGGTGAGTATTGGCATAGCAGAGGGACAAGCAATTTGTATGCAAATCCCGATGTAAAATCCCAAATTTTACGAATAAAGATTTAAATTTCTCGAAATATTTTTTTTATTATGGTGTGATTTAATATAATGTTATAGTTGTGGTTAATATTTATAAATTTTGCAAAGTATGCAAGTTGTTATATAATATTCGATTAGTTGGGAAATATTCTTTTTGTTGGGGAATATCCAAATGCGACGGTACAATCATTGGTGGACCCATAGCGGAATTATTATCCGGATTGAAAAGCGACAAAAATATTTTATTGAAAATAACGGCGAAAGTTTTACAGATTAATCTTGTTGAACTACTCGGTAGTAAAAAGTACGATGTCGTGTGGTTGCATAGTAGTAGCGATAGTACTGCGGTATTGATTATTGATGCTTACGTGAGAAGTCACTCGGTTTTATTCAATTATTGCTCTGATAATTGCTGCATAGTATCTCACGTTATTTGATTCAATTATTGTCAATAGTTTATATATTATTAAATCAATAATTGAGACGACGAAGTTATTAACATTATTATTTGCAATATTAACGATGTCTAGAAGTTACGCGAGGAGAGGTTTGGTCACTTAATTGCTTGCGCTTGATAGGGAGAAATCCTTATTGGAAAGCCCCCTCTTTCTGAGGAGCGACACAGTCGATTAATAGTCTGAATTATAATAATGATAATAAAGTTTGTTTTATTAGTATTATTAATGTAATAAAACAGAAAAGCTTTTTATATAAAACAAAATACTTTTATAAAGTTATTTATTTTATTAGACAATAATTAGAATATATTATATTTTATTATGCATAGTAGTGTTTTGCATAGTAAAATTTTTTATATAAAATAGAATACTTTTATAAAATTATTTGTTTTATTAGACAATAATTAGAATATATTATATTTTATTATATAGTGTTTTTTTTTCATATATAGTGCCTGCATAGTGTTTTCATAGTAAAATCTTTTTATATAAAACAAAATACTTTTATAAAGTTATTCGTTTTATTAGATTATAAATAGAATATATTATATTTTATTTAAAAAGATTTTGTTTTATTAGAATATTTTATTAAATTAATCTGGACCGTCCGTTTAAAAGTGAATCAATCTAGACCGTTCATGAATTAGTTACTATTCAATCCATTCTCCTATAAATAGAAGCTCATTCCTTCATTATTTCTTACGAAACCACTGAAACTCTAGAGAGAGAAACTGTAGAGAGAATTCTTCTTCTATAATCTTGAGCTTATTTCTTTAGAGTTTAAGAAAGCTTTGAGCGTAGTGCATGTTTTCTTCAAGTATGTCCCTACCCTGCCCGTCAGAGTACTCTTCTTTATAAGGTAAGGGATATTATTTGTTATACCGTAAGAGGTATTATTTCTTTCGTATTCATGAAGAGAATTTCTGTTATTCTATTCTTTATTATTTTGTTGGAATAACTTTTATATCTGGGGACTACCCTATACTTGGTGAAATTCTTACATTATTCCATTCCTTATTATTACATTGGAATAACTTTGTATATATGCCAAGTACCACATACATGGTGAAATTCTTCTATTATTCGTTCTTTATTATTTTGTCGGAATATATCTCATTCTATGCGTTTACGCGTGACACAGTTCCATTATTTATCATTTATTGGAATAACACATGCATGCGATCTATCGCATGCATGGTGAATTATGTTGTTATTTCATTATTTATTATTTCGCCGGAATATCCTATCCGCAATGTTTTCGCATGACACAGTTCCATTATTTATTATTACATCGAAATATCGTCATGCAATGCGTTTACGCATGACACTGAGTTCCATTCTTTATTATTACATTGGGAATAACACATGCATGCATGCGATCTATCGCACGCATGGTGAATCATACATTATTCCATTCGTTATTATTACATTTGGAATAACACGTATATATGGATTACCACATGCATGGTGAATAATCCTTTATATTCATTTCTTATTAAATTGTGGAAATGATCATTTACGTGGATTATGATGAAAGTCATAATATAAGCATTGAATTTGTTGATTATGATGAAAGTCATAATAAAAGCATTGGTGATGAAAATCATGGGTATATGTAGTATTAGTAAGTGTTATGATAAGTTATGTTGGTTATTATGTGAAAACATGAAAGTTTCTTAGAAATCACAAAGTATTAAAAATCAGATTTTGGTGAAAATAGAATATGAAATTCAATTGACCATATCTCCTATTCTATTTTGAATTTTTGAGTGTGGTCAAGTCCTAAACTTAGATCTATGAGTTTTCTAACTTATCCAAGTGGAATCACTTGGAAAAGGTGTTGTAGATTTTTTGTGTGGGTGATTTTAGCAAAGGAATCAAAAGCTGAAAATTTCAAAAAGGCTCTTGCCTGAGAAGTTTAAAAAGGGTTGTTTTGGCCACTTAATTTGTGAGAAAAATTCCGGCCTTTTGGGACATGAAAATATATGGTATAAAGTACCTCTGTCCAAAAATGAGCTCATTCGACTTAAAATAAGCAAGTTATGACCATTTCAATATTTAGGTTTTTTTTTTGAAAAATGCTATAATAGGAGTTCTATAACTCTCGATGACCATGAAATTTAAAGCTGGAAGATCACGTTAACATGTATAAGATCCTGCCAAGATTTGGGAATTTTGGAGTTAAACTTGAGGTAGCTAATTTCTTAAGGAATTAATTAGAAATTGATTTTTGAAAAATAGTAAATGAATTTTAAAAATTAGAGAAAAATATATGTTCAATATGGGACTATATTACTGTTAAATCCGAGAAAAGAAATATTTTTGGGATGATTTGGTATTTTCATGAAAATGAACTAGTTATGAGTAAATGAATTAAATATGTTATGTGAAGTAACAAAATTGGTAAATAGGATTTTATGGCTTGGAAATCCTATATAGGGTATATCTGATTTTTGATAAGGATTTGATCATTGGTGATGAAATCTTATGAGTATGGCATTTTGAATGATTAAATGCATTATTTGGTAAAGTGTAAACAATTAAAATAAATTGTTTATAAGTTTAAGAAGTGATTAAAATATTGTTATAATATTAATAATATTAGATTATGAGTTTATTAAGTGATTGATAATATTTGGATAAATTTAAAGTCTTTAAATATTTATCCTTGTTTTTCGTTTGATTAATGCTTATATCATTGTCATCATTCTCATGTTTATATTGATGATAAAAGTCATCTTTGGCTTACGTGCGTAGATGGACTTGGTGTGATTATGACGAGGATTATTCGGTATAGTCATGAGTAGTAATGTGACGAATGATGTGGTAAAAATCCTCGGTGGCTTTGTGTAGTGCGTTGATGGGCGATTTTTTGGTATGATTATGACTAGAGGATTATTCGGTATAGTCATGACCATTGATGATTTAATGAATATCCTTGGCCCGTAGTGCAAGGATGATTCGATGATGTGGTTTATTTATTAAGCTGAGTCTCAGCGATAAAGAAATTGATGAAAACATTTTAAATCATAGAAGATAGTAGATTTTATTCTCTACTTGACTTTTCTAATGGATTGCTTGTTTGTTTTGAGTTAAACTTGATGTCTATTGTATTTTATCGGTTTAACATTGTTGAAGGCTAATGATAATTTATACGCATTATCTTAGTCATAATATTTCTTCTTGGGCTAGTTGAGCTCACCCTTTTTGCTTTCATTGTTCTCTTGAGAAATGAGAATATAATTTGGGACGAGTCGGGGAAGCGGATTGATGATCGGATGATAGCATTAGTAGTCCTCACTATTCTATAAAATAGTGTGATAATAAATGTAATGAGGATTTGAATTTGAGTTTGTATATCATCATGAGGACTCCATTGAGAGTGGATATTATCAGAAGGCAATATTCTTGTTTAAACTCTCGGTTTATGTTTTGTCGTATTTTTACGACGGTTGTATAATTAAGTTGTATTTGATTTATGTACCATGTATTTGGCGACTTCAAGATGGGTGATATACCTACCTATTTTTGGGGCGCGTCACGGTTGGTATCAAAGCTTAGGGATATGATCCCCTGGTGAGATGTGAGGCGAGAACTAGGAGGGAGAGGCAGGGAATTTCTTAGCTAGTATGACCTACCTAAGTTTATTTGGTATTTAATTAGTCGGTCAGAGTGTAGGGATAATATGTGATATATTAATTAGCTCTTGTTTTGTGGCAGTGTTTGAAAATGGTAGCTGAAAATGTTAACAATGGAGTGAATGAGACCATTGAGACACCTTTAATCACTAACTAGGTTAATGTGATGTCAGACGATGAAGAAATTAGAGATATCTACGTGGTAAGTGAAGAACTAATTGTTGCACTTTGAGAGCTAGTTGAGAGGTAGTAAGTTGAGTGAGTGAGGAAGAAGAGGAACACGAGGAGAATTGGTTAGAAGAATTTTATGATCGAAATTTAGAATTACAAAATCTAATTCATGAGTTGAAAGAGCAGGCTGAAGAACGGCAGGCGGTTGTGGAGCAAAGAGATACAACAATTCAAAATTGTGTTACCCGATGTGCGATGCTTGAACAGAAGCACTCTTTGGCAGAATATAAGATATTAGAAATTTGGAATCGAGAATCTTATGATCAAAGTTACGATGAAAGAAGAAGCAAATGAGCGAATGAGAATAGATGATGCATGGGTAAAAAAAGACGACGACGCGTTGATATTGTAGAAAAAGGCGTCCGATCTAATAAGGCCAAAATAGATGAAATGGATTTCGCTTTTTTGGATGACAATTGGGAGAATCAACATCGAGTTGAATTACCACATGCAGAGCGGTCAACCCCAATTCGACATGGATCGGAGAATAATGATTCGAATCATAGATCAGGAATGTGACGAAGCAATTAAGGGTGGAATGTGCTCTACGGCAAAGTTAAGTCCAACTGGGATGTCCCAAACAAGTCAAAAGACGGTAGTTTAAGTGAGAGCGTTTGTCAAGGAACCCAAACGAAGTTATCACGGGTAAGCTAATCATAAACTATAGCAAAGTTTATACTTTATTTGATACTGGTTCTACCCATTCTTTCATTTCTACTACTTGCGCTTAACGTTTAAATTTGAGTCTGGAGAAATTAGACTTTGACTTATCTGTTGAAACTCCATTGGGAGAAACCTTCGTTACATCCACTATTTATAAGTCTTGTTTGATTCAAATCGGTAATCGCACGTTACCTGCCGATCTTATTTCTTTGAAAATACTTGCATTTGATGTGATTTTAGGGATTGATTGGTTAACTACTCATCATGCTAAAATCGATTATTTTTGTAAGGTTGTTAGCTTTCATATTCCTAACCAACCTATTATGCGAATTCAAGCAACCAAACCACTAAAATCAATCACTATCATCTCAAGCCATAAAGCTATTCGTTTATTGAAAAATGGATGTCAAGCTTTCTTAGCTCATGTCATGGATTTAAAGAAAAATACATCAGATTTGAATGATATTTCTATTGTTAATAAATTTCCTGACGTATTTTTGAAGACTTCTTAGCCTACTCTAGAGCGTGAAATCGAATTTTGTATTGACCCCAGTACAAAACCCATTTCGTATAACTTACAAATGATGAAGAAAGAGTTAAAGACTCTAGGGACCCACATGAAGATAACGAATATACAAGTAGAATCGACTTTAATCGATAAAGTTAAAGCCGCTCAAACTACACACCTGGAGCTGATGAATGTGAAGAAGAAGGTTCAAGAAGGCGTTATCTCAACCCTCGATTTTATTGGCCCATTTAAAATCCTTGATCAAGTAGGAACTGTGGCCTATAAACTCATTTTACCGCCAAATATGTTGCGTGTTCATAATGTTTATCACGTACCGATGTTACGTAAATATGTGGATGACCCGAACTACATTATTGATTTAGAACCGAACAAGATAGCGGAAGATTTAACGTATGAGAAAATACTTGTTAAAAGCTTGGATAAGAAGAAACATATTATACGCTAAAAGGTTATTTAGAAATATGATGAGGTATCCTCATCTGTTCAGCATATCTGGTACGTACGTAAATTTTGAGGGCAAAATTTCATAAGGAGGGGAGATTGTAAAATCCCAAATTTTACGAATAAAGATTTAAATTTCTCGAATTTTTTTTTATTATGGTGTGGATTTAATATAATGTTATAGTTGTGGTTAATATTTATAAATTTTGCAAAGTATGCAAGTTGTTATATAATATTCGATTGGCCGGGAAATATTCTTTTTGTCGGGGAATATCCGTACGACGGTACAATCATTGGTGGACCACACAACGGAATTATTGTCGGATTTAGAAAACAACAAAAATATTTTATTAAAAATTACGGCGAAAGTTTTCTAGTTATCTTATTGAACTACTTCGGTAGTAAAAGTACGATGTCTGGCGTGGTTGCGTAGTAGCACACGGTATGATGATTATTGATGCTTACGTGAGAAGTCACTCGGTTTTGTTCAATTATTGCTACGATAATTCGATAGTATCTCACGTTATTTGATTCAATTATTGTCAATATTTTATATATTATTAAATCAATAATTGAGATGATGAAGTTATTAATATTATTATTTGCAATATTAACGATGTCTAGAAGTTACGCTTAAGGAGAGGTTTGGTCACCTAATTGCGGCATGCATGATAGGAGAAATCCTTATTGGAAGCCCCCTCTTTCTGGGAGCGACTTGGTAGATTAATAGTGTGAATTATAATAATGATGATGAAGTTTGTTTTATTAGTATTATTAATGTAATAAAAGCAGAAAACTTTTATATAAAACATAATACTTTTATAAAGTTATGTTTTTTTATAAAGTTATTTATTTTATTTTGTTTTGTATAAAATCTTTTTATATTAGAATACTTTTATAAAGTTATTTTATTAGACAATATTAATATATTTTATTTTATTATGCGCATGTTTGCATAGTATCTTTTACTGTAGTTTTTATAGTAAAATCTTTTTATATAAAACAAAATACTTTTATAAAGTTATTCGTTTTATTAGATTATAAATAGAATATATTATATTTTATTTAAAAAGATTTTGTTTTATTAGAATATTTTATTAAATCAAATTGGACCGTCCGTTTAAAAGTGAATCAATCTGGATAGTTCATGAATTAGTTCTTATTCAATCCATTCTCCTATAAATAGAAGCTCATTCCTTCATTATTTCTTACAAATTCACTTAAAACTCTAGAGAGAGAAACTATAGAGAGAATTCTTCTTCTATAATCTTGGCGTATTTCTTTAGAGTTTAAGAAAGCTTTGAAGCGTATTGCAAGTTTTCTTCAAGTATACCCCGCCCTACCCGTTGAAGTACTCTTCTTTATAAGGTAAGGGATATTATTTGTTTGTCTTAGTAAAGAGGTATTATTTCTTTTCGTATTCATGAAGAGAACTTCTGTTATTTCATTCTTTATTATTTTGTTGGAATAACCTGTATACGGGGACTACCCTATACTTGGTGAAATTCTTCTGTTATTCCATTCCTTATTATTCTATTGGAATAACCTGTATATGCGAAGTACCACATACATGGTGAAATTCTTCTATTATTACATACTTTATTATTCTTTCGGAATATCCTGTCGATGCATTTACACATGTCCTGGTTCCATTATTTATCATTCTATTGGAATAACCTGTCTATGCAGTCTATCGCATGCATGGTGAATTATGTTGTTATTCCATTATTTATTATTCTGTCAGAATATCCTGTCCGTGCGTTTACGCATGACCAGGTTCCATTATTTATTATTCTATCGGAATATCACGTATGCGTTTTACATGACTGGTTCCATTCTTTATTATTACATTGGGAATAACACATGCATGCGATCTATCGCGCACATGGTGAATCTTACATTATTCCATTCGTTATTATTACATTTGGAATAACTTTGTTTATGTGGATTACCACATGAATGGTGAATAATCCTTTATATTCATTTCTTATTAAATTGTGGAAATGATGCATTTACGTGGATTATGATGAAAGTCATAATATAAGCATTGATTTATTGATTATGATGAAAGTCATAATAAAAGCATTGGACTGATGAAAATCATGGGTATATGTAGTTTTAGTAAGTGTTATGATAATTTATATTGGTTATTATGTGAAAACATGAAAGTTTCTTAGAAATCACAAAGGATTGAAAATCAGATTTTGGTGAAAATGGAATATGAAATTCAATTGACCATATCTCCTATTCTATTTTGAATTTTTGAGTGTGGTCAAGTCCTAAACTTAGATCTATGAGTTTTCTAACTTATCCAAGTGGAATCAGCGGAAAAGGTGTTGTAGATTTTCGTGTGGACTGATTTTAGCAAAGGAGTCAAAAACTAAAAATTTCCAAAAAGGCTACTGCCCAGAGGTTTAAAAGGGTTGTTTTGGCCACTTAATTTGTGAGAAAAATTCCAGCCTTTGGGACATGAAAATATATGGTATAAAGTACCTCCTGTCCAAAAATGAGGTCATTCCGACTTAAAATAATCAAGTTATGACCATTTCAATATTTAGGTTTTTTCGACGAAAAATGCTATAACCGGAGTTCTATAACTCCGATGACCATGAAATTTAAACTGGAAGATCACGTTAACATCTATAAGATCCTGCCAAGATTTGGGAATTTCTGGAGTTAAACTTGAAGTAGCTAATTTCTTAAGGAATTAATTAGAAATTGATTTTTGAAAAATAGTAAATGAATTTTAAAAATTCCGAGAAAAATATATGTTCAATATGAGACTATATTCTGTTAAATCTCAGAAAAGAAATATTTTTGGAACTGATTTGATATTTTTCATAAAAATGTACTAGTTATGAGTAAATGAATTAAATATGTTATGTGAAGTAACAAAATTGGTAAATAGTTTTATGGCTTGGGAATCCTATATAGGGTATATCTTGATTTTTGATAAGGGATTTGATCATTGGTGATAAAATCTTATGAGTATGGCATTTTTGAATGATTAAATGCATTATTTGATAAAGTGTAAATAATTGAAATAAATTGTTTATAAGTTTAACAAGTGATTAAAATATTGTTATAATATTAATAATATTAGATTATGAGTTTATTAAGTGATTGATAATATTTGGATAAATTTAAAGTCTTTAAATATTTATCCTTGTTTTCGTTTGATTAATGCTTATATCATTTTCATCATTCTCATGTTTATATTGATATAAAATTCATCTTTGGCTTACGTGCATAGATGAACTTGGTGTAATTATGACCAAGGATTATTCGGTATAGTCATGACCGTAATGTGACAAATGATGTGGTAAAAATCCTCAATGGCCTGTAGTGTGTTGATTGATAGTTTTTGGTATGATTATGACCAGGGATTATTCGGTATAGTCATGACCATTGATGATTTAATGAATATCATTGGCCCGTAGTGCAGGGATGATTCGATGATGTGGTTTATTTATTAAGCCGAGTCTCAGCAATAAAGAAATTGATGAAAACATTTTAAATCATAGAAGATAGTATATTTTATTCTCTACTTAACTTTTCTAATAGATTGTTTATTCCGCTGCTGTTAAACTTGATGTCTATTGTATTTTATCAGTTTAACATTGTTGAAGGCTAATGATAACTTATTCTGCATTATCTTAGTCATAATATTTCTTACTGGGCTAGTTGAGCTCACCCTTTTTGTTTTCATTGTTCTCTTCAGGAAATGAGAATATAGCTAGGACGAGTCGGGGAACGGATTGACAGTCCAGATGATAGCATTAGTAGTCCTCACTATTCTATGAAATAGTGTGATAATAAATGTAATGAGGACTGAATTTGAGTTTTTGTATCTTGCATCATGAGGACTCCATTGAGAGTGGATATTCTCTAGAAGGCAATATTCTCGTTTAAACTCTCAGTTTATGTTTTGTCGTATTTTACACGACAGTTGTATAATTAAGTTGTATTTGATTTATGTACCATGTATTTGGCGACTCAAGATGGGTGATGTATACCTATTTTTGGGGCATCACACCCAGGCTTATCCATGGCGCAGCTGCGCCAGTCTGAAGTCAGGACTTGGTCAGTTTTGAAATCTAAACTTTAGCAGTCAACTTGTATGGTACCTAAAATGCTAGAGGTGGTTTAAAACCTACTGATATATATATATATATATGTGTGTGTGTGTGTGTGTGTGTGTGTGTGTGTGATGCTTAGATGATAAGTTGGTGTTTGTCTTGTAATGGAAAGTCCATGAGTAAGAATATCTTAAACTTCAACATTCTTAAATTGTTTATGAAGTAACTAGGGATTTGATGTCGTATGAACTGATTTTATACCATATGTGCATACTTGAATTGTGTCAAGCTTGTTTAAAGACTGTCTTAGCTAATGAACATTGTGAACATATAATACATTATAAATAGGATTCGAAAGTGTTGATTTCTTAAAGTGGATAAACTATGCTTAAGGCAAGTTCCCTAAACTTACTCTAATTATTATTGAGCGAGTTTCCTTGAACTTCACTCTTGATTGTGCAAGTTCCTTGCACCCTACTTTTAAGCTTATCTTGTGAATGTAAGTTATCCCGCTTATTCGTTCAATCGAGCTAGTATGCTTAAATTCTTGTGAAAGTTATTATTCATGTTGAGCTTAGTATTGTTCTTGAATATTATGAAGGAGTCGATGCCATTTGATTCGGCTAGACTATTTGCATGTTTATAAAACTGTCCAAACCAATTGATTGGTGCGGAAATCTTGAAAACTGAGTTGAACAACTGTAACACCCCCTTTCCGAAATAGAAAGAGAGGTTACACAAAACTCAACAAAACTAATGAATATATATAACAAGGCTCTAAATCACAAAAGAATAATCTCATAATGATTAAATGTCATACGACAAACCATAATAAATGCCACACAGGCTCAAACCACAATCTGAACTAATTATTACAACTCTTAATAGATCAATCTATCATAGCCTAACAAAATATAAATAAACCATTGGATAGAAGGAAGCTCCCGTCACACTTGCCCTTGATCCCCCTGATTACCTGCCGGAAGAAAAACACAGCATAAGCCAAATGCCCAGTACGGATATAGAATAAAAGAATAATGAAATGAAATAACTAACACAATTAATTGAACTGAACTGTAACGAACAAAACCAACACAACGAAATGATAGGCTGAATCAAATGGCTGGGTGTTATTTCATACCGAGCTCAAAATAAATATTAATATACCTTGCCACACAGGCAAGTCAAATAATGCCACATAGGCAATCAAAATGATGCCACACAGGCAATCACACATTGGACTGCGCAATCCAGATGCGTGCAAAATCGGAAGGCATGTTTGGCACAAACATCACCACTCTGCAGAATAGAACAGAACAAAAAACTAGGGTCGACCCATACGCCTCCCACAACAAAACACCAAATGGCCAACTCCCACCGGAGCACAAAATGGAGACGTCGTGGACTGATCACACAGCCACGGAAGGTGTCATGCCTCGGTGGCAAGAGGACATGCCTGTGGTACCCCCACAGGTGGTTATAGCTCAGGTATACCCTACAGTATTCTAACAAGGATATCATGTCACAACACATGTAACATAATATCAACAAAAAGGGTTTCTAATATGTACATAAACTAAAATGAATCATCAACTCAAAGTCTCCAAAAATATTAACATGTACTTTCTACGAGAATCAACATAAATACAAAAGATGATACACTAGATCAAGAGTACAAACATGAGTTCTAAGTATCAATACCAAACGGAACTATCAAAATAAATTGACAAGGAATAATTATGAGATGCAATATTAAATTTCAAAACGAATAACGAAACGAACAAATTAAAAACAAAAGAGTCTCGCTGAAAAAGTACGGAATCCGTACCTAGATTGAGCAATGTAATATCCAAAATTATTATCCCAATATAGTTTGTTAAATTCCTTCTGTTCTAACTAATTTAAACAAAATAATAATAAATAATATAAGTATACATACCAACTGTATATCTAAAAAAAATTAATGTTTTTTTTTTCGAATTACAAAACATTATAAAATTTTACTAAATTAATATAACCATTATACATAATCAATGTCATAGCTTATACCTTAATAATTGATAGTCTTGTAAATTTTATACATAAATAATAATTTAATTAAGGAACCCAATTTCTCACATTCATGTCATAAAGAATGACAACGCAGGTTATGAATATATATACGCAGGTTATATATATGCAGGTTATTACTAGTTTTCATATTCACTGTATTAGTACATCAATGGAATCATTCACCTATACTATTATAGCATAATCTACATATATCTAGAATGGATGCCCAAAATAGCAACATAACTTTATAATTTCCACCACGTGAGCATTCTGTCATTGACTAGCCTCAATAGTTTTATATGTATTATGATCATTCTCCAATTCCAATTGCAAAACAAAATTACATCAACCACAATAAGTTACATACCGGAGAAATTAGATATCAGAATATCGCCGCCCTTTTTCTCTATCCTTTTTCCCTTCAGTCAATTCGTGTTAGACGTAATGTTGAGAAAATTAGGTTTTAGACATTTATTTATTTATTAATTAATTTTATTAACTCACCTAATTTTAATAGGATTTATTATTACCCACATTTAATTAAATTAAACCCAATTAATTTTAAGGCCCAAATTGTACTAAATTAATTTACCCATAACTTATTAATACATTAGCCCACAAAAATTAAATGACTATTTTGACCCAAAATAAATGACAAAGTCTAATAAATATGTTTTAAAACAAAGTAATTTTTTTTATTTAATTATTATATTATTTTTTTTCAGGTATTACATCAACCCTTTTGGTAAGGGAAGTGTATGTTGTCGGAAATCCTGACACATAAATTGATATTATTGTGGTGTTATGCATAACATAAAGTATTGTAGACTGATCATCTATAGTACTTGATATTTTTGGGTTTTTTAACTCTAGTGGAAGTTCAATAGTCCTTAGTGACTACTTAGTATAAATTGTTTATTCAATTAGATACATTGATAGTCGTTGAATTCATATATCTCTGTTGATTTATATTGAATTATCGTTCTTATTCCAAGAATTGTTGATATTCACTATTCATGATATTATTTTAACACTCTGAACTATCTTAGAGATGATACTTCGATATTTCAAACTCGTGTTAAGAAACTCATTACCCTTGTTGTATATTACTTGCTGGGCAATTTGTGCTCATCCTTGTTTATTTAAAACCTTTCAGTTAAGGAGCAACAGGGAGGTGTCTCTGGAACAGACAAGGGCAAGGGCAAGGCTACCGACTAGCTTGTTCCTTTTATGTTTAAGATTATTATGTTGAATTAAGACTATTTCAGACTATGTTTAAACTTAAGTAGGATTATGTAATAGGTCTTTATTCGATACTATTATGTAATCTATTAAGTATTGTAGGTTGCGAGACTTGGGGGAATAATTATAATAAATCATTGTATATTATTCTAAATTAGATTTTCCGTTATGAATGTGTTATTTTAGTTATTATGGTAATGCCATGAGAACGTGATGAACCGAATTCGAGTGACCAAGTGGAGGTCCGAATTTGGGGGCGTCACGGGTTGGTATCAAAGTCGTAGTTATAAACCTTAGGAGCAAGTGTCCTTAGATTATAACTCGGGAGAACTTAGAAGTTAGGAAGGAGATAAAACTCATGTAGAGTTTTCCTTGAGAGACTTAGTGTGTTATGAAATGTAATTTCATTCTATACAATGAACTTATGTTTATTTAACATTCTAATGGAGTTGTTGTATGTGTTGTCTTATGTTGGTGATTGTAGGATGACTGACATGGGAGGACCTAGTCGAGTAATAGAGGAGGAGCCGCGTGATATCCACGTAGTGTTTGAGACACCCTTGATAGCGGAGCCTATTTCAGTAGTAACCCCTTTTGATGATGACGATGAGGAGGAGGTGCAGTCTGATCCGGAGGAGGAGCCTGAGACTATGATGGACTCCGACGAGGTTAATTTTGAGGATCTGATGTTAGGAGAGTATGGGGAGCAGATTTTGGAGTTAGGATGTAAAGTAGAGAAGCTAGAGGATGAGGCTAGGGATAGGAAGTCTGCGTTCCAGAAGTTGAGGGACGAGGACCATCAAATAAAATTGGCTATGCAAGAGATGGAGGTTGAGATTGCTCACCGTAAGGAAGCAGGGATCCAGATGGAAGTTTTGTTTCACCGAGCGGTGGAGAGGAATGTTGAGGTGGCAGGAAAGCTAAAAGAATTAGAACATAAGATTTTGAGTGAGAGGACGGAGAAGGAGGCTCTTTGAGCTCAGTTAGAGATGGAGGTGATGGATAGGATTCAATTCGAGGAGAAGTGGGAGGAGGCCAATGATAGGGCAGATGATCTAGAAGATGAGGTGTGGCGCAAGAGGAGGAAGGTGAATAAGATGGACTATGCTCTATGCACGGCCTTGGAGAGGTTGGTCGATGGGGTAAATCACTACCCGGCGGAGCAAAGACAGACCCGACACACCATAAGTAGAGATATGGTGGTGTAAATCACACAGAAGGAATATCAGACCGTCGTAAAGCGTGGGATGTTAGATTGAGTCTAGAGGGAAAAGATCAGTAGTGTAGTATTTTTATTTACGTGTTATTAATATGTTGTTGTAATCTCAGTCTTTTGTGTAGGATGAGAGATAATGGTAACCCCAACTTTTGAAAATTGTAACGACCCCAAAATTCATACAATTTAATTCTCGACTTCGGTCGTTAATAATACATTCAACCTCTAATATTATATCATTAAACGATAATACAACTATTGAAATTTTCAGAATAATTAAAATTTTCTATTACAAACTATCCTCATTCCCAAAACCTTCAACCTTTACATCTAAATATCTCAGAATTATTTTAGTACTACAATAGTTTATATCGCAAAACGATATTACAATTCAACATTAATACATTATTCGGAACCTTAAACATGGTTCAAATAATAATAACACAATCAAAGTGTATAAATCTTCAAGTATCACATCTGACTCATGTCTTTCAAGTAACACATAACTTTACCTTGAATCTTGAACCTGCAAAAGTGGTTATTTGCAAGGTTGAGCTCGATGACCAAAGAAAATCTAACAGTTTTCATGCATCACATAACACATAATAACATGCTCGATATACATCTCATAAACATTGGACTAATATAACATACATGTTGTAGTTCATATAACAAGTATAAAGATTGAGTTCCTTACTCAATCAACATTCATTAGTCAATCAACGTAGTCATAAATTGACTTTAACATTTCATACTTTCAACATTAATATAACACACCATGTTATTTGCAATAAAGATTTCAAACAGTTCATCATCAAATTCACGTAGCAAATAAAAACTAAAAGACTTGCCTTGATCGTTGTTTACCAATAACAGTTTAACACCTTACAGTTATCTGTACTTCACGTGCCCTACACAATTATATAATCATTCACATCAACTATTAGTCACATAGCAACGCATAGTAGTTGTAATGTAAACTTTACTCTACGACTCATAACCCTTCCTATCATAAATACACAATGTTCAATTTGATTGTTTTAATTTTTGACTTATATCTCACTATATTTCGTACTCGAAGTTCATTCAAGTGTTTAAGTCTTGCTAGGAATCATTATTGGTTTTATATTAAACCCATTTCATACCTTATAATGTTCATTTCATTTGACTTGAAACACTTTTTAAGTTCATTAAAACTTGGCACGACGTTTCGACGTTCATTCGTCACATAACCGATTCGTCTCTCATGTGTGTGCTTAGTATTCTTATACAACTTATCTAATACATCATTTATTAATGTTAAACATCAGTATATTTACTAATGTTCATGTTTTATAACTTAGGATAACATCTTTTATCGTCAGGAGCACTACATTTGCATATGTGCATTCCCGACGCCCTCCGATTGCCTCCTAATACATATCAGTCCCACAAATGACCATTTTGACCCCTGTTCCCGACCTCAAATTGAAACACTTAAAGAACAAAAGTTGTTGGTCTATTCGTCCTCATTCTGGATCATCTTGAAACACCAAAATCAGAGTTCGTATGAAAATGTTATGGCTATTTTACTACAGGAGGTCAAAATAGTCCGACCTAGACTACTGTTCCGGCCCTGGGGCGCAAGAACTAAGTCAGGTAGTGGCGCTGCAGTGCAAAATTGGTATTTGAAGCGCTGAAGTTCTGGTTGTGGCTTTGATTTTTTATATTTGAGGCACGAAAATCGAAATGAGTGGCCAAATTTAGGCGCTAAGGCTCCGAATTACAGAACACCCAAAATGAAAAATAGACGCTACTGTATCTTAATTTCTAACACCAAGTAACATATATAATTTATGCAACTTACACATAAACTTCACCAAGCATACATATACTAATTTAGCACAACTTAAACCACAATTTTAGAAAATTAAAATACTGGGATAACATATTTAAAAACCAAAACACCATTTTTGATATTTCTGACACAGTGAATACTTTAATACCAATTTGATTCCTTTCAACTACGTTCTCTGTAATTCTTAACAAACTAATTAACATAGCCATAGTTCAATTTCACATATTAACTCAAAATCCAATACTAATTTTGTTATCCTACAAAACATGTTCATGCATATATTAACTGAAAAACCAAATTCTTTTCTTGCAGACTTAATTTAGCATACAATCTTATATGTAAAATCCTAAATTTTATGAATAAAGATTTAAATTTCTCAAAATATTTTTTTGAATATTATGGTGTGAGTTTGAGATAATGTTATAGTTGTGGGTATTATTTATAAATTTTGCAAAGTATGCAAGTTGTTATATAATATTTGATTGGTCGGGGAATATTCGTTTTAACAGGGAATATTAAATTACCGACGCCAAGAATCATTGGTGGACCCCACAACAGAATTATTGTCGGATTGAGAAAATGACAAAAATATTTTTATGAAAATAACGACGGAAGTTTTACCGTTAATACTGTTGAACTACTCGGTAGTAAAAGTACAGAAATACGCGTGGTTGCATAGTAGCACACGGTATTGATTATTGATGCTTATGTGAGAAGTCACTCAGTTTTGTTCAATTATTGCTTCAGTAATTGTTGCATAGTATCTCACGTTATTTGATTCAATTATTGTCGATATTTTATATATTATTAAATCAATAATTGAGATGACAGATGTGACGCCCCCAAAATAGGTATACACCACACCCATTTTGAGTCGCCAAATACATGGTACAGAAAGCAAACTACAACTTCAATAATACAATTATCGTGCAAAATACGACAACACGTACTGTGAGTATAAATACAAATATTGTCTTCTAGACAATATCCAAACTCAAGTAAGTCCTCATTACAATTATTCATACACTATTTTACAGAAATAGTGAGGACTGCTAAAACATCTTTCTAGAACCATCACTCCAAACCCCGAGTAGATCTTGCTATGTTCTCACCTCCTGAGAAGAAAAAAGGAATAAAAAGGAAAAAGGTGAGCTCAACTAGCCCAGTAAAGAATATTATGACTAAGATAATATACAACAAATTATCATTAGTCTTCAACAGAGAAAAATCTGATAGAATACAATAGACACCAAGTTTTAGATCAATATTCTACAGCGAAAACAGCAATCTATTAGAAGAGTCACGTAGAGAATGAATTCTACTATCTTCTAAGATTTAAAAGTCCATCTTTAATAAAAAAAATTCATCTTTGCACTACAGGCCAAAGATATTCATTTGTATCACTAGTTGGTCATATTCATCTCAACACCTGTTCATCTTTGCACTACGGGCCAAAGATATTCATCAGTTAATCATTCATCTTTGCACTACAGGCCAAAGATATTTAGTAATATCATCATTTAGGACTGAGGATGATGAAAAATATTTTAAAGAAAATGAATCCAGTGAGACAGAAGGACAAATATTAGGGATTCGTATAACAGTTTATCCAAGATCAATAATACTCCATAACAACCAATTGTGAAGCAGAATTCAAAAATAACGATCAAAACATGGATATAATCAAAGATAGTAACCATAATAGATATCTTGGACAAAAAGAAAATTTTTTATTTTTCGGTGAATAGTGTCGTATTCGTGAATAGTGTCGTATACGTGAATAGTAACCCCGACACAAAAAGTTCCAAATTTGATTAAAAAGTTCCAATATTTCGGCATAATGATATTGAAGAAATTAATATCATTTCGAAAGAAAATAACATCTCTTACCTCAAAATAACGGTACTTCTGATCGGAATATCGGGTATAAAGTCGAAGGAAGTTTGTACCGAACAACAACTCTCAAAGTATCAAAATACTCACTAAAATACGCTCCACAATATAGAGAGAAAGAAAACTTGTTTCTGGTGTGATTTTCAATTCTAACCTAAGCGTCTATTTATAGGAAAATGCTAGAACGCCAAAAAAGACTATAATAATATAATAATATTATTTCTTTTCAAACTTCCTACACATGCCTCTTTGGAAAAATAAGGCCAGCCATCTTTGAACCAAAAATCAGCAGCCCACATGTTTTCAAACAAGAGTGGGTCCCACCCAAAAAGTAATAAAAATTATTTTATTTTCTGAAACTTCAATAATTCATAGAAAATAGCCCGTTTATCAGAAAAATACAAATTTTAAGTCCATTCTGCCTGAAATCGAATTCTCTACAACTTTTTAGCTTTAAGTTTTTCCAAATTCCAAACCAAAAATATTCAAAATCCATAAACGGGTGATTTTTAATACCTCCATTCCGACAAAATACTGATAAAACACCTCATCATTAATTCCTTCATTTATAACCACATAAATAAATCCATCATTAATATTCACATCAAATAAATATTTTCTTATCATATAAATCAATAATTAATTATTCACAAATAATATTACAGAATCACAATTATTACAATGTGCAGTAGGTTCAGAAAGGGGGCTTTCCAATAAGGATTTCTCCTTACTGGCGCGCAATTAGGTGACCAAACCTCTCCTTAGACAGAAATTTCTAGACATTGCCAATAATTTTATCTAATAATATTATTCAAATAATATGAATTATTGATCTGATAATGGAAAATACTGCGTAGTGACAATTATTGAAACAACAATAATATAAAATATAAACGCAACAATTATTGAATCAATAAAATTAAATATTGAACATTAACTACTATAACAATTATTGAGTAATGCCTTCTTACGTACGAATCAATAATTCAATAATACTTGTAATGTAATCCAGGTATCTTTCTTTATGCAACCACGCCGACATCGTATTTTAACCACTGAGTAATCTAAAGTTGTTAATTGGTAATAATTACGCATATTATTTATAAAAACTCATACTTTGTCGTTTTTTTCATCCGACAGTTATTCTGTTATGAGCCCACAAATGACTGCGCCGTCGTATGGATATTCCCAACAAAAAGAATATTCCACGACCAAACGAATATTCCCCGACAAAAATGAATATTTTACAACCACTTGCTTATTTTGTAAAATTTGCACATTTCTCCCACAACCAAAACATTATATCAAATTAACTCCTTATTATTTCAAGATAATGAATAGAGAAAATTTAATTTTATTCATAATAAGTTGGGGTCTTACAACCTCCTCTCCTTATGAAATTTCGTCCTCGAAATTGACGTATATACCTGGTGTTTTGAACAGGTGAGGGTACCTCGCTTTCATTTCTAATTTCAACTCCCAGGTCATTTCTTCAATAGCATGGTTCCTCCACAAAACCTTGACTTGTGGTATAACCTTTGTTCGTAGGACATGCTCTTTCCTATCCAAGATCTTAACAGGTACCTCCTCGTAAGTTAAATCTTCGGCTATCTGGTCTAGTTCTAACTTAATAATGTGGTTTGGGTCGTCCACATATTTACATAACATCGATACGTGAAAAACGTTATGAACATGCAACATACTTAGCGTTAAGGAGAGTCTATAAGCCACAGTTCCTACTCAATCGAGGATTTCAAATAAATAGAAGGTTTGAGCTTTCTTCTCTTCATCGACTCTTACTTCTAGAATAACGCCTTCTTGCACCTTCTTCTTTATATTCTTCTTTATATTCATAAGCTTCGGTGTGCAGCTTGAGCGACTTTAACGTTATCAATTAAAGTCAATTCTACTCGTATATCATCACGTGGGTCCCTGGAGTCTTTAATTCTACCTCCATCCTTTGCAAGTCATACAAAATGGGCCTTTGTGTTGACAATTTCGCACTCGTAGTTGCATATGATCTTCTACTCAATGCGTCAGCTACTACGTTTGCTTTTCCAGGATGATATTGAATAGTGTGATCGTAATCTTTCAATAGCTCAAGCCAACGTCGTTGCCACATGTTGAGTTCTTTTTGGGTGAAGAAATATTTTAGGCTTTTATGGTCCGTAAAAATCTCCACTTTCTCCCCATACAAGAAGTGTCTCCATATCTTCAACGCGAAAACGACTGCTGCCAACTCTAGATCATGAGTAGGATAATTCCACTCATATTCTTTGAGTTGTCGCGAGGCATAGGCTATGACTTTCCCATGTTGCATGAGAACACATCCTAACCCTTTCACTCGAAGCATCATTCAGAGATAACAAATCCATCCGTACCGGATGGTATTGCGCAAGCAGTGCCAAAATGAGTCTCCTCTTAAGCTCTTGGAAACTCTTCTTGTATTCTTCGCTCCATATGAATTTTGTATCTTTCTGAGTCAGCTGAGTTAATGGAGTAGCAATTCGAGAAAATCCTTCCACGAATCTCCGATAATAACCATTTAAGCCCAAAAAGTGCGTCTTTAGTCACTTGACTTTTGGTTGCTCCCAACTTTGTATTACTTCAATCTTCGCCGGGTCAATAGATACTCCATGTTTTGACACCACATGCCCAAGGAATGCTACTTCCTCAAGCCAGAACTCGCATTTCTTTAGGTTGGCATAAAACTTATTTTCACAAAGCCTTTCAAGTATCAGCTTCAAATGGTGCTCATGATCTTCACGACTTTTGGAATAGATGAGGATGTCATCAATAAAGACAACAACTAACTGATCCAAGTATTCTTTGAATACACGCTTCATCATATCCATGAAAGCAGCAGGAGCATTAGTCAATCCAAAAGACATGACTAAGAATTCATAATGCCTGTACCGAGTTCTAAATGCAGTCTTTGGAATATCCTCAGTTTTAATCTTCAGCTGATGATATCCAGAACGAAGATCGATCTTTGAAAAGAATTATGCTCCTTGTAACTGGTCAAACAGGTCATCAATGAGAGGTAGCGGATACCTATTTTTGATGGTGACATGGTTTAATTCTCGGTAGTCAATACAAAGTCTCATACTCCCGTCTTTCTTCTTTACGAATAAAATAGGAGCACCCCAAGGAGATGTACTAGGACAAATGAAACCAATGTCTAATAACTCCTGTAGTTGGACTTTTAACTCCTGAAGTTTAATAGGAGCCATTCGATATGGGGTTTTAGAAATGGGTTTTGTACCCGGTTCAAGGTCAATAAAGAATTCAACATCACGTTCTGGGGGTAGACCGGGAAGTTCTTCAGGAAATACATCAGGAAATTCTCTAACCTCAAAAATATTATTCAAATCTGACTTGTCTTTATTCAAATCCATAACATGGGCTAAGAAAGCTTGGCATCCGTTTTTCAATAAACGAATAGCTTTGTGGCTTGATATGACAGTGACTGATTTTAGTGGTTTAGTTGTTTGAATTCGTATGACAGGTTGGATAGGAATATGAAAACTAACAACCTTACGAAAACAATCAATTTTGGCATGATGAGTGGTTAACCAATCAATTCCTAAAATCACATCAAAAGCAAGTATCTTTAAAGAGATAAGATCAACAGGTAATGTAATAGTGCCAACTTGGATTGAGCAAGATTTATAAACTGTAGATGTAACGAAGGTTTCACCCAATGGAGTTTCAACAGATAAATCAAAATCTAATTTCTCCGGAGTCAAGTTTAAACATTGAGCACAAGTAGGAGAGATAAAAGAATGGGTAGAACCGGTATCTAGTAAGGTATAAACTTCGCAAGAATTCAAGATTAGCTTACCCATGATCACCTCGTTTGGGTTCCTTATGTTTTGGCCAGTCACGACAAACACTCTTCTAGGAACCGCTGATTTTGACTTATCCGGGACAGCCTTTGGAGTCACCATCCCCCCTGAACTTGGTTTTGCTACAGAACACTCTCGGGCTATATGACCCTCCTTTCCACAGTTGTAACATACCTTGGATTGTTGTGGGCAGTTTGGATTGATATGTCCCTCTTTCCCGCATTTGTAACAAACGATCGGTGGTCGTTCTCATCCCCCAACAACGAGTTGATCTTTGGTGTTCTTCTTGATGTCTTCCCGTCATTGTTGAATCTCCTCTTTTTGAAATCTCCACTAGACTCACCTCTTCTATTATCATGGCCACGATTACCACCCGAGTGGTTACCGCTTTTTTCAGTATTCTTCCTCCTCATTTGGTTATCATCGCTTCGATGACTTCACATCCACCGGTATGATGACACGGTTGTGATCCCTCGGTTGAGTATACTCATTATCTCGCTCTAATAGTTGAGCCCTGTTGACAACATCTGAATACAGAGAAAATTTATGAGAGATAAGGTATTGACGAATCTCGGGTTTTAGACATCTCAGAAACATCTGCGTCATACATTCCTCATTTTCTACCAAATGAGGTGCAAACCTGGATAACTCCGCGAACTATGCCTCGTACTGAAACACCGTCATGTTGTTCTGTTCCAGTCTAATAAATTCTACCTCCTTCATATGATGAATACTTTCAGGAAAGTACTTGTCATTGAATAGTTTCTGAAATCTTTCCCATGACATGTTAAGTGCGGCTGGCTAGGTACGCTTCATGGATTCCCACCAGTAATCTGCCTCTCCACGGAACATAAAGGTGGCGAATGGAACCTTCTGTTCTTCCGTGCATCCCAAGACATCGAATATCTTGGTAATTTGCTTGACCCATGTTTCCGCCTTAATCGGATCGGGCTTTCCCCAGAAATCTAGTGGTCCCAACTCTTTGAACTGCTTGGCTATGACAGACCGTGCGTTGCCATCACTTCCACCCGTATTTTGTACACGAGTCTGCCTTGTCTGATTTTGCGTGAAATGCAAAAAGCTCCTAAACATTCCATCATTCATCGTTTGCTCGGTAGTGTTGTTTACAGGAGGAATATTGTCTTCCTGTTGCACGTTCTCCTGGTTTGTGACTAAAGGTTGTTCCACAGTCTCATACACTCCATTGTTAACGTTCTCAGCAACCATTCTTAAATACTGCCATAAAACAAGGGTTAATTAAACAAATTAACATATCACATAATATCCCTATATTATGACCGACCAACAAATAAGCTTAGATAGGAGACACTAGCGAAGGATTTACTCATCTCTCCCCTCCTAGTTCTATTCCCCGATCTTCGCCAAAGACCATATCCCTAAGCTCTGATACCAACTGTGACGCCCCCAAAATAGGTATACACCACACCCATTTTGAGTCGCCAAATATATGGTACAGAAAGCAAACTACAACTTCAATAATACAATTATCGTGTAAAATACGACAACACATACTTTGAGTTTAAATACAAATATTGTCTTCTAGACAATATCTACACTCAAATAAGTCCTCATTACAATTATTCATACACTATTTTACAGAAATAGTGAGGACTGTTAAAACATCTTTCTAGAACCATCACTCCAAACCCCGACTAGATCCTGCGATGTTCTCACTTCCTGAGAAGAAAAATGGAACAAAAAGGAAAAGGGTGAGCTCAACTAGCCCAGTAAAGAATATTATGACTAATATAATATACAACAAATTATCATTAGTCTTCAACAGGGAAAAATCTAATAGAATACAATAGACAATTAGTTTTAGATCAATATTCTGCAGCGAAAACAGCAATCTATTAGAAGAGTCACGTAGAGAATGAATTCTACTATCTTCTAAGATGTAAAAGTCCATCATCAATATTTTATCCCTGTAACAACAATCAATATACATATTTAATAAAAAAAATTCATCTTTGCACTACAGGCCAAAGATATTCATTTGTATCACCAGTTGGTCATGTTCATCTCAACACCTGTTCATCTTTGCACTACGGGCCAAAGATATTCATCAGTTAATCATTCATCTTTGCACTACAGGCCAAAGATATTCAGTAATATCATCATTTAGGACTGAGGATGATGAAAAATATTTTAAAGAAAACGAATCTAGTGAGACAGAAGGAAAAATATTAGGGATTCGTATAACAGTTTATCCAAGATCAATAATACTCCATAACAACCAATTGTGAAGCAGAATTCAAAAATAACGATCAAAACATGGATACAATCAAAGATAGTAACCATAATAGACATCTTGGAAAAAAAAGAAAATTTTTTATTTTTCGGTGAATAGTGTCGTATTCGTTAATAGTGCCATATACGTGAATAGTGCCGTATACGTGAATAGTAACCCCGACACAAAAAGTTCCAAATTTGATTAAAAAGTTCCAATATTTCGGCATAATGATATTGAAGAAATTAATATCATTTCGAAAGAAAATAACATCTCTTACCTCAAAATAACGGTACTTCTGATCGGAATATCGGGTATAAAGTCGAAGGAAGTTTGTACCAAACAACAACTCTCAAAGTATCCAAATACTCAATAAAATATGCTCCACAATATAGAGAGAAAGAAAACTTGTTTCTGGTGTGATTTTCAATTCTAACCTAAGGGTCTATTTATAGGAAAATACTAGAACGCCAAAAGAGACTAAAATAATATAATAATATTATTTCTTGTGAGACCCATAATTTTATCAATAAAGATTTAAAATTTTGTGAAATAATTTTTTTAATATTATGGTGTGAATTTGAGATAATATTATAGTTGTGGGTAGTATTTATAAATTTTGCAAAGTATGCAAGTGGTTATATTATATTCGATTGGTGGGGAATATTAGGTTTAGCGGGGAATATTAAATACAATGGCTCAATCATTGGTGGACCCCTATAATGAATTATTGTCGGATTGAGAAAGCGACAAAAATATTTTATTGAAATAACGGCGGAAGTTTTTCTGGTTGATCTTGTTGAACTACTTTCGGTAGTAAAAATACGATGTCGTGTGGTTGCGTAGTAGCTGCGGTATTGATTATTGATGCTTATGTGAGAAAGTCACTCGGTTTGATTCCATTATTGTCGATTAATAATATGAATTATTATAGCGATAATGGCGTTTTGTTTTATTAGTATTATTAGCGTAATAAAAGCGAAACATCTTTTATATAAAGCAGAATACTTTATTAAAGTTATTACATAAATAGAATATATTATATTTTATTATGCATAGTGTTGCGTAGTATTTTTGCATAGTGTTTTGCATAGTGTTGCATAGTGTTTGCATAGTAAAATGTTTTTATATAAATAGAATATATGATATTTTATTTAAAAGATTTTGCTTTAAATATGGATAGTCGAGATTAAAAGTAAATCAATCTGGATAGTTCATGGATTAATTACTATGCATTCTATTTTCCTATAAATAGAAGCTCATTCCTTCATTATTTTCTTACGAATTCTTTGAAACTCTAGAGAGAGAAATTATAGAGAGAGAAGCTATAGAGAGAAAATCTATAGAGAGAAAGAAGAAGAGTGATACGGTACTTCACTACTTTGATATCCGGTGTCTTTTACGGTAAGGGATATTATTTATTTGTACTAGTAAGGGGTGTTATTCTTTCTTATTCATGAAGAGAACTTACATTATTCCATTCATTATTATTACATTGGAATAACTTTTGTAAAAGTGGCATACCTATACATAACTTTTGTATCTGTGGCATACCTATACTTGGTGAAATCCTTATATTATTCCATTCTTATTTATTACATTGGAATAACTTTTGTATCTCTGATGAATCCCCTATGCTTGGTGATCTTCTTACATTATTCCATTCTTTATTATTACATTTGGAATATCACATGCATGTGTTTTACAGGACTGGTTCCATTGTTTATTATTCGCATTTATTATTACATTTGGAATATCACATGCGTGTGTTTTTTACAGGACTGGTTCCATTATTTATTATTATTGACATTTATTATTACATTGGATCATCACATCGATTGTGAATTTCACGACTGGTTAGATTATTATTATTACATTGGAATAACTTTGCATCATCTGAAATACCGCATGCGTGGTGATTTCTTTTGTTATTCCATTCTTTATTATACCGGTTGGTTAAAACTTTGACTTCTATACTCCATGAAATTAGTAGAATATCTTGATATTTGCGTTTCATCGATATCTTTTCATGGAAATATTCTTACGATCATTCTTGAATTTTACTCAAAAGCGAGTATCTTGTTGACAATTTGGGCGTTATTAATTCTGGATAAAATAATTCTTGAACTTGTTTTATTGAATTATTATGTCATGTCATCATCATCCTCATGTTATAATATATTATCTTTGGCTTGGCTTGCATAGATGAACTTAGTATGATTATGACGAGGATCATTCGGTATAATCATGGCTTGTTATAAATGATGTGATAAAAGTCCTCGATGTGGCTGTAATGCATTGATGGATAGTTTTTGGTATGATTATGACCGGGGGTGATTCGGTATAGTCATGACCATTGATAATTTGATGAAAATCCTTGGCCAAGTAATGCGGGGATGATTAGATATTGTGGTTTATTCATTAAAGCTGAGTCTTAGTGATAAAAATTGATGAAAACCTTTTAAAACCTAAAAGATAGTAGACTTTATTTTCTACTTGACTCTTTTAATGGATTGCATATTCATTGCATGATTAAAGCTGGTTGTCTATTGTATTTTATCGGTTTAACATTGTTGAAGACTAATGATAATTTATACGCATTATCTTAGTCATAATATTTCTTCTTGGGCTAGTTGAGCTCACCCTTTCTTTCCTTTATTCTCTTGAGGAAATGAGAATATAATTTGGGACGAGTCGGGGAGCGGAGTGATGGTCGAGAAGATAGCATTAGTAGTCCTCACTATTACGTGAAATAGTGTGATAATAGTTGTAATGAGGACTCTTTTGAGTATGGATATTATCTAGTAATGACAATATTTGTATTAGAACTCTCGGTTTTGTATTGTCGTATGTTACACGACGGTTATATTATTAAGTTTGTATTTGAATTTATGTACCATGTAAGTGGCGACCCAAGATGGGTGGCGTATACCTAATTTTGGGGGCGTCGCGGTTGGTATCGAGCTTAGGGATATGATCCTGGGTGAGATGTGAGATAAGAACTAGGAGGGAGAGAGGCGGGAATTCCTTCGCTAGTATGACCTACCTAAATTTATTTGGTATTTAATTGGTCGGTCGGAGTATAGGGATAATATGTGATATGTTAATTAACCCCCTTTTTGTGTGCGGTGTTTGAGAATGGCATCGAAAATCTTTGAGATAAGCAATGAAGCACATGAGAGTGTTGATTCGGCTCAAACAAAAGGTAACGACCAACAACACGATAATAATCATCTTTGGTGGCAGCAATTTATCGAACAATGATAACCATCGTGGGGAAATTATCATGCTAAGAATGGTAACCACGCCGGTGGTAATCATGGCAAAGATAATAGAAGTGGAAATTGCAAGAAGAGAAGGTCATTTAGCTCGATTTTGTTTGTGCACCAAAGTCAAGTCTATTTGGGACGGTGGCACCAAGGTGGATATGGACAAAACAAAGTCGTTGGTTTTAGGAAGTGCATTTTCATGACTTCTCAAAAGCGAGTAAGCCGAGCGAAGTTATAGGTTAGTTAATTATAAATTGCGAAGTCTATACCTTATAAGATCTGGGTTCTACCCATTATTTTATCTCTCTTGCTTGCGTTCAGCGTTTAAATTTGACTCAGGAGAAGTTAGACTTTGACTTATTGGTTGAAACTTCGTTAGTAGGAGCCTTCGTTCTGCTACTATTTTTAAATCTTGTTTGATTCAAATAAACACTTTCACGTTACTGTCGATCTTATCTTTTTGAAAATACTTGCCTTTGATGTGATTTTAGGAATCGATTGGTTAACTTACTCATCATGCTTTTTCGTAAGGTTGTTAGCTTTTATATTCATAACCAACTTTGTTATGCGAATTCAAGTAACCAAACCACTAAAGTCAATTATTGTCATATCAAGCCATAAGTAAAGAGCCCGAACCTTTCGTTGTTGACTTCCTTGTGTGGAATGCTTGAAAGCCGGACTTTACGTGGCGACATCGTGAATGAAGATGGCGAGTTGATAGGTATCATTGTGAGGTCTTTATCTAGGTTAAAGGATAGAAGTCGCAGTTGGTATTAATGTGACGTCTTATATCAAGTCTTGGATGAGAGTCACAGTTTTGAATGATATTTCTATCATTAATAAATTTCTTGGCGTATTCTTGAAGACTTTCTAGCCTACCTAGGCGTGAAATCGAATTTTGTATTGACCCGATCTACAAAACCCATTTCTTAAACCCTCAAATATTTCTTGACTAAAAGGAGCGTTTACGTGGTTTATGATGAAAGTCATAATAAAAGCATTGGACTAATGAAAATCATGGGTATATCGTGGTATTAGTAAGTGTTATGATGAGTTATGTTGGTTGGTATGTGAAAACATGAAAGTTTCTTAGAAATCACAAAGAGTTGAAAATCAGATTTTGGTGAAAAAGCGTAACATGAAATTCAATTGACCAAATCTCCTATTATATTTTGAATTTTTGAGTGTGGTCAAGTCCTAGAGTTAGATCTATGAGTTACCTAACTAATCCAAGTGGAATTACTGGAAAAGGTGTTGTAGATTTTTGTGTGGACTGATTTTAGCAAAGGAGTGCAAAGCTGCAAAAAAGAAAAAAAGCTGCTGCCATGATTTTAGAGGGCTGTTTCGGCCACTTAAATTATGAGAAAAATTCTGGCCTTTTGGGACATGAAGGTATATGGTATAAAGTACCTCCTGTCCAAAAATGAGCTCATTCGACTTAAAATGAGCAAGTTATGACTATTTCAATATTTAGGTTTTTAAATGAAAAAATGCTATATACTTAGGAGTTCTATAACTCGATGACCATGAAATTTAAACTGGAAGCTCACATTAACATGTGTAAGGTCCTGCCAAGATTTGGGAATTTTGGAGTTAAACTTGAGGTAGCTAATTTCTTAAGGAATTAATTAGAAATTGATTTTTGAAAAATAGTAAATGAATTTTAAAATTTCGAGAAAAATATATTTTCATTATGGGACTATATTATGCTAAATCCAGAAAAGAAATATTTTTGGGACTGATTTGGTATTTTTCATGAAAATAGTTTAATTCTGAACATATGAGTTAAATATGTTATGTGAAGTAACAAAGTTGAAAATAGGATTTTATGGCTAGAGAATCCTATATAGAGTATATGCATATTTTTTTTGAGGATTTGATAATTGGTGATGATATCTTATGAGTATGGCATTTTGAATGATTAAATGCATTATATGGTAAAAGCGTAAACAATTGAGATAAATTGTTTATAAATTTAAGAAGTGATTAAAATATTGTTATAATATTAATGATATTAGATTATGAGATTATTAAGTGATTGATAACATGGGGATATTCTTGAATCTGGATAAATTATATTATAAATGTTTAATATTTATCCTTTATCTCATTTGATTGATTCTTTATATCATTATCCTCATGTTTTATATTATGTTGAAAGTAAATACGTGGCTTTTGTAGTGCATAGATGGACTTTGGTATGATTATGACGAGGATTGTTGGGGTATAATCATGTAGTAATTGAAAACACGATTATCTTTGGCCGTAGTGCATGGATAATTTGTGGTGCGTGATACTAATGAATACGATTATCTTTGGTAGTAGTGCATGGATAATTTGTGGTCGTGATACTAATGAATACACGATTATCTTTGGTAGTAGTGTGGATAATGGATAATTTGTGGTCGTGATACTAATGAATACACGATTATCTTTGAATATACGTAGTGCACGTGGTGGATAATTTGTGGTCGTGATACTAATGAATACACGATTATCTTTGGTAGTAGTGCATGGATAATTTGTGGTCGTGATCTTAATGAATACACGATTATCTTTGGTAGTAGTGCATGGATAATTTGTGGTCGTGATCTTAATGAATACGATTATCTTTGGTAGTAGTGCATGGATAATTTGTGGTCGTGATACTAATGAATATACGATTAATGTAGTATGGATAATTTTGGTCGTGATCTAATGAATACGATTATCTTTGGTAGTAGTGCATGGATAATTTGTGGTCGTGATCTTAATGAATACACGATTATCTTTTGGTAGTAGTGCATGGATAATTCCGTGATACTAATGAATATCCTTGGCACGTAGTGCGGGGATGATTCGATGATATGGATTAATTATTGAAATGTGAGTCTCGTGATGAAATATTAATTCATGGATGTGGTAAAAGTCATCTTTGGTAGTAGTGCATTGATAGACTTGGTATGATTATGACCAAGGATTATTCGGTATAATCATGGTAGTAATTGAAAACACGAATATCCTTGGCGATTAGTGCATGGATAATTCGTGGTCGTGATCTTATTAAGTTGCGTCTCGGCATTATTGTTTTTCTGGTTGTATATCTTTGGCTTTGTAGTGCAAAGATGAATTGTTAATGAATATCTTTGGTAGGATTGCGAAGATGAATTTAATATTTTTAACGATAAAGGTATTCAAGGTATCCTCACCTCTTTATCATATCAGTCGTACCCTAATTTGAGGCGAAATTCCATAAGGAGGAGATTGTGAGACCCCAGATTTTATCGATAAAGATTTAAATTTTGTCGAAATATTTTTTTTAATATTATGGTGTGAATTTGAGATAATATTATAGTTGTGGGTAGTATTTATAAATTTTGCAAAGTATGCAGTGGTTATATTATATTCGATTGGTGGGGAATATTCGGTTTAGCGGGGAATATTAAATACAATGGCTCAATCATTGGTGGACCCACAACAAAATTATTGTCGGATTGAGAAAGCGACAAAAAATATTTTATTGAAATAACGGCGGAAGTTTTGGTTGATCTTGTTGAACTACTTTCGGTAGTAAAAAAATGCGATGTCGTGTGGTTGCGTAGTAGCACTGCGGTATTGATTATTGATGCTTATGTGAGAAGTCACTCGGTTTGATTCCATTATTGTCGATTAATAATATGAATTATTATAGCGATAATGACGTTTTGTTTTATTCAGTATTATTAGCGTAATAAAAGCGAAACATCTTTATATAAAGCAGAATACTTTATTAAAGTTATTACATAAATAGAATATATTATATTTTATTATGCATAGTGTTGCATAGTGTTTTGCATAGTGTTTTGCATAGTGTTGCATAGTGTTTGCATAGTAAAATGTTTTTATATAAATAGAATATATGATATTTTATTTAAAAGATTTTGCTTTAAATATGGACCGTCAGATTAAAGTAAATCAATCTGGATAGTTCATGGATTAATTACTATGCATTCTATTTTTCTATAAATAGAAGCTCATTCCTTCATTATTTTCTTACGAATTCTTTGAAACTACAGAGAGAAATTATAGAGAGAAGCTATAGAGAGAAAATCTAGAGAGAGAGAAAGAAGAAGTATACGGTACTTCACTACTTTGATATCCGGTGTCTTTTACGGTAAGGGATATTATTTGTTGTGCCGTAAAGGGTGTTATTCTTTCTTATTCATGAAGAGAACTTACATTATTCCATTCATTATTATTACATTGGAATAACTTTGTAAAAAAAGTGGTATACCTATACATAACTTTGTATCTGTGGCATACCCTATACTTGGTGAAATCCTTATATTATTCCATTCTTATTTATTACATTGGAATAACTTTGTATCTGTGAATCCCCTATACTTGGTGATCTTCTTACATTATTCCATTCTTTATTATTACATTGGAATATCACATGCGTGTGTTTTTACAGGACTGGTTCCATTGTTTATTATTCGCATTTATTATTACATTTGGAATATCACATGCGTGTGTTTTTTAGGACTGGTTCCATTGTTTATTATTATTCAAAGCATTTATTACATTTGGATCATCACAGCCGATTGTGAATTTCACGACTGGTTAGTTATTATTATTATTACATTGGAATAACATACATCTGCAATCTGCATGCATGGTGATTTCTTTTGTTATTCCATTCTTTATTATACCCGGTTGGTTAAAACTTTGACTTCTATACTCCATGAAATTAGTAGAATATTCTTGATATTTGCGTTTCATCGATATCTTTTCATGGAAATATTCTTACGATCATTCTTGAATTTTACTCTACAAAAGCGAGTATCTTGTTGACAATTTGGGCGTTAATAATTCTGGATAAAATAATTCTTGAACTTGTTTTATTGAATTATTATGTCATTGTCATCATCCTCATGTTATATTATGTTATCTTTGGCTTACGTGCATAGATGAACTTAGTATGATTATGACCGAGGATCATTCGGTATAATCATGGCTTGTTATAAATGATGTGATAAAAGTCCTCAGTGGCCTGTAATGCAGTGATGGATAGTTTTTGGTATGATTATGACCGGGGTGATTCGGTATAGTCATGACCATTGATAATTTGATGAAAATCCTTGGCTAGTGATACGGGGATGATTAGATATTGTGGTTTATTCATTAAAATGAGTCTTAGTGATAAAAATTGATGAAAACCTTTTAAAACCTAAAAGATAGTAGACTTTATTTTCTACTTGACTCTTTTAATGGATTGCATATTCCGCTGCAATTAAACTGGTTGTCTATTGTATTTTATCGGTTTAACTTTTTGTTGAAGGCTAATGATAATTTATTACGCATTATCTTAGTCATAATATTTCTTCTTGGGCTAGTTGAGCTCACCCTTTCTTTCTTTGTTCTCTTGAGGAAATGAGAAATATATTTGAGACGAGTCGGGGAGCAGAGTAATGGTCGGAGGATAGCATTAGTAGTCCTCACTATTACGTGAAATAGTGTGATAATAGTTGTAATGAGGACTCCTTTTGAGTTTGTATAATATCTAGTAGACAATATTTGTATTCAAACTCTCGATTTTATGTCGTCGTATTGTACCACGGCAGATTATATTAGTAAGTTGTATTTGAATTTATATGTACCATGTAAGTGGCGACCCAAGATGGGTGGCGTATACCTAATTTTGGGGTAAAATAAAATATTGAGCAATAACCATCGTAACAATTATTGAGTAGTGCCTTCTTACGCATTTAATCAATAATTCAACAATCTTGTGCAATACTGGTGTGCTCTTGTGCAACCACGCCAGACATCGTATTTTAACCACCGGTGTAATCCAACGGTGTTAGCGGTAATAATTACGCCAGTTATTTATAAAAACTCATACTTTGTCGTTTTCTTTATCCGATGCTTATTACGTATGAGCCAACAAATGATCGTAATGTCGTAAATACGGATATTCCCGACAAAAAGAATATTCCACGACCAAACGAATATTCCCCGACAAAAATGAATATTTTACAACCACTTGCTTATTTTATAAAATTTGCACATTTCTCCCATAACCAAAATATTATATCAAATTAACTCCTTATTATTTCAAGATAATTAATAGAGAAAATGTAATTTTATTCATAATAAGTTGGGGTCTTACAACCTCCCCTCCTTATGAAATTTCGTCCTCGAAATTGACGACGCATACTGAGGGTTTGAGCAGTGAGAGGTACCTCACTTTCATTTTTGATTCCAACTCCCAGGTTATTTCTTCAATAGCATGGTTCATCCACAAAACCTTGACTTGTGGTATAACCTTTGTTCGTAGGACATGCTCTTTCCTATCCAAGATCTTAACAGGTACCTCCTCGTAAGTTAAATCTTCGGCTATCTGGTCTAGTTCAGGAATTAGTTACTATTCAGTCCATTCTCCTATAAATAGAAGCTCATTCCTTCATTATTTCTTACGAATTCACTAAAACTCTAGAGAGAGAAACTATAGAGAGAAAGAAGAAAAGTATTTTGCTACTTCACTACTCCTATATCCAGTTTGTTCTAAGGTAAGGGGTATTATTTCTTTCGTATTCATGAAAAGAACTTCTATTATTCCATTTTTTATTATTATGTTGGAATAACATGTCTATGCGAAGTACCGCATACATGGTGAAATTCTTTGTTATTCCATTCTTTATTATTATATTGGAATAACCTGTCTATGTGAAGTACCGCATACATGGTAAAATTCTTCTGTTATTCCATTTTTCCGTTGGAACATCCTGTCTGTGCGTTTACGCATGACCTGGTTCCGTTATTTATTATTCTATTAGAACATCCTGTCGGTGCGAATTTTGCCTGACCTAGTTCCGTTATTTATTATTCTGTTGGAATATCCTGTCTGTGCGTTTACGCATGACCTGGTTTTGTTATTTATTATTCTATTGGAATAACCGGTCTGTGCGGTCTATCGCATGCCTAGTGATTTCTTTTGTTATTCCATTCTTTATTATACTCAGTTGGTTAAAGTTTTGACTTCTATACTCCATGAAATTAGTGGAATATCTTTGATATTTGCGATTCATTCAGTATCTTTTCATGGAAAGATTCTTCTGAGCATTCTTGAATTTTACTCTACAAAGAAGTATCATCTTGACAATTTGGACGTTATTAGTTCCATGATAAATTAATTCTTGAACTTGTTTTATTGAATTCTTATATCATTGTCATCATCCTCATGTTTATATTATGTTAAAAGTCATCTGTGGCCTGTAGTGCATAGATGGACTTGGTAAGATTATGACTGAGGATTATTCGATATAATCATGACCGTAATGTTACAAATGATGTGGAAAAAGTCCTCATTGGCCCGTAGTGCATTGATGGACAGTTTTTGGTATGATTATGGCTATGGATTCTCTTCTGCCAAGGGTGCAAAGATGAATTATTTTACGGCATGATCGTGACCATTGATGAATACATGAATACCCTTGGCCCGTAGTGCATGGATAATTTGTGGTCGTGATACTAATGAATATCCTTGGCCGTAGTGCAGGGATGATGTGGATTATTTATTAAGCTAAGTCTCAGCGATAAAAATGATGAAAAACCTTTTTAAATCATAAAAGATAGTAGATTTTATTCTCTACTTGACTCTTGTAATGGATTGCTTGTTCCGCTGTAGATAAACTTGATGTCTATTGTATTTTATCAGTTTAACATTGTTGAAGACTAATGATAATTTATTCTGCATTATCTTAGTCATAATATTTCTTACTGGGCTAGTTGAGCTCACCCTTTCCTTCACTGTTCTCTTCAGGAAATGAGAATATAGTTGGGACGAGTCAGGGAATGGATTGACAGTTCAGATGATAGCATTAGTAGTCCTCACTATTCTGTTAAATAGTGTGATAATAAATGTAATAAGGACTGAATTTGAGTTTGTATACTGTCTATGAGGACTCCATTGAGAGTGGATATTGTCTAGAAGGCAATATTCTTGTTTAAACTCTCAGTTTATGTTTTGTCATATTTTACACGACAGTTGTATAATTAAGTTATATTTGATTTATGTACCATGTATTTGGCGACTCAAGATGGGTGATGTATACCAATTTTGGGGGCGTCACAGTTGGTATCAAAGCTTAGGGATATGATCCCTGGCTGAGATGTGAGACAAGAACTAGGAGGGGAGAGACGGGGAATTCCTTCGCTAGTATGACCTACCTAAGTTTATTTGGCATTTAATTGGTCGGTCAGAGTATAGGGATAATATATTGCATGTCAATTAACCTTTGTTTTGTGGCAGTATTTGAAAATGGCATCTGAGAATGTTGAGATTAGCAATGGAGCACATGAGACCGTTGAGTCTCCACAGATCAATAATCAGGATAATGTGCATCAAGAAGGCAACAATCCTCAGGTAAACAACAACACTGATCAAATGACGAACGACGGTATGTTTAGGAGCTTTTTAGAATTCATGCAACAATAAATGAGAGAGACTCATGTTCATAATGCAGGTGAAAACAATGGCAACCCACGGTTGGTCACCATTAAGTAGTTCAAGGAGCTGGGACCGCCAAAGTTTTTGGGAAAGCTAGACCCACTTAAGGTAGAGACGTGGATTAAGTAGATCACCAAGATATTTGATGTCTTGGAATGCTCAGAGGAGCAAAAAGTTCCATTCGCCACCTTTATGTTACGTGAAGAAGCAGATCATTGGTGGGAATCTATAAAATGTACCCAGCCTGACGCACTCAAGATGTCTTGGAAGAAATTTCAAGAATTATTCAATGACAAATACTTTCTAAAAACTATTCGTCACATGAAAGAGGTGGAATTTATCAAGCTGGAGAAAAACAATATGATCGTGTCGCAGTACGAGGCTAAGTTTGCAGAATTATCCCGGTTTGCATCCCATTTGGTTGATAATGAGGAGCGAATGACGCGAATGTTTCTGCGAGGTTTGAAACCCGATAAATGTCAATACCTCATTTCTCACAAACTTTGTTTATATTCAGATGTTGTGAATAGGACTCAGTTATTGGAGCGCGATAATGAGTCATCACAACCAAAAGGCAACAACCAACAACACGATAATAATTGTACCGGTGGCAACGACCATCGAAACAATGATAACCATCGTGGGGAAAATTATCATGCCAAGAATGGTAACCACTTCGGTGGTAATCATGGCCAAGATAATAGAAGTGGAAATTTCAAGAAGAGAAGGTACAATAATGATGGAAAGACAGCAGCTTCAGCACCCGTTTCAAAGGAAGAAGAACGACCACCAGTCGTATGTTTCAAATGCGGACAGGAGGGACACATCTGTCCAAACTGTACGCAGCAATCTAAAGCGTGTTTCAATTGTGGAAGAGAAGGTCAGCTAGCTCAATTTTGTCGTGTAGTGAAGTCAAGTCCAGCTGGCATGGTGACGCTAAAGGATGTCCCAGACAAGTTAAAACCGGTAGTTTAAGTGAGAGTGTTTGTCGAGGAACCCGAACGAAGTTGTCACGGGTAAGTTAATCATAAATGCTTACGAAGTCTATACCTTATTTGATACCGGTTCTACCCACTCTTGTATTTCACCTAGTTGTGTTCAATGTTTGAACTTGGCTATTGAGAAATTAGACTTTGACTTATCTGTTAAAACTCTGTTAGGAGAAACCTTCATTACATCCATTATTTATAAATCTTGGTTGATTCAAATCGACACTTTCACGTTACCTGTCGATCTTATCTTTTTGAAAATACTTTCCTTTGATGTGATTTTTGGAATCAATTGGTTAACTACTCATCATGCTTTTCGTAAGGTTGTTAGCTTTTATATTCCTAACCAACCTGTTATGCGAATTCAAGCAACCAAACCACTAAAGTCAATCACTGTTATATCAAGCCATAAGTAAAGAGCCCTGATCCTTTCATTGTTGACTTCCTTGTGTGGAATGCACCAAACCCAGACTATCCGTAGAGGACGTCGTGAATAACGGTGGCAAGTTGATAGGTATCAATGTGACGTGTTATCCAAGTCTTGGATAAGGGTCACAGTTTTGAATGATATTTCTATCGTTAATAAATTTCTTGACGTATTTATGAAGACTTCTTGGCCTACCCCAGAGCGTGAAATCGAATTTTTTACTGACCCCAGTACAAAACCCCATTTCTAAAACCCTTAAATATTTCTTAAACTAAAACGAACGTAACATGCGCCAAAGACGTTAACTCGAGCTGTTAAAGATTACGATCGTACCATTCAATATCATCGTGGAAAAGCGAACGTGGTAGCTGACGCGTTGAGTAGAAGATCGTATGCGTTTATGAGTGTGAATGTACGAACCTACGTGAAGATAATGAATATACGAGTAGAATCGACTTTAATCGATAAAGTTAAAGCAGCTCAAACTAAACACCCGAAGCTGATGAATGTGAAAAAAGAAGGTTCAAGAGGGCGTTATTCTAGAAGCAAGAATTGATGAAGAGATGAAATGTCAACCCTCGATTTAATTGGTCCATTTGAAATCCTCGATTAAGTAGGAATTGTGGCTTATAAACTCATTTTACCGCCAAGTATGTCACGTGTTCATAACATTTTTAACGTATCGATGTTATGTAAATATGTGGACGACCCGAACCACATTATTGATTTAGAATCGAACGAGATAGCAGATAATTTAACATATGAAGATGTACCTGTTAAAATCTTGGATAAGAAGGATCATATTCGACACTCAAAGGTTATACCTCAAGAGTTAGAATCTAACAAGGTAACCTCATTTGTTCGGCATACCAGGTACGTATGTAAATTTCGAGGGCGAAATTTCATAAGGAGGGGAGATTGTAAAATCCCAAATTTTATGAATAAAGATTTAAATTTCTCAAAATATTTTTTTGAATATTATGGTGTGAATTTGAGATACTGTTATAGTTGTGGGTAGTATTTATAAATTTTACAAAGTATGCAAGTTGTTATATAATATTCGATTGGTCGGGGAATATTCGTTTTAACAGGGAATATTCGTACAACGACATAATCATTGATGGACCCCACAACGGAATTATTATCGGATTGAGAAAATGACAAAAAAAAATTATGAAAATAACGGTGGAAGTTTTACCGTTAATACTGTTGAACTACTCGGTAGTAAAAGTACAGTAATACGCGTTGTTACATAGTAGCACACGGTATTGATTATTGATGCTTACGTGAGAAGTCACTCAATTTTATTCAATTATTGCTTCAGTAATTGTTGCATAATATCTCACGTTATTTGATTTAATTATTGTCAATATTTTATATATTATTAAATCAATAATTGAGATGACAGAGTTATTAATATTATTATTTGCAATATTAGCGATGTTCAGAAGTTACGCCAAGGAGAGGTTTGGTCACCTAATTATGCTTTTAATAGGAGAAATCCTTATCGAAAGCCCCTCTTTCCTGGGAATGACACTGGTCGATTAATTGTGTGAATTATAATAATGATGATGAAGTATTATTTTATTAGTATTATTAATGTAATAAAACAGAAAAGTTTTTTTTATATAAAATGTAATACTTTTATAAAGTTATTCGTTTTATTAGATTATAAATAGAATATATTATATTTTATTTAAAAGATTTTGTTTTATTAGAATATTTTATAGTAAACCAATACGGACCATCCGTTTAAAAGTAAATCAATACGGACCGTTCAGAATTAGTTACTATTCAGTCCATTCTCCTATAAATAGAAGCTCATTCCTTCATTATTTCTTACGAATTCACTGAAACTCTAGAGAGAGAAACTATAGAGAGAAAAAAGAAAAGTATTCTGCTACTTCATTACTCCTATATCCAGTTTTTTCTAAGGTAAGGGGTATTATTTCTTTCGTATTCATGAAAAGAACTTCTGTTATTTCATTCTTTATTATTATGTTGGAATAACCTGTCTATGCGAAGTACCGCATACATGGTGAAATTCTTTTGTTATTCCATTCTTTATTATTATGTTGGAATAACCTGTCTATGCGTAGTACCGCATACATGGTGAAATTTATCTGTTATTTCATTATTTATTAGTTTGTTGGAACATCCTGTCTATGCGTTTACGCATGACCTAGTACCGTTATTTATTATTCTGTTGGAACATCCTGTCAGTGCGAATTTTGCCTGACATGGTTCCGTTATTTTTTTTTCTGTTGGAATATCCTGTCTGTGCATTTACACATGACCTGGTTCCGTTATTTATTATTCTGTTGGAATAACCGGTCTGTGCGGTCTATCGCATGCCTGGTGATTTCTTTTGTTATTCCATTCTTTATTATACTCAGTTGGTTAAAGTTTTGACTTCTATACTCCATGAAATTAGTGGAATATCCTTGATATTTGAGCTTCATCCAGTATCTTTTCATGGAAATATTCTTCTGAGCATTCTTGAATTTTACTCTACAAATAAGTATCATGTTGACAATTTGGACGTTATTAGTTCCTGGATAAATTAATTCTTGAACTTGTTTTATTGAATTCTTATATCATTGTCATCATCCTCATGTTTATATTATGTTGAAAGTCATATGTGGCCTGTAGTGCATAGATGGACTTGGTATGATTATGACCAGGGATAATTCGGTATAATCATGACCGTAATGTTACAAATGATATGGAAAAAGTCCTCATTGGTCCGTAGTGCATTGATGGACAGTTTTTGGTATGATTATAGCTATGAATTCTCTTCTGCCAAGGGTGCAAAGATGAATTATTTTATGGCATGGTCGTGACCATTGATGAATACACGAATATCCTTGGCCCGTAGTGCATGGATAATTTGTCGTTGTGATACCAATGAATATCCTTAGCCGTAGTGCAGGGATGATGTGGATTATTTATTAAGTTGAGTCTCAGCGATAAAAATGATGAAAAACCTTTTTAAATCATAAAAGATAGTAGATTTTATTCTCTACTTAACTCTTGTAATGGATTGCTTGTTCCGCTGCAGTTAAACTTGATGTCTATTGTATTTTATCAATTTAACATTATTGAAGACTAATGATAATTTATTCTGCATTATCTTAGTCATAATATTTCTTATTGGGCTAATTGAGCTCACCCTTTCCTTCACTGTTCTCTTCAGGAAATGAGAATATAGCTGGGACGAGTCGGGGAATGGATTGACGGTCCAGATGATAGCATTAGTAGTCCTCACTATTCTGTTAAATAGTGTGATAATAAATGTAATGAGGACTGAATTTGAGTTTGTATACTGTCTATGAGGACTCCATTGAGTGTGGATATTGTCTAGAAGACAATATTCTTGTTTAAACTCTTAGTTTATGTTTTGTCGTATTTTACACGACAGTTGTATAATTAAGTTGTATTTGATTTATGTACCATATATTTGGCGACTCAAGATGAGTGATGTATACCAATTTTGGGGGCGTCACATTATATATATGATAAGCATAAAATCACACACACACACACACACACACACACACACACACACACACACACACACACATATATATATATATATGTGTGTGTGTGTGTTAGTATAACAATTACAATTACAAATACACATAATTTCCTAACCAATTATAAAAACATGGTTTACAGAAAATTTTGTAAAAGCTTTATACACAGTGAAGTTCCAGAACATAAAGCCTTAGAAATTTTGGCGTAAATCATATATGTTAAGCTTATGTAACATATATTTTGTTACTTAAGAATACAACGTGCTTGCTTGAACTTCACAAAACCTTTCTCCTCTCAATTCTCTTTGATAACTTCTTCTCTTTTCTCTTCTTAGGCTTATGCCAAATAACCCAAATACTCTTTACGTAAAAATCAAAACCAACGCATGATTTATAAACGTCTAAAAACTGATGCTACTAATGACCTTATTTATATTTTATTTATTTAATTTATATTATTAAAATCCAAAAGTCATAAGGCTCTGTTTGGCAAAACTCTTTAAAAATTAAAGACTTAATATATTTAAGCTTTGTTTGGGAAAACTAAATTAAACTCCTTTAATTTATTTTAATAACTCCTTTATAATATAGTTATTTATCACACTTTATTTAATTAAGTTTTCATACTTAATTTAATTAATTCTAATAACAATTTATTGAATAAATTATTTAATCATTATAAACTCTCTAACTTAATTATTAAATTAAATTAGAATATTATCTCATAACAATTAATTTTCTTAAGCCATTAATTATTTATTAAACAAATAATTAACCAAATCAACTCAAATCAAATTAAACAAATATTTATTCAACAATAAACACATACATTAAATATTTATATAATTCAATAAATATTTATAATTACAATTAAAATTCTGGATTGTTACATTAATCACATCGTAATAAGAATTTCAATTATTAAATTCTTATTTTAATAACTTATGAAAATTCGGGTTGTCACATCCTTCCCTCCTTATAAGAATTCTGTCCTCGAAATCAAAGAAACCTCCTTTACTCGGGTTTCACCAAGTTTTTTTTTCTTCAAAAATTTATCGTTGAATATCTTCAACACATTACCTTAATATAGATTTTATATTTCCTACTACATTCATTACTTCAACAAATTCTAGGTTTTATTTCATAACTTACACTTGAACTCAATTTTATTTTGAGTATTATATACTCTTTAACCCATTCATTTCCTTTGCTAAGGATTGTTATCATAAACACTCAGGATATTACATTCACCCATTCTTCTAAGAATTTCGTCCTTGAAATTTTATTTATTAATCTTTATTCATTTAATCTATCAAAATAGATTTTACGTTAATATTTTATTCATTCATTAGGTTCTGCAACCAAATTCTTTTTCTAAGGATCTTTCTAAGATCATCATATTCCTCCTCTCTTCCTCTTCTAAGAGTTTCACATTCCTCTTCTTTCTGGAGTTTCAATTCTTTCTTGAAATTATTATGTTTTGTTTAATTTTCTCCTTTCCACTTTCACCTTTCAGAATAATAAGAATCTTCTACAATTGCTCAATAATTGGGAAGCGATATGAATAACAAGAATTTAAAAGATTCCAAATCATGCTGAGGGTCATAAGACCTTGAACTACGTCCACGGTTATAAGTACTCTTTCAACTTAAACCTTAACAATCATTAGACTATAGGGACTCCCGTACTTAGGGTGTTAAGCCCTTCATACGATGTATTGTGCACAACCATCTAAACGCATCGCGTAACTATGTCCACAGTTACAAGTAATCTTTCAACTTTAACCTTAACAAGAATAATCTCTTAGAGGACTCCCGCATTTAGGGTGATCTTCGCACTACCATGTATTGTGCACAAACATCTAAACGCTTCCGCGTAATCCCCTATAAAAGGGTTGTTCATCTCAGCATTTCAATATCTGAATCTGCACCAAAACAATCTGGTTTGGCAAAATTCTCAAGAAACACTTGAATTTTATGAACATCTTTCAATAATTGTCTAGCTGAATCAAATAGCATAGACTTCTACAACAATTCGGACATCAATCGAAATATACATATATATATATATATATATTCTCATATCTTAAAGAAATCTCAAAAATCTTTTTGTGATGTTATGATACCGCACTGTATTTACAATCCGTTTGAGGATTCCCTCATTTGGTGATTTTATCATACTACATCATACCATAGTGGGCTGACGATCCTTAGATCACATCCAACACTAAGTAATACTGCATTGATGACTCCGTCGTTTTTATCATCTCTGCACCTGGTTCCATGATGCATTGATGATATAAAAATATATTTTGATATATTTCAAATCATTTTTGTCTAGCCGAAGAAATTAGCATAGACATACGAATAACGGTATTATTTTTAAAACTAATTGGTTTCATCATTTGATCCAATGTTTTTCAAGAAAATAGAATTGCAAACATCAGCACGAAGTCAATAAATTTCGAAAGTCTATCATAGCTAGTAGATTTAGAATATCTAGGTATCCATCAACTTCAACCTTTACTTCATTACTTCATTACTTAACCATTCTATCAATCTTCAACTTCATCAATGTTCTCTATACTATAATCGTTTTCTACCTAAAATAGTTCATCAAACTTACCGCACATTGGAAGTTCAAGAACTTGCGACAATAATATGAGTTTAAGAACTTATCCTAGTCATACAATAGGCGTCCATTCGCTGAGGGGTTCAAAACATACCATATTATTATGAGTCACGAACTTACCATATGCATTAGTTTTAAGAACCGCACCTAATCCTAATAATATCTAACTAATCTTAATAGTTTCTAATTATCAAATATACACATGAGAAAAGAATCACCTTTTTCACCACACATACATTGATAGCGCGATACCGACATTCCAATGATTATCAATGTAATAAACTGAGTGCAGACACAAAACCCTCGCCCATACAAAGGTTTGTACAACTCAGCCATCACATGAATCCTCAATTGAAATCCCACCTAACTCTATCTTACTCTTACCAACTTAACCTTAACTTGCTCAATACGAATTTCTCGTATCACATTATCTATAACTCGTCGTGAGTTTATCTCGTACTATACCATAGTACATTAACTTCATAGCATCAATCTATAATTATTCAAACATTACAGACCATCTTTCTTTTATAACTTAAACAGATCACGCCGTGATCTTATTCTATAATCATTTCCCTTAAAATTCTTTTCTTAACTCGGGATCGTTTTGTTTTACGATCCCCTTTCTTTCCTTTTTCATTATTTACGACATTATTCATTATCTTGGCTATTGGAGTTAGGCAACTCCCATTTCTTATCTTTATATCTCTTCAAAATTCTTCTTTGAATTTTTTTTTGTTTATATAACAATTCTTCCTTTAAGTATTTCTAACTTCATTTACATTACTCAACATCTTATTCGAGTTCCACATTTTCATCATACGTATCCATTTTCTATACTTGGTACACATCGAGTCTCTAACAGTTTTAATATGGTACGCTGAGTGGTTTTCCACAAACAACCAACAAACTAGGTTTCGAGTTTCTAGTTCGTATATACCTCCGCTCTATGAAGGAATCGTTTAGCCCAGATACCATACATCAACTATTAAAGAGTACAACTATACCATACTTAAATATAACCTTTTATTCTTAACTTCTTTATCATTCTCTTCTTACAGACCTTGTCTTTTTATTATCACCTTACATCCTTATTATTGGAGTTGGGTAACCCCACATTAATTTTCCTTATAACTATGCGAGATTCTTCTTTGAATCCTCTCACGCAAGTTTTAATCCCTTCATTATAAATTTGTTAAATTACTTCTTATTGTTCAAACTCTATTTGAGTTTATTTGTTCATTATCTGCACCTCTCTTCTCTAAGGTTATCGCCTAAGGTACTCTTACCTAAGGTTTCTAACCTATCAGCATTGATACCAACTGTAACAACCTCAAAATTCATACAATTTAATTCTCAACTTCGGTCGTTAATAATACATTCAACCTCTAATTTTACATCATTAAACGATAATACAACTATTGAAATTTGCGAAATAATTAAAATTTTCTATTACAAACTATGCTCGTTCCCAAAACCTTCAACCTTTACATCTAAATATCTTAGAATCATTTTAATACTACAATAGTTTACATCGCAAAACGATATTACAATTCAACATTAATACATTATTCGAAACCTTAAACATGGTTCAAATAATAATAACATAACCAAAGTGTATAAATCTTCAAGTATCACATCTGACTCATGTCTTTCAAGTAACACGTAACTTTACCTTGAATCTTGAACTTGCAAAAGTGGTTATTTGCAAGGTTGAGCTCAACAGCCCAACAAAATTTAACAGTTTTCATGCATCACATAGCACATAATAGCATGCTCGATATACATCTCATAAACATTGGACTAACATAACATACATGTTGTAGTTCATATAACAAGTATAAAGATTGAGTTCCATACTCAATAAACATTCATTACTCAATCAACGTAGTCATAAATTGACTTTAACATTTCATACTTTCAACATTAATATAACACACCATGCTATCTGCAATAAAGATTTCAAATAGTTCATCATCAAATTCACATAGAAAATAGGAACTGAAAGACTTGCCTTGATCGTTGTTTACCAATAACAGTTTAACAACTTACAGTTATCTGTACTTCACGTGCCCTACACAATTATATAATCATTCACATCAACTATTAGTCACATAGCAATGAATAGTAGTTGTAATGTAAACTTTACTCTGCGACTCATAACCCTTCCTATCATAAATACACAATGTTCAATTTGATTGTTTTAATTTTCGACTTATATCTCACTATATTTCGTACTCAAAGTGCATTCAAGTGTTTAAATCTTGCTAGGAATCATTATTGGTTTTATATTAAACCCATTTCATACCTTATAATGTTCATTTCATTTGACTTGAAACACTTTTTAAGTTCATTAACACTTGGTACGACGTTTCGACGTTCATTCGTCACACTACCGATTCGTCTCTCATGTGTGTGCTTAGTATGCTTATACAACTTATCTAATACATCATTTATTAATGTTAATCATCATTATATTTACTAATATTCATGTTTTATAACTTAGGACAACATCTTTTATCTTCAGGAGCACTACATTTGCATATGTGCATTCCCGACGCCCTCTGATTGCCTCCTAATACATATCAGTCCCACAAATGACCATTTTTACCCCTGTTACCAACCTCAAATTAAAACACTTAAAGAACGAAAGTTGTAGGTCTATTCGTCCTCATTCCGGATCATCTTGAAACACCTCAATTGGAGTTCGTATGAAAAGGTTATGGCCGTTTTACTACAGGAGGTCAAAACTGTCCGACCTAGACTACTATTCCGGTGCTAGGGCGTGAGAAATAAGTTAGGCAGTGGCGCTGCAGCGTGAAATTGGCGTTGGGGTGCGAATTTCAGCGCTGGGGCATGAAGTTCTGGGCTGCGGCTCTGATTTTTGGCGCGAAGGCATGAAAATTAGAGTGGGCGCCGAAATTCGAATCTTGTGATAAATTTATACGCCGAGGTTCAATTACGTAACACACCAAAACAAAAAATGACGCCATCAGTATCTTAATTTTTAACACCAAATAACATGTATAATTTATTCAACTTACACATAAACTTCACCAAGCATACATATACTAACTTAGCACAACTTAAACCACAATTTTAGAAAATTAAATACTGGGATGGCATATTTAAAAATCAAAACTCCATTTTTGATATTTCTGACACAGTGAACACTTTAATACCAATTTGATTTCTTTCAACTACGTTCTCTGTAATTCTTAACAAACTAATTAACATAGCCATAGTTCAATTTCACATATTAACTCAAAATTTAATACTAATTTTGTTATCCTACAAAACATGTTCATGCATATATTAACTGAAAAACCAAATTCTTTTCTTGCAGACTTATTTAGCATACAATCTTATATATATGATAAGCATAAAATCACACACACACACACACATATATATATATATATATGCTAGTATAACAATTACAAATACAAATACACATAATTTTCCTAACCAATTATAAAAACATGGTTTACAGAAAATTTTGTAAAAGCTTTATACACAGTGAAATTTCAGAACATAAAGACTTAGAAATTTCGGCGTAAATCATATATGTTAAGCTTATGTAACATACCTTTTGTTGCTTAAGAATACAACGTGCTTGCTTGAACTTCACAAAACCTTTCTCCTCTCAATTCTCTCTGGTCTCTCTCAATTCTCTCTGATAACTTCTTCTCTTTTCTCTTCATAGGCTTATGCCAAATAACCCAAATACTCTTTACGTAAAAATCAAAACCAACACATTATTTACAAACGTCTAAAAATCGATGCTACTAATGACCTTATTAAATCAGCGGTTACCAAAAAATATTATATATTATTTATATTTTGTTTATTTAATTTATATTATTAAAATTAAAAAATTTAAAATACAAAAGTCATAAGGCTCTGTTTGGCAAAAGTCCTTAAAAATTAAATGTGACGCCCCCGAAATAGGTATACATCACCCATCTTGAGTCGCCAAAAAATACACTACTGACAACTTCATTTATACAACTGTCGTGTAAAATACGACGACATATATACTATGAGTTTCAATACAAATATTGTAACGTATATAATACGACAATATTCATACTCAAATTTTTACATGCCATATAAAGTACAGTAGCAAATATTTCAAGTCTCCAAAGGAACACGAGAAGATTTATGTTCTCTTCATTTTAATGTGGTGCACTTTTCACGCTTTCAAGGTCGGGTTCTCATCACCCTATTGTTGTTCACCAAAATCAATTATTAAGTGATGTATAAAATACGACACACGCATCTTAGGTCATCAATGCAATTATATATTGCATGTTATACCGTTTTATAATGTATCGAGAAATTTCAACAGTCTCGGACCATCTCACTATTTCCCTGTTATCCCCGCTCGACCTAGCTACACTCTTATTACCTGAAAGGAATTGTGAAGCAAAAAGGGTGAGCACAATTAGCCCAGTAAAGAATCTCATGACTAAAGATAATTAAATTATCAATAGCCTTTATCAGTAATAAATCAGAGATTTAGAACATATGGTAGATGATAAAACTTTTCAACCATAGTTGCAACGGAACGAGCAATCCATTAGAAGAGTCAAATAGACTATAATGTCTATTATCTTCTCTATGTTAAAAGTCCACCAACAATATTTTATCCCTGTAACATCAATCAACAGTTCTTGTCCACAATCATATGAATAACTCATAATCATATTTGTGGTTCCAAATTCGTTTTCTCATCCAGGACGAAGATAGTTTTCATCACCTGTCTTTACCTAAAACATCAAAGATCATGGTTATACCAAATCACAGTTCCTGTTTATAATCATACTTAATAAATTCATCTTTGCACTGCGGGTCAAAGATATTCATTATCATTTCATCTTTGCACTACAGAGCGAAGACATACAACTGTATTTTAGAAGAGTCAAGTAGAGCATGATATCTACTATCTTCTACGAATTTAAAAGTTTATTATCAATATTTTATCGCTGAGACACAGTTTAATAAATAATCCACATCAGCGAATCACCCCTGCACTACGGCCAAGGATATTCGTTAATATCACATCCATGAATTATCCATGCACTACGGGCCAAGGATATTCATTATTATCACATCCATGAATTAATATTTCATTGCTGAGACTTAGTTCAATAATTAATCCACATCATCGAATCATCCTAACTACAAGCTAAGGATATTCGTTAATGCCAAGGATATTCATTAAATCAGATAATCGGTCATGACTATACCGTATAATTCATCTTGCAGTCATAAGAGAATCCATGGCCATAATCCATAAAAATCCATCAATGCACCACGGGCCAATGAGGACTTTTACCACATCATTTGTAACATTACTACCATGATTATACCGAATAATCCCCTAGTCATAATCATACCAAGTCCATCTATGCACTACATGCCACCACGATGACTTTCATCATAATATAAGTACACGAGAATGATGATAATGATATAAGCATTAATCAAACGAAAACAAGGATAAATATTAAAGACTTTAAATTTATCCAAATATTATTAATCACTTAATAAACTCATAATATAATATTATTAATATTATAACAATATTTTAATCACTTCTTAAACTTATAAACAATTTATTTCAATTGTTTACACTTTACCAAATAATGCATTTAATCATTCAAAATGCTATACTCATAAGATTTTATCACCAATGATCAAATCTCTCATAAAAAAAATCAGATATACCCTATATAGAATTCTCAAGCCATAAAATCCTATTTTCCAACTTTGTTACTTCACATAACATATTTAACTCATTTACTCATAACTAGATCATTTTCATGAAAAATACCAAATCAGTCCCAAAAATATTTATTTTCCGGGATTTAGCAGATATAGTCCCATATTGAACATATATATTTTCTAATTTTTAAAATTCATTTACTATTTTCAAAATCAATTTCTAATTAATTCCTTAAGAAATTAGCTACCTCAAGTTTAATTCCAGAAATTCCCAAATCTTGGCAGGATCTTACACATGTTAATGTGATCTTTCAGTTTAAATTTCATGGTCATCGGAGTTATAGAACTCTGGTTATAGCATTTTTTCGTCGGAAAAACTTAAATATTGAAATAGTCATAACTTGCTCATTTTAAGTCGGAATGAGCTCATTTTTGGACAGGAGGTACTTTATACCATATATTTCCATGTCCAAAAAGGCCGGAATTTTTCTCACAAATTAAGTGGCCGAAAATGTCCTTTTAAATTTCTGGGCAGTAGCTTTTTTATAATTTGCAGCTTTTGACTCCTTTTGCTAAAATCAATCCACACGAAAATCTACAACACCTTTTCCAGTGATTCCACCTGGATAAGTTAGAAAACTCATAGATCTAACTCTAAAACTTGACCACACTCAAAAATTCGAAATATAATAGGAGATATGGTCAATTGAATTTCATATTCTATTTTCACTAAAATCTGATTTTCAACTCTTTGTGATTTCTAAGAAACTTTCATGTTTCCACATAATAAGCAACATAACTTATCATAACACTTACTAATACTACACATACCCATGATTTTCATCAGTCCAATGCTTTTATTATGACTTTCATCATAATTCACTTAAACAGATCATTTCCACAATTTAATAAGGAATGAATACAAAGGATCATTCACCATGCATGTGGTAATCCACATAGACAGGTTATTCCAACAAAATAATAAAGAATGGAATGACTGAAGAATTCACCATGCATGCGATAGATCACATGCAGAAAGTTATTCTTAATAGAATAATAAAGAACGAGAACCAGTCAGCGTAATTGCATTTTCTGAGATATTCCAATGTAATAATAAATAATGGAACCTGGTCATGCGTAAATGCACAAACAGGATATTCTGACAGAATAATAAGGAATGGAATAATAGAAGAATTTCACCATGTATGCAGTACTTCGCATAGACATGTTATTCGAACATAATAATAAGGAATGGAATAATATAAGAATTTCACCATATATAAGGTAGTCTGCGTATACAGGTTATTCCAACAGAATAATAAAGAATGAAATAACAGAAGTTCTCTTCATGAATACGAAAGAAATAATACCCCTTACCTTAGAACAAACTGGATATAGGAGTAGTGAAGTAGCAGAATACTTTTCTTCTTTCTCTTTATAGTTTCTCTCTCTAGAGTTTCAGTGAATTCGTAAGAAATAATGAAAGAATGAGCTTCTATTTATAGGAGAATGGACTGAATAATAACTAATTCCTGAACGGTCTAGATTACTTTTAAACGGACGGTCCAGATTGGTTTACTATAAAATATTCTAATAAAACAAAATCTTTTAAATAAAATATAATATATTCTATTTATAATCTAATAAAACGAATAACTTTATAAAAGTATTCTGTTTTATATAAAAAGATTTTACTATGCAAACACTATGCAGGCACTATGCAAACACTATGCCTAATAAAATATAATATATTCTAATTATTGTCTAATAAAACAAATAACTTTATAAAAGTATTCTCGCTTTTTATATAAAAGATTTTACTATGCAAAACATTATGCATAATAGAATATAATATATTCTATTTATAGTCTAATAAAATGAATAACTTTATAAAAGTATTACATTTTATATAAAAGTTTTTCGCTTTTATTACATTAATAATACTAATAAAATAAAACTTCATCATCATTATTATAATTCACACTATTAATCGATCGTGTCATTCCAAAAAGAGGGGCTTTCTAATAAGGATTTCTCCCTATCAAGGCATGCCGTAATTAGGTGACCAAACCTCTCCTTGGCAGAACTTTTAGACATCGTTAATATTGCAAATAATAATATTAATAACTTTGTTATCTCAATTTTTGATTTAATAATATATAAAATATCGATAATAATTGAATCAAACTGAGTGACTTCTCACGTAAGCATTAATAATCAATACCGTGTGCTACTATGCAACCACGCGTATTTTACCACCGATTATTTTATGACAACTTGCTTACTTTGAAAAATTTTCAAATGTCACCCTTAACTTTAAAATTTTATCAATTTAACTATTCACTAAAATAGAAAAATTGAATGCTTTTATTTCATAAAATTCGGGGTCTAACAATCTTCTCTCCTTATGAAATTTTGCCCTCAAAATTTACGTACGTACCTGGTATTTCGAAGAGATGAGAATACCTTGCTTTCTTTTCGGATTGTACATTCTCGGTTACTTCCTCTGTATCATGATTTTCCCATTACTCTTCTCCTATGTTTCAGATATCCTTCTAGAATATACTTCAAAACAAGGTTAATTGACATATCATAATTTGTCAACTTATCAAGTAAACAATTTCAGCTTAGGTAAGTCACACACTAGCGAAGTATATTACTCGTCTATCCCCTCCTAGTTCTAGACTCATATCTCTGCCAGCGACCATATCCCTAAGCTCTGATACCAAATGTGATGCCCCCAAAATAGGTATACATCACCCATCTTTAGTCGCCAGAAAATACACTACTGACAACTTCATTTATACAACTGTCGTGCAAAATACGACGACATATATACTATGAGTTTCAATACAAATATTGTAACGTATATAATAAGAAATTATTCATACTCAAATTATTACATGCCATATAAAGTACATCAGCAAATATTTCAAGTCTCCAAAGGGACACGAGAAGATTTTTGTTCTCTTCATTTTAATGCGGTGCACTTTTGACGCTTTCAAGGTCGGGTTTTCATCACCCTATTGTTGTTCACCAAAATCAATTAGTAAGTGAGGTATAAAATACGACACACACATTTTAGGTCTTCAATGTAATTATATATTGCATGTCATGCCATTTTATAACGTATTGAGAAACTTCAACAGTCTCGGACCATCTCACTATTTCCCTGTTATCCCCGCTTGACCCAGCTACACTCTTATTACCTGAAAGGAATTGTGAAGCAAAAGGGTGAGCACAACTAGCCCAGTAAAGAATCTCCTGACTAAAGATAATTAAATTATCAATATCCTTTATCAGTAATAAATCAGTGATTTAGAACATATGGTAGATGATAAAACTTTTCAACCATAGTTGCAGCGGAACGAGCAATCCATTAGAAGAGTCAAATAGATCATAATGTCTATTATCTTCTCTATGTTAAAATTCCACCAACAATATTTTATCCCTGTAACATCAATCAACAGTTCTTGTCCACAATCATATGAATAACTCATAATCATATTTTTGGTTCCAAATTCCTTTTCTCATCCAGGACAAAGATAATTTTTATCACCTGTCTTTACCTGAAACATCAAAGATCGTGGTTATACCAAATCACAGTTCCTGTTTATAATCATACTTAATAAATTCATCTTTGCACTACGGGCCAAAGATATTCATTATCATTTCATCTTTGCACTACAGGGCGAAGACATACAACTGTATTTTAGAAGAGTCAAGTAGAGCATGATATATACTATCTTCTACGAATTTAAAAGTTTATTATCAATATTTTATCGCTAAGACTCAGCTTAATAAATAATCCACATCATCGAATCACCACTGCACTACGACCAAGGATATTCGTTAATATCACATCCATGAATTATCCATGCACTACGGGCCAAGGATATTCATTATTATCACATCCATGAATTAATATTTTATCGAGACTCAGACTCAATAATTAATAAGTAATCCACATCATCGCACTATCATTCCCTAGTTATCTATGCACTACGGCCAAGGATATTCATTTCATCATCAATGATCATACCATAAAATAATAATTTGCACCCCTGGTCAAGATAATCATGGTCATAATCATACCAAAAACTGTCCATCAATGCAGCACGGGCCATTGAGGACTTTTACCACATCATTTGTAACATTACGGTCATGATTATACCGAATAATCCCTGGTCATAATCATACCAAGTTCATCTATGCACTACAGGCCACAGATGACTTTCATCATAATATAAGCATGAGAATGATGACAATGATATAAGCATTAATCAAATGAAAATAAGGATAAATATTAAAGACTTTAAATTTATCCAAATATTATCAATAACTTAATAAACTCATAATCTAATATTATTAATATTATAACAATATTTTAATCACTTCTTAAACTTATAAATAATTTATTTCAATTATTTACACTTTACCAAATAATGCATTTAATCATTCAAAAATGTCATACTCATAAGATTTCATCACCAATGATCAAATCCCTTATCAAAAATCTGCATATACCCTATATAGGATTCCCAAGTCATAAAATCCTATTTTCCAACTTTGTTACTTCACATAACATATTTAACTCATTTACTCATAACTAGACCATTTTCATGAAAAATATCAAATCAGTCCCAAAAATATTTCTTTTCTGGGATTTAGCAGGATATAGTTCCATATTGAACATATATTTTTCTCAGAATTTTTAAAATTCATTTACTATTTTTCAAAAATCAAAATCTAATTAATTCCTTAAGAAATTAGCTACCTCAAGTTTAACTCCAGAAATTCCCAAATCTTGGCAGAATCTTACACATGTTAATGTGATCTTCCAGTTTAAATTTCATGGTCGTCGAAGTTATAGAACTCCAGTTATAGCATTTTTCGTCGAAAAAATCTAAATATTGAAATAGTCATAACTTGCTCATTTTAAGTCGAAATGAGCTCATTTTTGGACAGGAGGTACTTTATACCATATATTTCCATGTCCCAAAAGGCCAGAATTTTTCTCATAAATTAAATGGTCGAAAATGCCCTTTTAAATTTCTGGGCAGTAGCTTTTTCATAATTTGCAGCTTTTGACTCCTTTGCTAAGATCAGTCCACACGAAAATCTACAACACCTTTTCCGGTGATTCCACCTGGATAAGTTAGAAAACTCATAGATCTAACTTTAGAACTTGACCGCACTCAAAAATTTGAAATATAATAGGAGATATGGTCAATTGAATTTCATATTCCATTTTCACCAAAATCTGATTTTCAACACTTTGTGATTTCTAAGAAACTTTCATGTTTTCACATAATAAGCAACATAACTTATCATAACACTTACTAATACTACATATACCCATAATTTTCATCAGTCCAATGCTTTTATTATGACTTTCATCATAATCCACGTAAATGATCATTTCCACAATTTAATAAGGAATGAATACAAAGGATCATTCACCATGCATGTGGTAAATCCACATGACAAAGTTATTCCAATAGAATAATAAAGAATGGAATAATCAAGAATTCACCATGCATGCGATAGATCGATAGCACAGATAAAAGTTATTCTTAATGTAATACTAAAGAACGAGAACCGTGTCAAAGCGTAATTCAAGACCCCAACAGGATATTTCAATGTAATAATAAATAATGGAATCAAGTCACGCGTAAACGCATGTATGTGATATATTCGACGTAATAATAAAGAATGGAATAATAGAAGAATTTCACCATGTATGCAGTACTTCGCATAGATATGTTATTCCAACATAATAATAAGGAATGGAATAATAGAAGACTTTCACCATGTATAGGGTAGTCACAGATACAAAAGTTATTCCAATGTAATAATAAAGAATGGAATAATGAAGTTCTCTTCATGAATACGAAAAGAAATAATACCCTTACCTTAGAACAAACCGGATATAGGAGTAGTGAAGTAGCGTAATACTTTTTTCGCTTTCTCTCTATAGTTTCTCTCTAGAGTTTCAAAGTGAATTGTAAGAAATAATGAAAGAATGAGCTTCTATTTATAGGAGAATGGACCTGAATAGTAACTAATTCTCGAATGGTCCATATTGATTTACTTTAAAGCAGACGGTCCAGATTGGTTTACTATAAAATATTCTAATAAAACAAAATCTTTTAAATAAAATATAATATATTCTATTTATAATCTAATAAAATGAATAACTTTATAAAAGTATTCTGCTTTTATATAAAAAATTTACTATGCAAACACTATGTAGGCATTATGCAAATACTATGCATAAAAAAATATAATATATTCTAATTATTGTCTAATAAAATAAATAACTTTATAAAAGTATTATATTTTATATAAAAAGATTTTACTATGCAAAACACTATGCATAATAGAATATAATATATTCTATTTATAGTCTAATAAAACGAATAACTTTATAAAAGTATTCTGTTTTATATAAAAAGCTTTTCTATTTTATTACATTAATAATACTAATAAAACAATACTTCATCATCATTATTATAATTCACACTATTAATCGACCATGTCGTTCCCAGGAAAGAGGGTGCTTTCCAATAAGGATTTCTCCCTATTGGCGCGCAATTAGGTGACCAAACCTCTCCTTGGTAGAACTTCTAGATATCGTTAATATTGCAAATAATAATATTAATAAATTTGTTATCTCAATTATTGATTTAATAATATATAAAATATCAACAATAATTGAATCAAATTGAGTGACTTCTCACGTAAGCATTAATAATCAATACCGTGTGCTACTATGCAACCACGCGTATTTTACCATCGATTATTTTATGACAACTTGTTTACTTTGAAAAATTTTCAAATGTCACCCTTAACTTTAAACTTTTATCAATTTAACTATTCACCAAAATAGAAAAATTGAATACTTTTATTTCATAAAATTTGGGGTCTCACATTAAAGACTTAATATATTTAAGCTTTGTTTGGCAAAACTAAATTAAACTCCTTTAATTTATTTTAATAACTCCTTTATAATATAGTTATTTATCACACTTTATTTAATTAAGTTTTCATACTTAATTTAATTAATTCTAATAACAATTTATTGAATAAATCATTTAATCATTATAAACTCTCTAACTTAATTATTAAATTAAATTAGAATATTATCTCATAACAATTAATTTCCTTATCCCATTAATTATTTATTAAACAAATAATTAACCAAATCAACTCAAACCAAATTAAACAAATATTTATTCAACAATAAACAAATATTTATTCAATAATAAACACATACATTAAATATTTATATAATTCAATAAATATTTATAATTATAATTAAATTCTGGATTGTTACATTAATCACATCGTAATAAGAATTTCAATTATTAAATTCTTATTTTAATAACTTATGAAAATTCGGGTTGTCACAAAAAGTGTTAGGGGTAATAAGCTAGTGTTGTCCCCGTCTTTTGTGATAATAGGGGATATGTGATATCATTTATAACAGTATGCTAGAAAATAACATGTATTGTAACCATTTGGTATATGAATATAAATGATCTTATTTCAGAAACGTGTGTGAACCTTTAGTTCTTTTCTATTGAGAAATATCTAAATATTATAATTAGATAATTAAATAAAAATTTTGTGATGCAGAAAATGCCGCCCAGACCTAAAATAACTGTCCTAGAAGAGTCAGTTAATGATGAGAGAGGTCCAGTAGATCTGATACAGAGATTGGTAGATTTGTTGGGATAATCTCTAAGGGGAAGAAATGAACCCGTACCACCCGTTCCCCAAGTTGTTCAAGTAACAACCTTCAAAGATTTTAAGAGTGTAGGACCCCCAGACTTCACAGGAACTACTGACCCGATAGTTGCGCAAACCTAGATCAAGGAGATCGAGAAGGCCTTTACTATAGCTCGTGTGGGTGAAGACCAGAAGACGGTATTTGCCATATACATGATGAGGGGTGAGGCAAACTATTGGTGGGAAACTAACCAGCAGAGAGCGGGGGAAGGAACGATAACATGGGAGAGGTTTATGACGCTATTTTTCGAGAATTATTTTCCAAAAAGTATGAAGAGTAGGATGGAAGTGAAGTTCCTAGAGTTAAAACAAGGTGATATGACGGAGGCGTAGTGATGAATAGAATTTATACCCGCGAATCGGATACTTTATGACTTAAAGAATTGCCTGAATTCGTAGTTTTTATGTAGTTTTATATAAATATAGTGTTATTATGCTTAATTGATGAAGTGCAGGACTCTACAGTACTTTTCCAACTTTAAAAGGGCAAAATGGTCATTATTCTCACACTCATGGCCATGGCCAATGCTGCTTTCATCAGCATGTGCCAGAAGCCCCCCGCCCTTGATGACATCAAAGATTGCGGTCATGGCCACTACACTCTTTTCTTTGGCTCGTACTGCAACCACAAGCTCTGTGTCCCAGATTCTAATATAGCGCCACCTAAAGCTTGGTGGCCCGCGCCACGGCGCCACCTCCGGTTCCCAGACAACCAGAGCCTTGTTTGACCTAGCAAAAAGGAAGGAAAAATATATAAAAGGAAAGAAGGAGGTTGCATATAAAGGGGAGATATATATAGAGAGAGAGAACAAGTCTAGAGAGTAGTTTTAGTTTTAGGATTTTATTTCTTTTGTAATTTCTCTTCCTTTCTTTTTAGAAATGTTTGTAAATATAGATTAGTTAGATTGAGGTAGAAGTTTGGGTTTCTTTGGAGCATCAAGAGCAATGAGCAACACGGACTGGAGAGCTTGATTCAAGCAGAATAGTTAGAGATTGAAGTGCCTTGACAGAGTTTCTTCTTATCTATTTATTTTCTCTGATTCTGTAATCCATAAATGTTGTCCTTATTGCTACTTGTATTTTATTCAATAGCTATGAACTGAATATTTGCTCTAAGGTTATAATGGAACCATTTGTTATTTAAATTGACTATCTCATCTCTTTGGTTGGCACCATATGATTTGGTTCAATATATTTATGCTTAATGATCCTCGCTAAGACATTAGCGATGATTTTGGTACTTTACATGATATTGACAAAAGAATTATAGATTTACACCTGAATATATTGGCATGTGATTGTGGGTTTCGACTGCATAAGTTGTACGTAGAATAGACATATATCTGTGCACCACGTGCGACCTCATTGAGAGCTTATGCTTAAATCCTTGTTCTGATCAATTCACATAGACATATGTAGGATTGTATCTAGCTTGGGCGTTCTTTTATGTTCTATTCCCTTTTGGGTGGATCTGGAAAGGATATATTCGTATATACCTCGACAGAGGTGTATGAGCACTTGTGTGTTCTCGGTCGACAAATTATTGTAACCATTTAGACCATAGAGAGAAGGATAGCTAGTTTGATGAAACATAGGACGCCAGGTGTTCGACAGAATGCCTGAGTGGGGTGAAGTTATAACCTTAGCTTGTTATTCCTTAGATTACCATTCGTTATCCATTTACTTGCTTTGATAATTAGTTATGCTTAGATTAATCACTCTTCCATTTATTTTTGTTCGAATAAGACTTTAGCGATATAAAGTCGGTATTTGGTAAATATTAGTGATAGTTCCTCGTGGGTACGACACTCTTCTTATCACTGTATTACTTGTTAGACCGCGTATACTTGCTCATGTTTAGTGATCGGTTATCCGACCAACAAGTTTTTGGCGCCGTTGCCGGGGAACTGTTATTCTAATATTGTCCAATATTGATTTCAATCAATTTAGTCCTACTTTGAACGTATATATATATATTTCTTTTATCTGTTTGATCTTCCTTTCTTTTGTTTTTAAGTTTACAGATTATGGACGATCAATGTTATCAATGGCCTTATAAGTGGACGACGCCACCAAGCTCGGAAGAAGGACTCGATAAATTGCAAGTTCAAATTGCCAATGCCTTAAGGTTTTCTGACAATCTTGAGTATCAGTCCACTCAGAATGCCTACTGTCAGGAACAAGCTGACTTTGAACCGATCCCCTATCATCCAAACTGCCAGGGTTATCCAAACTCTTGGGACTACAGTCAAGAGCAGTATCATGTTCCGAATCATGCGTCTCAGTTTGAATATCAGTCTCCTCCGCACTATGAGTGGACATCTCAGTCGAATGAGAACTTTTCTGAATCCTCAACACTTGAAGAAGAGAATCGGCTTGAAGAGCTTCTCACTATCTTTATCGAAAGAAATGAGATTCGGATGGCAAGCCAAGAAGCTGCATTGCACAGCCGTGAAAATCAATTGGGGTAACTCGTCAATGCCATCACAAATCCACCTCAAGAAAATCTTCCGGTTTTAATTGATCTCGACGATGAAGCAATAGAGTATTGCATGGTGGATATGCAAGGAAAATGCAATGAGTCTCGCACAGTTGTTGAGGGAGATGTCATAGTGCAAACTAACCAATCGGTGGAGTTTGAAGTTGAAGACAAACGGAGAAACAGTGGTTGTATTGTCATTGTTGATCTACAGTCAGAAACCACACTCCTGACTATGAAAACCTGGAGAGCCCAATAGAGCATAAGGAACGCTTTCAATTTAATAAAGCAGGAGAATTAGTGGATAATTCCAGTGGCGAGCGATTCTTTGTGCCGAAAGATGACTGGATGGGTGAGGGAAAGAAGAATGGAAAATTACCTTTGTCGACCAAATTTTTAAAAGAATTAACGAATAGGCGGCACGAAAAGGTCATTTTTGCTTATGAGCCGGATTGAACGACATCAATATAGTCAAGCCGACGACTTTAAAACAAGCGCTTGGTGGGGAGGCACCCCCATCTCGGTATAAAATTTTATCTATTTTCTTCCCTTATTTCTAGTTTATTTTGTGTCTGTTCGCTTAGGTTGTTAACATAGCTGCCAAATTGTGCATTAATGTTTTGCGTCGATTACTTACAGACAGTATGTTTAGTATGATATACTGCATATTATAATAATGTTTCGGTGGTTTTTAGTAATGTATGATAACCTTTGTAGTGTAGATTTTCTTTTTGCCTTGACCTGTGCAGATAATAGATAAGAATTTGCAGTATTTGTATCTCGCACCGCGGCGCCATGAGTTTATGTTGCCTTCTACTAACTCGCGCCGCAGCGCCATCCAACAAAGGACATCTCGCACTGCGGCACCACAAACGAGACCCGACTTTCGCTAACTCAATGGCTAATGCATTGAACAACAAAGAAGAAGGATCTCGCGCCACAAGTAAGTAGTGAGAATTTGAAATTTTAGAGCAGTTTTTAGCAGCCACGCCTCTCCATTTCTTTCCCAATCCCTCGACATCTCTCGGCACCATAGCACAAAATAACTTTTGTTTTCCCATCAACGTCCCAATCACAGAAGTTTGAGTATTGATCTCTCATCAAATACCCAAGAGCCTCCATCAATTGATTGTCAGAGTGAACGCCCACACATAGTTTTCACACTAGGGTTCCTCAATTGAAGGTAATTTTTTGTGATTGCTGTCAATTCAAAAACTATTGGTGCGGTTCACTGTTTAGATTTGGGTTTTTCTTGATGTGTATTGGTGCAATTTCCACTGACGGAAATCGGGGATAGAGCAATCACAAACAAAAGTTGTCCAAATCTGGTTTGAGGAGTGCACACAAGGTGTTCGACAAATTGCCCGAGAGAAGAATTTGAGTGTTTTGGGGCTGTTTGATATTGGAAATTGATGGGGTCTTCTTGGCCTTAGTTTGGGGGAATTTTGGCACTGTTAAAGGACTACTTTAGCATCGAACCTTATCTGATTTTGACATAGCTCCCAAGAGGCAACGTCTGAGCGTCGGAGGGTCTTCGTCGTCGTCCGCAGCACCACAGGCTTGTGACTCCACCAAATTTATTAGTGAGGAAACCTGGAAGTGGTACAGAGACTCTTTTGGCACGCGAAACTTGATTCCTGAATGGGGGTTGCGGTCTGATAGAAAAGAAGGTGAACTCATGAACATGATACTCGAGCAGCAGTGGCTAAACTTCACCAAACCACCCGTTTCAGCAGTGGTATCTATAGTTCGGGAATTTACATGCAAACGCCAAATTCGATTTGGTCTCTTTGTGGTTATAGTCGGGGGGCGATCCGTGGCTTTTAACAGTCAAGCCATCAATGCACTGTTCGGGGTACCCAACTATGCTGGTAATGATTATATGCAACAGGGAATCCGCAGTTATGACTTAGAGGATATCATTAGAAGGCTTTGCAAGCCCGGCACGACTTGGAAGAAAAATGATTATACGGGCAAAAAGACCAGCTTCCCGTCTGCGGCACTCAGTAGTTATGGGAAGGCTTGGTACAGTTTTATTTGTGCCAGCATGATCCCGACCCGTCACCTGAGCGATGTGACTAAAGATAGAGCGATTCTGTTATTCGCCATTGTCACGGGTCTGAATGTGGATATTGGACTTCTCATCCATGACTCGATCATTAAGGCAATCAAGAGTACCGTCGCTTCGGGACTTCCCCATCCATCAGTGATCACGCGATTGTGCAAGCAAAAGCAGTGGGGCCCGAAGAGATAGCCAGCCGCCACGATAGTATCATTGACCATCAGACGATCAAACGCTTCAATGTTTGGGACGAGGCAGAGTCTCATGTCAGGGGCGAAGGGTACGGACCACCTACAACACCATCTCCTTCAGCAGACCCAGAGCCTTCTCAAGCACCTGAGGCAGGCCAAGCTAGTTAGGGTCTATTGGCAGACATCATGGCATCCCTCACCCTGCTGCATCAGAAATAGGATGCTGAGGCACGAGGCGCGTGGAGGCACATAGCAATTGCGTGTGCTCTCAGAGGCGAAGATAGCGATGCAAAGATGCCAGCTAATGGTGGTGAACACTATACAGAGCATCTACACAGACTATTGTGGTGAGAGCACTGAGTTCACGCCATACCAGTTTCCAGAGCCTCCTGTCTTCCCACCTTACCCTCCACCATCACCGCCCGCCGACGCTGATCAGGATGTAGCTGATGAGGATGAAGCCGATGTCGCTACTGAGTGAGCGATCTCCAAGGAAGCCCTCTTGTATTAAATTGCTTTATGTTTAGCAATGAGGGTATTGCTCACCTCAAGTTTGGGGGTGTTTTTAGCTTTTATCTGTTTATTTCCGTACTGCCATGTTAGGATTGCCAGACTTTAGTACTTTATTATGCTTTTATTTATCAGTATTGTGGTGCAGTCTTTTGAACTGCGGGATTATGCTTGAATTTTTATCATTATGGATGTCATGAACTGTTTTTGGTTTTATTTATTTATGCTTTGATTATTTTTAGCATAATTGTGGTTTATAGCCATCTTTTTGGGGCTTATACAGATTAGATGCTTGTGCCATATGAATGGCCTTTTTTACCCTATTTTGAGCTGTTATTTAGCAAGGGTGTGATAGTTATCATTATTTTTTGATTATGGTTGATGACAAGCACCAAGTTTTATGGTCTATCTCTTAGAGTTGTGTCATGCATGTATGAGTTAGGGGGTTTTCAATTGATAAGTTTAGACTGTTATTGATCCGTCCTTCTAGCAAGCACCAACCAACTGTGTTAACTAGTAATTTTTTTTCAAAATTGAGTTCACGTGTTATTGCTTTGAGCATTTGTTCACTCTTATAAATTTTTATTTTTCCAAGGTAATAAAAGGCTTAGACGTTTTTACAGTAGCGGATCTTGGATTCGTGCATGATTAGAAAAAAATAATAATAATAATTAAAAATAAATAAATTGTTATTGAAGATTGAATATCGAAAGTCTTGCGGTGGGTCAAGATGGAGCGTAAAACGCACTCGCCCATAAACGCAGGACCGATACTGAGATGGAGCACAAAATGCACTTGCCTAATAATCTTCAGTGCTCGTAAAGTCTAATTTGGCTTATGTTGATTACGCGGCCTTTGCTACTCGAGTTACTAGATTCTTAGGGGTGTTCTACACCTAGTGCCCTAAAGCCATCTGCTTTGGGAGTCACTGATCAAAAGTTCATTCATGGGTAGTTCTGATTAGCCTAAGGTAATTAAAGATTGTCCGAGTCAGGTTTTACATTCTTCAAGCTAGAGTCTTTTGATCCGTCACTGCACTTGTGTCTTATTCTTAATGCTTATTGAATGTTTAAGTTGCGGAGTGTGCATTTTTGTGTTATCAATCGACTGTGCGAACTTATTTTGAAGCTATGATTAATTAGGGCGGTTGGTCTCCACACACACACATAGAATGGATCGAATACAGTCTTATGCTTGAAATTGAATGAACCCTTATTCATATCTGTGTTTGCCCTGTTCTCTAGGAGTAGCTTTATGCTTTGAGGCCATGATACTATATTAAAGTTTTATTTGTCTTTCGCGTGTGTTTTACTTTTGTTAATGTGTATTAGATAGTTTGCTCGAGGACAAGCAAAGACTTAAGTTTGGGGGTATTTGATGAGTGAAATTTATACCCGCGAATCGGATACTTTATGACTTAAAGAATTGCCTGAATTCATAGTTTTTATGTAGTTTTATATAAATATAGTGTTATTGTGCTTAATCGATGAAGTCTGAGGCTCTACAAGATTTTTTCCCGACTTTAAAAGGGCAAAATGGTCATTATTCTCACACTCGCCATGACGGCAATGCTAATGCTTATCGCTTCTTGGGGCGCATTGGCCACCCCTGACCCTTGATGACATCAAGATCAATGTCATGGCGCCACTACTCCTTCTTTGGCTGCTATTTGCAGCCATGAGCTCGTGTCCTAGATTCTAATATGAAATACATGCAACAGCCACCTAAAGTTTGGTGGCGCATCATGCTTGGCCACCACCTCCGCTCAGAGACAACCAGAGAGCCTTGTTTGACCTAGCAAAAAGGAAGGAAAAATATATAAAAGGAAAGAGGGAGGCTGCATATAAAGGGGAGATGTATAGAGAGAACAAGTTTAGAGAGTAGTTTTAGTTTTAGGATTTTATTTCTTTTGTAATTTCTCTTCCTTTCTTTTTATAAATGTTTGTAAATATAGATTAGTTAGATTAAGGTAGAAGTTTGGGTTTCTTTGGAGCATCAAGAGCAATGAGCAACACGGACTGGAGAGCTTGATTCGAGCAGAATAGTTAGAGATTGAAGGGCCTTGACAGAGTTTCTTCTTATCTATTTATTTTCTCTGATTCTGTAATTCATAAATGTTGTCCTTATTGCTACATGTATTTTATTCAATAGCTATGAACTGAATATTTTCTCTAAGGTTATAATGGAACCATTTGTTATTTAAATTGACTATCTCATTTCTTTGGTTGGCACCATATGATTTGGTTCGATATATTTATGCTTAATGATTCTCGCTAAGACATTAGCGATGATTTTGTTTATTTACATGATATCGACAAAAGAATTGTAGATTTACCCCTGAATATATTGGCATGTGATTGTGGGTTTCGACTGCATAAGTTATGCGTAGAATACACATATATATATGCACCACGTGCGACCTCATTGAGAGCTTATGCTTAAATCCTTGTTCTGATCAATTAACATAGACATATGTAGGATTGTATCTAGCTTGGGCGTTCTTTTTTTTCTCTATTCTATCGGGTGGATCTCGGAAAGGATATGTTCAGTATATACCTCTCGATGAGGTGTATGAAAGCACTTGTGTGTGTTCTCGGTCGACAAATTATCGTGACCATTTAGACCATAGAGAGAAGGGTAGCTAGTTTGATGAAACATAGCACGACAGGTGTTCGACAGAATGCCTGAGTGGGGTGAAGTTGTAACATTAGCTTGTTATTCCTTAGATTACCATTCGTTATCCATTTACTTGTTTTGATAATTAGTTATACTTAGATTAATCACTCTTCCATTTATTGCTATTCGAATAAGACTTTAGCGATATAAAGTCGGTATTTGGTAAATATTAGTGATAGTTCCTCGTGGGTACGACACTCTTCTTATCACTATATTACTTGTCAGACCGCGTATACTTGCGCGTGTTTAGTGATCGGTTATCCGACCAACACGTAGTACGCAACTAAGTTCAATGAACTAGCGCGATTTGCAAAGCAACAAGTTGTGGATGAGGAAAGGAAGGCGAGACGGTTTGAGCAAGGGTTGAAGCCGTGGTTGTATAATAAGGTATCAGTCTTTCAGATTAATTCCTTTACAACTTTGTTGGAGAAGGAAATCATTGCGAAAGGTGGCAGTAAGGCCTTAAGTCTATATCATAAGGAGAAGAAGAACAAGAGCGCTGGTAATGAGCATCGTGGAGGGAGCATCAGCGGAGGAAGTAACTCCGGAAAGAGGAAATGGGAGAACAATAACAACAGAAGCAATAATCAATGTGGGAGTCACTAGGGAAACTTCAAGAAAAGGACTGAAGCTTGCAACAAGTGTGGAAGAAGTCATCAGGGAGAGTGTTGGAAGAGAAAGAACACCTGCTATAATTGCGGCCAGGAGGGGAAAATATCGCCAAATTGCCCAAAGCCGAAGAAGATTAGAGGATGTTTTGCTTGTGGATCAACAAAGCACCAGATAATGATTGGTGGACTTGCGCAACCCAACCGATCGACCGCTCGAACCTTTAATATGACCGTCCAAGATGTAGTAGCTGCGAAGGATGGGGTGTTAGGTATAATCCCAAACAATAATATAAATGCTTATGTATTATTTGATTCGGGTGCCACCTGTTCGTTCGTATCCGAAGAATTTGCTAGTAAACTTAGTACACCCCGAGAACGTTTAGAAGATCCTTTGAACATAAAAATTGCGAATAAGGAAATAATCCTTGTAGAATACGTCTATCGAAATTGTCGCGTAAACATTAGAGAACGTGAACTAGGCGTAGACTTGATTTCTATTAGACTAGGAGAATTTGACGTAATACTGGGGATGGATTGGTTATATAACCATGCGGCGGTACACTACACCAAAAATGACCTCTAGTGAAGGAGAAATCCTTCACAAGACATACTATATCACTCACACTTGATTTATTGCGAAGAAATATTTTCTTCACACGATTGCTCACATTAGACCTCCTCGCAATTGGGTATCCTTCACTAAGTAGTAACTAAATATTTTTTGTGAAGGATATATTGTGAATAACTTTTTTATTCACAAATTGTATTTGGTAATGGAATGTTGTTATTTAGTGAAAGATTGATTTCCTTCACAAATAATATTTTAAGAAAGACTATTTGAAATTAGTGAATAACTTGATTCCCTCACAAATAATATATTGTGAAGAACAAATTTATTTAACGAGAGAATATTTTCCTTTACTAATTATAAATTGAGAATCTTTCTTCAAATTAGTGAGAGAAAAATTCCTTCACAAATTATAAATTTGTAAATAAAAAATTAATTGCTAAATAATCAAAATTCATTGAAAATTATAATTGATTTTTAAATCATTGATTTCATATTTATTATTATTATTATTATTATTATTAATCTCTATAAGAAATATTAAATATATTTTTCAAGTAAATATAAATATTGCCATACTTTTTTCAAACTAATTGATAAGCTAATGTATAAAGAACTAATAAAATATAAAATTAAAACTTCATATATAAATAGATCATAATACTCGAGTCACAATAACTACAAAATTTGTTATTGTATCTTGGTCTCCCAAGGACCATAGTACCTACAAAATTTATTAACTAACATAAAAAAACTGAAAGACTAACAATGAACTAGAAGGAATAAAGTGTGACATGTTAGATCTACTTCATCATCATTTTCTTCAAAAAAATCAAGGTTGAGCATGTAAACTTCATGCTGCAAGAGAAACACCAAAATTCAATTTCAATAAGACATAACAGCAAGATGAATTTTGCGAGGTTAAAAGCTAAAGTGGAAATAAATACTGCCACTGCTGATAACCACAGATAATGCATAAAAAATGGCAATAGAACCCCAAAATTCATTAGCTAGCATAGTTGCTTTCAAATTTCCTAAACAAAAAAAGACATCTGAAATAGATGAAGAAGCTAACTAACCCCTCGGCGAGTATCATTGAAAAAGATGAAATAGATATAGAAGCTAACTAACCCACCACCAGTTCCTGTTCACTATCTCTAAATTTATTTCACTCAATACCTTTGGCTCTCCTTGTGAAGCTAAAATGGTCCTTATAAGATCAAATGGATAGGATCCAACTGTAGCTGCACAGCCTGCTACAGCCCCACTGACATACGACAGGTATGGGCTTAGATGAATGTGATCTTCTGCAACACAATGAAAGAACTAGGGCACAACATGTGAGCAACCAAAACGAAAATATAAGAACAATGAGATGATGCCAGATAAATAGCCATGCCATGTGACAGACCAACAGAAGAAAGACACAAAAAATATGAGAATAGACATTCTTTTCAATGGTCGTATTCCTGTTTTAAGCAATGAAGTTTTTGGCATCTAATTTGAACAATCTAGTTTGAGCCATAGATAAACAAAGACATGAACAGTCTCATCCAGTGAGGCATATTGAAAAAATGAATAAGGACGTTCACAAGTTGCATTACACAGGGAAAGGAGAAATAAAATGTGGCCCCTTTAAAACCTCTGATAGATTGAAAGGAATATCATGACAAACTATAATCTTTCCCAAAATTGAAGGTAAAAAAAATAAACAATCCAAAGCAGCATCAAATGTAGAAGGGAAACCAACAAGTTACTTATAAATTGGGGGGAATGACATTAAGTTTGATCCAACATATATTAGCGATATGAAAAATCCTCAAAAGAATATCACTAGTTGAATAATTAACGCATGCATAACTGCAACTATAGAGATGAAGGAAAACAATTATATTTGTAGATGATGTTCTGTTGAAGAACAAACCTGTATTGGAAGAACCAGCAACAAATGTTTTAAATTTGTGCAACACCATGAATTTTATGGCTGTATAAGGCATACCCATGAGAAGTGCTGGGACATTACCACGCCAAAATCCCTGCAATAAGCAATTAGCAGGTAAATACTGGAGATGTTTCAATTAATCTCTCACATTTACACAGGAGAAGAACACAAAATTTTAATTTCTAGAGAAGTCCCAGATAAAAAGTGTCATAGCATATGAAGACTTGAAGGGAGAAAACCCTATTAGTAAAAACTGCAAAGCAGTGCCTAGACAAAAACTTCCTTTGAATTCTGTTACTATTAATCAGCGTATGCTGATTTCGTAAATCAATTAAGAATCCAGAGTCACAGCAAGGACGTATAATTAATCTAATCCACAAGTAAAAGAAGAAACAGAAACGGTGAAAGACAAATCAATAGAAACACATTAGTAGTCCAACAAATGGAGCAATACCCGTAGACCTTCCTCTCTAAAGATATCCTTGGTTGCCTGCAACATTCTGGTATATTTTGATGGTCTGTGTACATCTTTGTGAAGCAAGGCCCAAGAAGAAGTGGGCTCCAGTTGAACCTACAATAAATACCAAAGATAAATTTATTAAGTCTATGATTTGATGTTCATGAAAGTTTGTTTGTGCTCTATGCCCACAAAACGGTTACTTAGAAGCAAACATGCGCAGGCACATGACTTGAAAACGAAAATTCAATAATTTCAGCATTTTTACTAACATGCATATGAGCAATGATCGATTTCAGTTTGACTCGTTCAATGTAAAATCTTAACAGTCACATGCATAAACCTTTTTATTGTGTAAGGATAATTCCCAAGAATAATCCCATCCTAAAGACTGGGGAAAAAGAATTTCATGTGAATTAACAAATAAGCAACAAGTCGAATCTATAACACAACTTCACTATATTCCCAAAAGACTCGAGTTTATTCATTAAGATAATACCTCTTCAACACACATCTACCCATGTTTCTTATGTTTAAATAACAGCTTAATATGTATTTTAACTAATCTAGTACACTAGTTACATTCCCTATCCTCCTCTTTCCTTGCCAAAGATAGTGCGCCCAAAGTACAAACTGTTAGTTAAAAAATGCAAGAGCTCCAGAAAATAATCAAGTTCCAGTAAACCATATAGATTTATGAAACATTTCCAATCAAACATCATTACAAAAGCAAAATTAAAAAATTGGGATTCAATTCAAACATCAATTCAACACCATGAGTTTAAAATATAACCTGGAATCTGATTTTAATAACTGTAAAGTAATTTGTGCATAAACCTCATCCGTGTCTTGTTCAGCCTATACAAAATAAAGTAATTTTTGCCTAATTAACCACCATATAATTTAGGTAAGTACTTTGTTAAGTTGAAGACTAAACAAAAATGAAAGAGAAACACTTTAATTTTAAGAGCTTTGATATACATATATTAGGAGCAATACATGGATATTTTTAACATATTAACATACATAAAAAAAAAAAAAAAAAAAGAAGAAGAAAGAATTACATAACACTAGTCTTTCTCAACAAGTAAAGTAGAACTGAGAAGGATCATACCAGCAGCTGAATGTGCAGAACACGACAAAGGATTTTTGATGGAAGGTTGAAGAGTGGAATTCTCTTGTTCAGTTCTTGATTTGTTCAAGCTTCTAACTAACAGTCAACCGATACAAAATCAAAAGAAAAAAGCCTAGTAAAATTTTCAAATCCGCCTAATATAGAAAACCTCCAAACCCCATAATTAATAAGAAAAATTTCCCCACAAAAAAAATAAAAAAAAAGTGATTTCCAAATAAAGATCTGAATTGGGTGCTTACTTGTTTCATGTGTCCCTGTGGAAAATAGAAAACTCTCTCTTCAGTAGTTGGAACATCTACCAATGGACCAGCACATGCCTTTCAAAGCTCCATATACAGATCTTCATATCCACCATTATTACATGTAAATACAAAACATCACACAAAAATTAAATTCCCAATAACAAAAAATAAAGAATAAAATCCATAGAATCAAACGGGACATTTCAATTGACCTTCAGCTCCAAAATTGGGCTGCGAAAAATACCCTCGATTCGCCATGATTAAAGCTTTCTAAAGATTCAACCTTTAAATCGTTCGTACTCGACTCCAACTCACCGCATTACACGCGATATAATTCCAAGGGCTTGATGAGCTCAAAATTTGATATTCATAATTGAGATATTGATACATAGCCGCATGATTTGGTGTTCTGCAGGCTCAATTGGCTTAGAGAAAAGGGAGATTAGGGCGATTTCTAAGGTTAGGGCTTCTCGTACATGGCGGAGGAGGAGGTATATTGGATGGAGCAGGTTGAGGGCAGGTTGAGGCTAGCCCATCTATGATCTGGTTGAAAAATCCAATTTTCGCTAAGGAAGAGACCCAATTGATCTCTTGCTTTCCTCTCCAGCCGAACTACGCACGCACGCACCCACCCACCCACCCACTGAAGACCGACTCTGTTCCATACGCACATAAGAATACTGATATGTTCCAAAAAAGAAGAAGTTAATAACATTTTTTTTAAAAAAACAAATCTTTCATAAGTAATATTATAATAAGTTGCTTAAAAAGTGTAATTATTATAAGTAAATTTACCACTCTAAAAAATTTAATGTATTTATATTAAAATCTATATTCACCATAATTAATTCTAAAAAATTATTTAGAATAAAACAACGACTAATTTTATCTTTCGCAAAAAACTTCTGAACAATAATATATAGTGAGTAATAATTCCTTCATTAATATATTTTTTCCTCGTAATATTTCATCATACATTTGCGCAAAGAAATCTTTCTATTACCTCAATTTTGCGAGAAAAAAAAATAAAAATTGTGAAGGATTTTTCTTTTACTAATCACTATATTGTCACTAAACATTTTTCCTTCACCGTTCCTTCGCTAAACAACTCCTCGTGTGAAGGAATAAATTCCTTCACAAAATTTCCTTCGATACATCCCTATTTTGGTGTAGTGATAATTGACTGTCAGAGCAAATGTGTGAACCTTCAGACTCCGAGTAAGTCTAAGGTAGTGTTTTATGATAGCTCATCGCTTAAGCAATCGTGTTGCGTTACAATGATGCAGGCCAAGAAATTGTTAAAGAAAGGATGTGTAGGTTATTTAGCTTACATCGTGGATACGCGGAAAAAGGGAGTAGAGATTAAAGATATACCTGTAGTGAGTGAATTTTAGGATGTGTTTCCAGACGATTTGCCTAGCCTTCCGCTAGACAGAGAAATCGAATTCGTAATAGACTTAGCACCGGGAACGACACCGATTTTGAAAGCTCCATATTGTATAGTGCTAGTAGAAATGAAGGAATTGATGGTACAACTTCAAGAGTTATTGGATAAGGGTTACATTCGACCTAGTGTGTCTCCTTGGGGAGCACCGGTATTATTCGTTAAGAAAAAGGACGGATCGATGAGGCTCTGTATCGATTATCGAGAATTGAACAGAGTAACGATCAAGAACAGATATCCGCTATCGAGGATAGACGACTTATTTGATCAAATGAAGGGAGCGAAGTATTTCTCAAGGATCGACCCGCGAACGGGATATCACCAACTGAGAATGCAGGATGAGGACATACCAAAGACTGCGTTTCGAACCCGTTATGGACATTACGAGTTTTTGGTAATGTCATTCGGTTTAACTAATGGTCCGGCATCATTCATGGACTTGATGATTCAAGTTTTCAAGCCATACAAGTACAAATTCGTAGTAGTTTTCATCGATAATATTTTGATCTACTCGAAGACGGAGGAAGAACACGCCGAATATCTGAAGATTGTTTTGGAGGCACTACGAAAGGAGAAAATGTATGTGAAATTTTCTAAGTGCGAGTTTTGGATGAAGAATGTTCAATTCTTAGGCCACGTGGTGGATGAGAATGGAATCTCAATAGACCTCGAGAAGGTCGAAGCAGTAAGTAGTTGGGAACAACCGAGAACTCCGATGGAGGTGAGAAGTTTCTTAGGATTAGCTGGGTACTATCGAAGATTTATCTAGGATTTTTCTAAGATAGCCACCCCGTTGACTAATCTGACGAGGATGGCGGTGAAGTTTGTTTGGACCGACAAATGCTAAGAGAGTTTTCAAGAGTTGAAAAAGAGATTAAGCGAGGCGCCTGTATTATCGTTACCAGATGATACGGGAGGATTTGTGGTGTATAGTGATGTGTCGCATGAAGGACTTGGTTGTATGCTTATGCAACACGGCAATGCCATTGCATATGCGTCACGACAATTGAAGGATTACGAAAAATATTTCTTCACCCAAAAGGAGCTCAACATGCGGCAACGACGTTGGCTCGAGTTGTTGAAAGATTACAACCATAACATTCAATATCATCCTGGAAAAGCAAACATTGTAGCTGACGCAATGAGTAGAAGATCGTATGCGGGTAAGAGTGCGATGTTGTTAACACAAAGACCCATTTTGTATGACTTACAAAGGATGGAGATAGAGTTAAAGATTCCAGGGACCCACATGATGATGGCAAATATACGAGTAGAACCGACTTTAATCGATAAAGTTAAAGTTATTCAAGCCACAGACCCAGAGATGATACGTATGAAGATGAAAGTTCAAGAAGGTGCTATTCCAGAGGCAAGAATTGATGAAGAAGGAGTACTTAGAGTCAACTCCAAACTTTGCGTTCCTAACGATTTTGACTTGAAGCATAAAATCATGATGGAGGCACACAACACACCATTTACAATCCATCCTGGGAGTACCAAAATGTATCATGATCTTCGACATACATTATGGTGGAGTAATATGAAGAGAGATATCGCAGAGTTTATCTCGAGGTGTTTAACTTGTCAACGTGTAAAGGAGGAGCATCAAGTGCCAAAGGGTCCATTGCAACCACTTGAGATTCCAAAGTGGAAGTGGGAACACATTACCATGGATTTTATTATGGGTCTTCCCAAGGTTTCTTAAGGCATAGATGCAATTTGGGTTATTGTTGATAGATTAACCAAGTCTGCTCATTTCTCGCCTATACGTGAGACTTATTCCCTTAAACGTCTTGCTAGTATGTACGTAAATGAGATTGTGAGATTGCATGGCATGCCATTATCCATAGTTTCGGATCGTAACCCAAGATTCACTTCACGATTTTGGGTTAGCTTGCAGAAAGCTATGGGGACTAATTCTGATTTATTTCAAAGATACCATCCTTAAACGGACGGACAATTGGAAAGGACTATTCAAACCCTTGAAGATTTATTAAGACTCTGTGTCCTAGATTTCAAAGGAAGTTGGGATAAGTACTTACCATTGGTGGAATTCTCTTACAACAACAGTTATCAAGCAAGTATAGGCATGACTCTATTCGAGGCTTTATATGGACGAAAGTGTTGTTCTCTAGTATGTTGGGACGAGGTGGGAGAAGCAACGTTGTTGGGACCAGAATTAGTACGCATGACTACAGAAAAGATTCAAATGATCCGACAACGTATAAAGGCCTCACAAGATCGACAAAAGAATTATGCTGATCTTCATCGAAAGGATGTGGAGTTTAAAATTGGAGATCATGTATTGTTACGTATTGCTCCATGGAAGGGAGTTACAAGATTTGGGAAGAGAGGAAAGCTCAATCCATAATTTGTTGGTCCATTTGAGATTCTTGACCGAATAAGAAATGTGGCCTATAGACTCGCATTACCTCCAAGTATGTCTCGTGTTCATAATGTTTTTCACATATCTATGCTGCGTAAATATGTGAAAGACCCAAACCACATTATTGCATTAGAACCAGATGAGATAGCTGAAGATTTAACATACGAGGAGGTACCTGTCAAGATATTGGATAGGAAAGAGCATATCCTACGAACAAAGGTTATACCACAAGTCAAGGTTTTGTGGAGAAACCATGCTATTGAGGAAATGACTTGGGAGTTGGAATCAGAAATGAAAGCGAGGTACCCTCACCTTTTTGAAACACCAGGTATGTACGTAAATTTCGAGGACGAAATTTCATAAGGAGGGGAGGTTGTAAGACCCCAACTTATTATGAATAAAATTAAATTTTCTCTATTTATTATCTTGAAATAATACGGAGTTAATTTGATATAATACTTTGGTTATGGGTGAAATGTGCAAATTTTACAAAATAAGTAAGTGGTTATAAAATATTCATTTTTGTCGGGGAATATTCGTTTGGTCGTGGAATATTCTTTGTTGGGGAATATTAGATTCGATGGCGTAGCCATTCGTGGAGCCTCATAATGAATAAGCGTGGGATGAAGAAAATGACAAGTTTGAGTTTTTATAAATAACTACAGAAGTTGTTATTCTGAATTAACCTTTGTTGGAATACCCAAATTGGTTAAAATACAATAATACGCATGGTCGCACAAGATTACAAGAGTATTACAGTATTTTTGAATTATTGATTCTTACGTGAAGGCCTACTCAATAATTATTCTGAGTAATTCTTTATTCGATATTTTATTTTATTAATTCAATAATTCTTTGCGTTGATATTTTATATTATTGTGGTTTCAATAATTGTCCGCACAATGATTTCCCATTATCGGATCAATAATTCATATTATTTGAATAATATTATTAGATAGCATTATTGGCAATATCTAGAAAGTTACATCTAAGGAGAGGTTTGGTCACCTAATTGCGGCGCCGATGAGGAGAAATCCTTATCGGAAGCCCTCTCTTTCACAGGAGAACTACTGGTTGTCATAATTATGATTCGTAATATTATTTGTGAATAATTAATTATTGATTTATATGATAAGGAAATATTTATTTTATGTGGATATAATTGATGAATATATTTATTTTATGTGGATATAATTGAAGGGATTAATGTTGAGGTATTTTTGTTGGAATGAAGGTATTAAAAATTAAATCACTGTTCTTGAGATATATTGCATGAGTTATAATTTTTAATCTAACCGTTGGATCGTTGTGATTTTTGGATATGTTATACATATATAAGTTGAGTATATGTCCACAAATTTTGAACTGTTAAAAATGAACGTATGATTTGTTATGAATTTTAAGAGGTGACTGATTCATAAATTAGGTTTATAAATGATTTTGGTGGAAAATTCTAGAATTGAGTGGGCCCCACTTGTGGTTGGTAAAGAAATGTGCTGAATGTTATTTCAAATGTGGTGGGTGGCAATAGTAGCAGGTAAAGCCACCAGGTAGTAGGTCAAGTCTGCTTCGGCATGCTAGCATTTTCCCATAAATAGGTGCTTAGGTTAGAATTGAAATTCACACCAGAAACATAAGCTTTCTCTCTTTCTCTCTCTATATTATCGAGCGTATTTTGTGAGTATTTAGATACTCTGAGAGTTTCTATTTAGTACAAGTTTCATTCAGCATCACATCAGACCTTTCATTTCAAAATCTTGTTTCTTTGAGGTAAGGGATGTTATTTTCTTCTTAAATGATATTATTTTCTTCAATATCATTATGCTGAGATATTGTTATAAATTTTATTGTGGAATTTCTACCTTTTTGTGTCGGGGTTACTATTCACGTATACGGCACTATTCACGTATACGACACTATTCACGAATACGGCACTATTCACGAATACGACACTATTCACCGAAAAATGAAATTTTCTCTTTTTCGTCCCAGATGTCTTTTATGGTTAATATCTTTGATTGTATCCATTTTTTGATCTTTATTTTTGAATTCTACTTCACACTTGGTTATTATGGAGTATTATTGAATTTGGATAAACCAAAATACGAATCCCTAATATTTGTCCTTCTGTCTCACTGGATTCGTTTTCTCTAAAATGTTTTTCATCATCCTCAGTCCTTAATGGTGATTCTTGATGAATATCTTTGGCCCGTAGTGCAAAGATGAATGTTTACCTGATGAATATCTTTGGCCGTAGTGAAAATGATGGCGAGTGTTGAGATGAACATGACTTAATTGGTGATCTAAATGAATATCTTTGGGCGTAGTGCAAAGATATATATTTATTGATGTTCTGAGGATAAAATATTGATGATGGACTTTAAAATTCATAGATGATAGTAGATTTCATTCTCTACTTAACTCTTTTAATGAATTGTTGTTTCCACTGCGTTGTTGATCTAAAACTTGTTATCTATTATATTCTATCAGATTTTTCCCTGTTGAAGACTAAGGATAAATTGTTGTATATTATCTTAGTCATAATATTCTTTACTGGGCTAGTTGAGCTCACCCTTTTCCTTTTTGTTTCATTTTTCTTCTCAAGAAGCGAGAACATAACAGGAATCAGTCGGGGTATAGAGTGATGGTCCTAGACAGTTGTTTTAGCAGTCCTCACTATTTTTGTAAAATAGTGCATCAATAATTGTAATGAGGACTTTATTTGAGTGTTTATATTGTCTAGAAGATAATATTTGTATTTAAACTCATAGTATGTGTTATCGTATTTTGCACGACAATTGTAATAATAAAGTTGTTGTTTTCTGTACCATATATTTAGCGACTCAGAATGGGTGATGTATACCTATTTTGGGGGCATCACAATTATAATCTAAGGACACTCGCTCCTAAGGTTTATAACTACGACTTTGATACCAACCTATAACGCCCCCAAATTCGGACTGCCACTTGGTCACTTGAATTCGGTTCATCACGTGCTCATGGTAATACGATAATAACTAAAATTACACATTCACAGCGGAAGATCTAATTTATAATAATATACAATGTTTTATTATAATTATTCCCCCAAGTCTCGCAACCTACATTACTTAATAGATTACACAATTGCAACGCCCGAGAAAATTGGATTTTTATATGAATTAAATTTTTATTTGATTATGTGGATTAAATGAATTTAATTGATTATTTATGTGAGTAAGTTGTATGAAGGTCGTTCTATGACCTAGAATTTGTGGATGTGGTTAGGATTCTGGCTATGTGCTAGAATTAATTATTTTGAATTTCCAATAAGAAAATTAAAGTTTTCTAAGAAATTTTCGTAAAAACACTATCCATCCGTTTCTGCTCGGGAATTAAGTTTGAAATTCCAAGAAATGCGTAATGATATAATTCTAATATGAGATGGAATATCCAATAATATTTTAGTTATGGCAAACGAAGTTTTCGCCTGCGGACTTAAAACCTAAGAGTTAGGGAAAGTGATTTCTGAGAAGGAAATGTAATGCGTATAATGATTAAGGTTATTATACGTGTGTTATACGAGTATGATACTTGTGAGAGCCCCAAATCCGGGTCCCAAATCACCGCAGATCCAATACAAACAATTCTATACTATTGCGGAAGATATAAACATAAATTGTTTATACAATAAACATTACACACTATTTTCCCAAGGTCGAGTAACCTTAACTTATACATAATTCATAACCTAACTGACATACAATGTCATTATCATATATTATTGATACATTTCTAGCTGCACACATAGTCCCAAGCTGAACTCGGCTTTGACTTTTCCTTGAATCTGACATATTCGCCTAAATCTGCAATGTTTATCATGATATAGCAAGGGTGAGCAACAAGTTTGCCCAGCAAGTTTAAGTTCAATAAATTAAAGATATATAATGATGGAAAGATTTTGAATAATAGCTGGCTAACATTCAACAATATAATTGTGAACTAGCATGGACAATTTTCATAGCTAAACGAACATTGAACATGAACATATCAATTTTATCTGGATCGAATGGTAATGAAGGTGATCAGCCTTTCATACCTGATGAACACATGCAATATGCACAAAGTGCGATTCAACAATTCATAGACGTGATAATCAACAATGATTAATCACCAACATATATGAAATTTATAACTCAAGATTGAGTTAAAGAGAACTTGCTTAATAAAAGTATAGTTCAAGGAAACTTGCCTGCACCGTTGATTACCGTTACGAAACATAACTTAGCTTTATCTGAAGACCTAATATAGATAATACCGATCTCTAAATATTAGAATAATATCATCACAGTATAAAATAACCTAAATACATTACAACATAATCCTATCCGTCTATACAGCACATAAGACACAGTATCAAGTCAAACTATTGCAGTCTTAGTTGAGTTCGGTACTATCTTGACATCTTGACGTCTAGTCGGATAATTCGTGGGCCTAATTTCCATAAGACTCTGTCTAAACGTAACATAATTATCTTAGACAATTAATTATTCAGTCAAAATAATTTTCATAAGCTCATAATAATTTTCAAGTAATTATTATCATTTATTATGATTTTTCAATCATAAATATCATATTCATATGATTTAAATACCACTTAATTCTATTATCATTAATATTTATTTAATATTAAATATTAATGAAATCCATATCATAATATTATAAATTATTTATAATATCCCAAAGTATTTTAATACTTTACTATTACCATTAAATGATTTTAAAGTAATTAAATCCAATATTAATTATCTTCCATTAATATTAAAATATTAATATTTTTCATGACAAAATATCAAAAGTTATATTTTATAACTTAAATTATTTTTATACCACTTAAATAATTTTTATATGATTTTTAAATCATTAATTCTATTTTTCCATAATTTATTTAATATATTTATTAAATAAATTAATTATCATTAATACTAATTAATTAATAAAATTCATCACATAATATTAAAAGTCATTAAAATAACATAAAATATTTTCTTATACCATAATATAATTTTAAATGATTTTTCAAGTATTAAAATCATTTTTAACTAATTTATTTAATATTATAATTAAATAAATTAAATACCATTAATATTCCAAAAATATTAAATATTAATGAAATATATTCAAAAGAATTAAAAATCTATTTTTAGACTTTAAAATAATTTTTAGGAATTTATTATGAATTTTTAATAATAAAAAACTATTTTTCTCTATTTATTAAATAAAATAAATAATTTCCATAAATAAACTGTCACTAAAGGGCCCTATAGCGACAGAACCGTCGCTATAGGTGTTCTTGAGTTACCTAGAACCTTCAAAGTTAGTTTGCAGGGGCCTAGTTTGACCAGCATTTGATCAATGATCATAGTGTTTTCTGGGTTGCCTAAAGTGTTAATGTTGTAGTACTAATGTAGTAATACAACCCTAAACAAGTTCCATGGCAAAAGCATATCAAATCATCAAGATCTAAGCTACAGAAATACATGTCAGAGGCTGTTCTTCATTTCTGGGTTTTTCAAAAATGAAGAACAGTTCATGGATCTCACTTTGAGCCCTTGAATCTATAAGTTTCAGGCTTACTTAATGTGTTCTAATGGTCAAATCGTGTAGCATACATGCCAGGGTACAATGATATAACATTATATCATTATAACATCATCACGCGAACAAGATCTAGAATGGTCAAACCATGTCAGAAATAAGGCTCTTGAAGGTTCTGGGTTTTCCAGAAACCTTCATAAGGCAAAACGGTCAACGTACTTTGACCATGGTTAAATTCGATCCTGGTCATGATCTGGACAATATAAAGGTATAAATATGGAGTTCTTATGTCATATTACAACATCAAAACAATAGCATGGACTAATAATTAAAGGTCAGCAAGATCAAAGGCTTTAAAAGTGCCTGTCAGAAATTCTGGAAATCTGGGAATTTTCTGGGTTGCCTAGAAATAGATTTCGTGATCGGTCAACTAGGTTTGACTGCTCATAACATGAAATATAGACATGATCTGGGCTTGATTCAAGTTCCAGATCAAAGTACGCATGGCATAGAACAGATCTACAACTTTAAACACACTAAACATCTAACACACATAGATCTACGAGCCCTGACATTAGGCTGTCAGACCAAAAATTTCTAACTTTTCCAGATTTATAAAAAACATCAATTTTGAGCATCTAAGTGTTATGGATCTGTGATATTACAACCCAGATCACTAATATATACTACAAACAACATATTTAAACACTTAATCATAACATCTAACATGGCATACAAGATCAGATTTCAAATTAGGGTTATACATTTTCTAGCTTTGATCCTTGACTTCTGATCATGGATTCTGTTCTTGGAAGGCAATGAACTGGTCATGGTTTAGTTTATCACTCCCTCTCACCCTATATTTCGAATTCTTAGAGAGACAAGGGTCTTGGAGAAAATGGAATGTAAAGTAAGTTACTTTACTTAAGTTGGAAGTTGTAAAGCTTTGATTCATTGCACTTGGCTGATATAGCTGCTGATTTGGGAGCTATAGGGCACATGGCTAGAGTTAGGGTTAGTCACCAACCACAAGTAGGGCTAGATCTACACTCCACCTCATTAAAATATTCAAGAAGGGCAATAATGGTAACTTCTCACAATCCTTAGGTTTTAACCATTAGGGTTTGACCCTTAGGGTTTAACCCTAAGGTTATACAAATTTATTTTCTAAGCTTTTCTAATTAGTTTAAAAATAGAAAATTAAGATTTATAAATTATAATTAGGATTTCCTAATCATAATTCAAGCTTGCTAATTAAGGTTAACATTTCCTAATTAAAATTGCTAATTTAGCAATTAGGTTCCATAATTGTACATTAGGGTTTTCAGCTGAATAATTAGGGTTTTCTAATAATCAATTAGGGAAATCCCTAAATAAATAAATAATATAAAAACCTTATACTTATCTTCAAGCTTCCAAATTAGGATTTTAATATTCCGAATTAGGGTTATGAATTCCCAGAACTGAAGTTAGGGTTTCCATAGCCGGTAATAGGGTTTCTTATCAATCCTTAGAGTTTTCAAACTGAACGTCGAGGTTCTTAATATATTATTAGGGTTTGTGACTGATATAATTTATTCAGTCAACCCTTGACCCTTAACCACATACTGTACACACATATGACCATATACACAGATACTCTTAACACTATAAATCTTCAACAAAAGTTTTTGAATTCATAAAATTCATTCCCAAAAATGTCAAATACATTCACTTATTTTCTGTCTAGGTCTATTATTTAACCTATATTCAATCTTTTAAGATTTTATTAAATTGTCTAAATTCTCGGGTTGTCACAATCACCCCTTCTTCTAAGAATTTCTTCCCCGAAATTCAACTTACACCTCATACCGTTCATACTAATCACCACATGCTACACACAAAATCACTCACAAGAGTTAAATTATTCAAATCATGCTGAGGAGTCATATAGACCATGAATTTTCATTTTCGCAAAGGTTTTATGGAAATTCATCCGCAAACCGTCATACCCTAAAGACATCGAGAGTGATTAGACCAGGGTATGCCAAAGATCGCCCGAGAATATTGGTTTGATATGTTTAAATCAACGCCATGTAACACAAAATTTTACCTCAGTCTTATCTGATTCCACACCAAAACAATTTGGTTCAAAAAAGTTTTCAAGGAACGCTTAGAGTTTTATAAACATTGGTCTAGCTGAATCGAATAGCATAGACTCATATCAATAATTCAATTCAATCAAAATATTTAGGTATAGCCAAACCCCGTTGGCAATTAAAATTTTGAAAATATTTTTGAGAATGATGTCATGATGTCGTACTATATTAACAACCAGTTTGAGGATGTCGTCATTGTATAACTTTGTCATAACACATCATACAATAGTGGAACAACGATTTTAGATCAAATTCAACACTAAGTATTCCTGCATTTACAACTCCATAAACTTTTTATCATCTCTGCACCAGGTTACATGGTACATAAGTGATAAATAAAAATATATTTTGATATTTCAAATCCTTATCTTCTAGCCGAAACAAGTAGCATAGACTATACTTTAACCCGTTCAAAACCATTGCAATTCAGTCTTGTAATCTTAACAGGTAACGATGTGTCGGTGTCCCGAAGTCCACAAATACACAAGAGTCACCAGAATTTGAGAATAAAAATTCATTTCAAAATGGCACATAGTGCGTATTTAGCTTGATGTCAAAAAGTTTTGAAGTCTAGCATAGCTAACAGATTTAGAAAACTTATGTGTCCGCTAATAATCATTTGCTTACACAGTCTATCTATTCCTATTATCCTCAATACTCCATTCACACAAAACTATACCCAGTTCGTCAAACCATACTTATGAGTTCATGAACTTTTCACAATCATATGAGTTTAAGAACTTGTCCTAGTCAGACCTTTGGTGTCCATTCGCTGAGGGGTTCGTAAACATTTCATATAATTACGAGTCAAGAATGTACCATAAGTATGAGTTTTAAGAACTCGCAACTTAAACTTATATTCTCTACCTATAACCTATCTATCTGTTATACACATGAGAAAGGAATCACCCTCTTAACATGCATATAGCAAATAGTGCGACACAAACATTTCATAATCCCTACTTAATCCTAATTCCCTTCTCAATATGAATTTCATTCAACTCGTATTCATAATACTTTTGTTGCTTGATTTCACAATCAAATATTTATGCAAGTGTACACAGTCAACAAGTAATAAAGTGATAAAATAAAGTGTCGATCCCACAGAGAATTCTAATCAATAAATTCCAACTACTAGCACTATATCAATCCAATTTTATTTAAACAACCATAAAGTATGATTTTTCAAAATAAGAAAACTAAATTAAACAATTAAAATAGATTATTCTAAGATTAAATCAAATAAATAAAAACTAAGGTTTAACGAATGAATTCAGATAAATAGAGTTAAGATTCCAATATCCCCAATTATGAACTATAACCAATTATCCAATTATCCCAATTATTATGCCTACTGAATTGTTAACAGGAATTCTAAGTGTCAAAAGCCCTTTTACAAGTGATCAATAAACTTTTATTTAATCCAATTAATCTTGCGATATTCCTATGCAAAATAATTAAACTAAACTCCTTCAATCCCAATTCCCAATTTGTTACATGCAGTGAACAGATATTCCTATTCAATTCACGACCCTAATTATTCTTCATGCAAATAATTAAGCATACATGTTATCATGCCCAGTTCTAACCCTAGATCTCCTCTTCCGAATCATTCTAGAGTAACAAGGTAATTATTGGCCAAATAATTAATCAATAAGCACAAGACATAATAAACAATTCACTTTGACATAAATAATTGGAATAAATTAAATAATTAATTTATAGACATAAAAGGTTCAATTGTAGTCTTAATTAAAGAATTAGTTCATAACAGAAATAAAAACCAACAATCTTTTGAAAAACATCCTTAAGGAATTACCCAAATTGAAAATAAGGAGAAAAAGAAACTCTAGAGTAAAATCCTTCAATCTTCAAGTAATCCCTTGCTCAGCCTTCAATGATGATAGATCCTCCCTTTTGTTTCAGCCAAAATAGCCTTTATATACTATTTTCATCACACCACAATCCTTCTCCCAATAAACAACTCAATTAACTCACAAATTCCAGTCAACCCGTATGTCCACGCGCGCCTCTTAGTCAACCATAGCCGGGCCTCAGTGCCCCGGCGCTGAAGATAACACTAGGTAGAGCGCCCCGACGATAGACTTCTATTTATTCACAAAAATGCCATTGAACAGCTCAAACTTTCCAAATTGCCCCTACAGCTCCCAAAATTGCAAAATAACCAATAAACACAGTAAAAATGCTTCTAAAAGACTTGAGAATTCAACAATTTAAGCCCACATATATCCAATTCATGGGTATATTACCCAATCATCAAATACCCCCAAACTTAAATCGTTGCTTGTCCTCAAGCAACAAAACACAAAACAACACAAAAAGGTAAACAAAACATGCAAATGCACCTAAAACTAACAACATGTTTGTAATTCCAGCAATCAAATAGCACATCGTATATTCATTAGGCCTCAGAAAAATCACAATAACATGCTAATACATCATATTAAAGCAGATCAATAATATCCCAACAATCAATAAATCTAAATCTATTATTACTGATATCGTGTGTGTGTGTGTTCAACAACCATGCTAACCAATGAAAAGCAAAATATGAAACATAATGGATTTCTTAGAAGGCATCATACAGTGCAAACTCAGAAACTCCTCAAATAACCTAGATTTGGCTAAAATCAAACATTTACCAAAGTCCAAGGGTCAACATGAAATACTTATGCTTAACTAATTTTTTTTTATTAACGGGGGCTTTTTGCACTTTTCCCGCTTTATTAATTTTTTTTTATGACTATGCATTGTCCTATTCCCTTAGGCTTTCCAGTGCTACCTTAACGAGCTTTCGACCAACGACTCCCAAGCTATTAAGACCTTAGGGCGCTAGGTGTAAAGACAATTCCCTTGGGCTTACTTACTCAAGTAACAAAGGCCACAAAACTAGACAAGCATGCCACGGTGTTTTTTTTTTCAACGCTTATATACTCCAAATGTTTTTCCCCCAAACTTGAATTTATGTCTAAATTCAGTCATCACTAGCTATTCAAATTGTTCCTTCATTTCACTAGCATTCATCCTTTAGAACTCTATTATCTATCCATTTACTTTCTTAGCCAACATGGTCATTTTTCAAAAATGTGTTATCCTGATAATATCAGTGTCAAACAGATAAAGATTTAAATTATGTCAAGAAAATCACATCACTAGCTTAACAATCCTTACTAGACTTGTTCATGTAATTTTAATTTCATCATTGGCCCCAAACATACGTAACTATTAAACAACTGGAATTAATATGCAATCCTAAATGCAACACTTAACCAACAATAAAAACACAAACTATCCACAAATTACTAACAACTACTAATGTAAAAAAAAAATTAACTACCCCCAAACTTATCAAGAGCAATGTCCTCATGCGAAAAATAGAATAATATAAAACAGAGGACTTCCTTGGCGAGCTTATTCCTCGGGTGGAGCATCATCATCCTCGCTTATCTCTTGATCAAAAGGGGGAAACATAGGCAGAACAGGAGCAGTAGGGAACTGGCTAAGATTAACGCCCGGGTATAGTTGAGCGTTTAGAGCATTCTGGGCAGCAAATTGGTCGACTAAAAATTTGTAGATGACATCTTGACGTTCAGACAGGCGAACATTTTGGGATGAGAGAGCGGGTGGCCATCTTATTGTAGCATTCCTGTGCCTCGGCGCTGATAAACCTTCGACTGTCAAATTTTGGAGGAGTCGAGGCTGATCCAGAACCGTCTCCGCGTTGACGCTTCAAGGCCATTGAGAAAAATCTGCAAGAAATCGCATTCACATGTATTAGCATTGGGCAGAAATCTAATATGTATAAACTCACCCATGGCATTACCCCCAAACTTCAAAATATGTGCATGTTGAGTACATGGTTGGGGTTGTGGCATGACATATAACAGCATGAAAGTACAACGTTGTACCGATTAGATGCAGTTATTATTCAAAGCTTACAATTAGAAAAAGAAGCACAAGGTACGCCCAAAGGATTTGACATATAGAAGCGTATTACGGCAAATGACTGCATACATTCAATACATGGGTAACGTGAAACTATATAGGCTAAAATTTGAGGAATTTTGATCAAGTAGTTAAGGTATATGCAAATCTGACAAAATAATGGTCCCATAGAAATTTTACCCGACATAAGTATCAATACAGTTTAACCCCCCCCCCATACTAATGATATATCCGTATTCCTACGATATTGGGATGGTCAGAATGCAAGTATAGTCAGTGTTGGATAAGGCTATATGCGAATTGAACAAACAATATTGAGTCAGGCAAAATATCGAAAACCTTATGGGCAGTTCAGATTTTGCTTTGAATCACCACTAGTTTCCTATCAATTCAAACCCCTAGCATTCAATCACCACATATGTGTGATATCCCAAGTAAAAGTGATTCACATACATGCAATATAAGATATTCAAAATCAGAAGAATGAAAATCTGTACTTTTAGATGTAGGAGAATGTGAATCAAGATAAATACTCACTCTTGAATCTGTAAATATGTGTAGCCATAAGTATGAGAGACATAATATTCAATGCGACAGAGAGTGGAAGATATTGCAATACATACCTTGGATTGTTGAAAAAAATAATCGAATTCCCGTAAGAGAGTAGTGACTGAATCAATTTGTGTTGTTACCAAGAGATGTGCAGGCTATATATTGGTATAGGGGTTGGTCAGTTATCAAGGAATAGAAACGGCTAGAATGTGTATGGGTGGTGGAGGAAGTTGAATGGGATAAGGAGTGTGAACAAAGAAACATAAAAGGAGAGTACGTAATTAATTTTTCAAACCTGGGCTCCCAGCGCCGGGGCACTGGGATTTACTCTTGAACGAGCGCCGGGGCGCTGAAGGTCAGTGTCTAGCGATAGCACCTAGCGTCGGGGCACTGAAATTGAACTAGATGGGAGCGTCGGGGCGCTGCAATGCAGTGTCTGGTGGAAGGTGTCAGCGCCGGGGCGCTGGGTTATGTGTGAAATGGAGCGCCAAAGGCACTGGGCATGGTTTGAAGATTCTGGAGTGCAGTGCCGGGGCGCTGAAGCCCTTGTATCTTGGGCGCCAAGGCGCTGACTCGACCAATTCCTTGCAAGCTCAGTCTTTGGCTTAATTTTCTGCTCATCTTTAACCAATGAAGATTGCAGGAAGATTAGTATATTTGGGTACATATTGCAACTAAAGGTAAAAATATAATAAAATAATAAATATTTAATGAACTAAAATAAAATAAAAATAAAAATAAACTCCTGGGGTTGCCTCCCTATAGCGCTTGGTTTATAGTCGTCAGTTCGACTTTTCTTCATTCCTCAATTGGTCACTGGGTCGGAGAGGTACATAGTCGTAGAGTGTCGTTCGATGGGTCCACTCCAATAATGCTTGAGCCGTTGGCCGTTTACCTTGAATGTTTTCTTTGAACTCGGTTCCTCGACTTTAACATTTTTGTGCAGAGCGACAGATATAACCGTGAAAGGTCCCGACTAGCGAGATTTCAGTTTCCCAGGAAATAAACGCAATCGTGAGTTGAAAAGCAAGACTTGTTGGCCCGGTTCGAATTTTTGATCACGGATTTTCTTATCGTGCCAGGTTTTGACTTTTTCCTTGTAGAGTTTTGCGTTCTCATAGGCCTTGAACTGGAATTCATCCATCTCATTTAATTGAAGTAACCTTTTCTCACGTGACACCCCCAAATCCAGTACTTCATTCCCACAGGATCTCGTGTTCACTTAATCAAACATTCATATCTAACTACCCAATCACATTAAAAATGGATAAATAAAACATTTCCCATTAAAGGGTTATATATTAAAATCTCCCAGGTTATCTAACCTTTAAATACAATCATTCAAATGCGGAAATTAAATAAACTTCATTAAAACCAAGTCTAAGATCATCATAATAAAAATCAAACATCTCAATCAAAGTAAAATTATAAGTCTTCATCACTTGCACATTTTTCCCTTTCCTTTGCTAGTCGAAGGTTCATCTACCTTCTCCTCTTTAGCTGCAATGAGTTTATAAATATGCAAGAGTGAGCAAAATAATTGCTCACTGGATACAATATGAAATCAACATGAGTATATTAATAATAACTGCCAATAATAGGCTCATCAACAATGAATAGTACTCTATCAACAATAATCAGGAACTGAAATCCAAAATGTGGAATAAATATAACTGAGGGTCATAAGACCATGAACTATGTCCACAAATATGCAGTAATCTTTCAACTCCAACTTTAACATTCATAAGACTATAAGGACTCCTCGCACTTAGGGGATCACCCTTCGTATCATGTATTGTGCATTAAACATTTAACGCCACGCGTAAGTTATCCCTAATAATAATAATAGGTTGTTCATCTCAAGATTTGAGTACAAGTCCGCACCAAAGAGAGTTTGGTTTGGATAAGCTTTCAAGGGTAATTTGAAGTTCAACGATCATCAACTAGAGAGCTAGTTGAATTAATAACATCATATTACAGAATAATCGTAATTGAATCAACATGGTATACCAAAATCATGCTTTAGGAATAATCTAATAGCATATACTTTGAATAACTATAACATGCCTTGCTTGAACAATATTAAGTCAAGGTTAATTAGAATTGAATACTAAGCATGCATAACAAATTAAGCAGTAAAATTGCTTCGACATTAGTATAAATAATGTGCATGCTAAACAACAAGTTAAATACAAGAATAACTTGTCAACATCAAACCAAAGTTTAGGAAGCTCAGATCATTTATAAAGTGATCGAATTGAATAAATAGTTCAACAAGATAAAGAATTAGAAAACTTGCATTACTATATTGAGAACAATAATTGATTCCAATTACAAAAGTAGAGTTAGAGAAATTGCCTTGCTCGTAGGCTAAACCAAATCAATACTAATATCCTATAAACATATGTCATCATGACATAATTAGTCATTACCATCTTACAAACATAACTAAGTATGTTCATCATTTAAAATTGGATTTTTAATCACATAATCGAGATATAACACAAGTTAATTGTTAATAATATACTTATTCATAGTATAGAAATACCAAAATCAACATTTTACAGTCCTACTGTCATCACATAACTTTTATTAAAATTTCATGTACTAAAAGTACATCGTCGTAACCATTCGCTAACTCAGGCACATGCACATATACATTTACATCATGGTCGCTCACATGGCATGCATGGCATCAGCATACGTATGTATGACTAAGGCTACAAGGTCGCTACCAGGTGAGTGAGGCGGCATGTCATGGTACACAAAAGGTATTGTAAGTCTGGCCAGCGTCATGAGAAGTGCAGACTCCTCGGCAGACAACTTCTAACAATAAAGATGAAAAAAGCCAATTTTGGCCTACAAGCTCGTTTCTAACAGACTAATTAACACATAAATCATATAGAGACTTCATATAAACATATTTCAAAAACTCTAAACATGATTCTACCCATACAACAACATACACAACAAAATTAACACCCAAATTCACTATTTTTGGCTAAAACTCACTTTTTGATATTTCAATGAAAATCAACACTGTAACTTTTGTTTTTCAACCAAAACTAGTAATTCAAAGTGTCTTTATCAATGATTATACATACTCTAACAAATTAAACGTTCAATTTATCAACTAAACCACTAATTCACCCTTAATTTCTACTTTAAGCTAAACAATATATTTTCATAAAAACTCTCTGTAAAAACATTTTCTTCACAAATTACATATATATCATCAATTCATTGATTATAATCATATATAACCTATGAAAATAACTTTACAACAATTCAACAATTATCCTATCACAAGAATTTCACAGAGAAAAATAGGAGAAGGGAAAGCTAAAGGAAATAGGAGAATACCTTGATTGTAGAAGATGATGGCTATCCCTTTTGATTATCAAACCTCTTTTCCCCAATTCTTTTTCTCAATTCTCTAGCCTTCCTTCCTCTCTTCTTCTTCTTCCTTTGTGTTTTTGGTTTTCTTCCTAACTCTAGAGCATACTAACAACTAACGTATATAGTATATAATATATATATTAATTATATAACATAACTCTAATTTACTGACATCAGTTATATTATTTTGAAAACCAAAAGCCATAAGGCTTGTTTTGCTAACCACTAATAAAACAACCCATTAATCCTTACACCCTGTTTGGTAAAACTCAATTAGAATAAAGTCTTAATAAGCAATAGGCCTTGTTTGGCAAAAATAAATTAAACTCCCTTAATTTATTTTAGTAAGTCCTTTATAACAAGGTTATTTGTCACACATCAACTTAATTAAATTAATCCTAAAAGAAATTTATTAAATCCCTTTTTAACACATAAATCAATACCACAAAATTATAATTTTCATACAATTATAACTTTATTTAATCAACTAACACATCCTTTTAAATTTACAAATTCTAATAAAAGAATAGTAATTCAATTAATCAAAATTTTCTAACTTAATAATTAAATTAAATTAGCAAAATAATTATTTTCCTTAATTATTTATTTAACAAATAATTAACCACATCAATTCAAATTTGAACAATTATTTATTCAACAATAAACACATCCATTAAATATTTAAATAATTTAATAAATATTTAATATAACAATTAAAATTCTAGAATGTTACATCATTCCTCCTTACAAGGATTCTCGTCCCCGTAATCACAATTCAAACAATTCATTCGTCACATTCTCTCCCTACTTACAAAGATTTTGTCCCCGTAATCGAAGACATAGATTAAACAAATAACTCGTGGTAATTATTCATCATTTGCATTCGAAGTTCCCACGTAGCCTCTTCGACATGTGGTTCCTCCAAATTACCTTCACAAAAGGTATCACCTTATTCCCGAAAGCACTTGTTCTTTCTCGTCGACTATCCGAATAGAACCTCTTCATAGGACAAATCTTTCTCAAACCGCAATGGTTCGTACTCAATCACGTGTTTGTAATCGTGTTTATATGGTCGTAACATCAAACGTGAAAAACATTATGAATGTTTTGTAATTCGGAGGTAGAGCTACCTCGTAAGCCACCTCTCCAACCTTTCAGAAGACTTCAAGGGTCCAATAAATCTCGGACTTAGTTTCCCTTCTTACCAAATCAAATTTTTCCTTCCAAGGAGAAACCTTTAGAATACAAAATTCCTACATCAAATACACGATCTTGTCTGTGTTGATCAACATATTTTTTTTGTCATCTTGAGCAAATTTATCAATCTTGTTCGATGAGTTTGACAACCTCGCAGCTTTGTTGTACCAGATTCTCTGGTCCTAATAGTTGACGTTTCTCCGACTTCATCCCAAAGACAATGGAGTTTGGCACTTCCCAGATAATGCTTAGTATGGCAAGATGCCGATGCTCAAGCGTGGTAATCGTTATTGTAGGCAAATTCCACCAATGGTAATTGTTCATCCCAGCCTTCCTTTGAAATCCATGACGACGCTCTCAACATATCTTCCAATGTCTCAATCGCTCGCTCGCTTTGGCCATCCGCTTTTCATGGATGATATGCAAGACTCATTCGCAATCGGGTTCCTACATTCTTGTAGTCTCTTCCAGAAGTTTGATATGAACCTCGGATCTCTATTGACACAATCGACACTAGAACTCCATGTCTCGAAACGATCTCTTTAACATATAACTTTCCAAACCGATCAAGATTGAATCTAATCTTTATTGGCAAAAAAGTGTGCGATTTTGTCAATCTTTCCACTATCACCCAAATCGCATCGTATCCTTTTCGAAAGTTGTTGGAAGACCTACCACAAAATCCATTGTGATATGTTCCATTTCCATTCCAAGATCTCCAACGGTTAAAGTAACCCGCTTGGTCTTTGATGCTCTACCTTGACTCTCTCGAAATGTCAAGCACTTTGCAACGATTCTCGCAACGCTCTCTCTTTTCATATTTGGCCACCAAAATGTCACCGCAAATCTTGATACATCTTCGCATTTTCTGGATGAATCGAATATCTCGAGTTATGAGCTTTGATCAAGATTTCTTCTTTCTTTAATCTCGCAATACATACTGAACCCATATTTGTCCCTTCAAATCTCAAAGATTCCATCAAGATCAACCTTCAGATTTCACCTCTTTCCCTCAACCACACTTTCTCCTATTTTTCGCATTCCTCATCCTGTAGTTGAGCGTTCTTCACTTTGTCCACCAAAGTTGTACTGGCTTCCATCTGGTAACATCTTTCATCAGATTCTCTTGGAAATTTGATTTCCAACTCTAACCTTGACATTGCCGTAATAAGCTCCTCCTTATTAGTTAATAACATCAATTTTTCCCTACCTTTCCTACTCAAGGCATTTATAACCACGTTTGCTTTGTATGGATGATAAAAGATATCACAATCATAATCTTTTATCAGTTCCATCCATCTTCTTCGACGACGTGTTCAGTCCTTCGTGTAGAAAATATACTTCAGACTCTTTTACGGTCCTGTAAATCTCACATTTTTCTCCATGTAGAGATAGTGTCTCCATATTTTAAAGCAAACACAACCGCCACCAACTCTAAATCATGAGTCTGATACCTTTTTCGTAGTCCTTCAATTGCCTTGATGCATACGCGATAATAACTTTCCGCTCGCATAAGGACACATCCTAATCCCTAATTCCAACATGTTGTTAATTCTGTGAAACGATTACGTTGTTATTTATAAAAACTTAGTTTTGCTATATCATTTAATATTCCCTTTACGTAAAGAATATTCCACCACCAAACTAATATTCCCTAATAAATAACTTTAACTTTTATCAATTTAACCATTTACCTAATACTATCAATACTTTTATTTCACAAAATTCCGGTCTTACACAATTTATGTGAAGTAATGACACAAAATTTCTCAGATTATCCGGTAATGACAACATAGTGCCATACTTAGCTTCTTTTTTCAATTCTCGAAACTTTCTTCACATTTCTCCATCCAAACAAATTTTACAGATTTTCTCGTTAAATTTGTCAACGGAGTGGCAATCTTGGAGAAATCCTAGATAAACCGTCTGTAATACCCTGCTAATCCCAAGAAACTTCTCACTTCTGATGGAGTTCTCGGTTGTTCCCAATTTATCACAGCTTCAACCTTTGATGGATCCACTGAAATTCCATCCTGACAATTACGTGCCCAAGAAATTGTACACGTTCCAGCCAAAATTCACATTTAGAGAATTTCGCATACAACTTTTCTTTTCTTAGCGTCTCCGGCGTTAGACGTAAGTGTTCTACATATTCTCTTGAGTTTTAGAGTACACCGTAATATCATCGATAAACACCACCACAAACTTGTCCAAAATGGTTTAAACACCCTGCTCATCAAATCCATGAACGCCGGAGGGCGTTTTTGTTAAACCAAAAGACATCACCAAAATTCATAATGTCCATACCGAAGTTCTAATGCCGCCTTTGGTATATCCTCCTTTCTTACCTTCAATTGATGGTACCCACTTCTCAAATCTATTTTAGAGAAATATCTAAAGCACCCTTCAATTGATCAAACAAGTCATCTATTCTCAAGAAAGGATATTTATTTTAATAGTGACTTTGTTTAATCTCTCTATAATCAATGCAAAGACGCATCGACCCATCCTTCTTCTTTACGAATAACACCGATACTCCCCACGGTGTGACACACTCTACCGAATGTATTTCTTGTCCAACAGCCTCTTGTAGTTGTACCATCGCTTCTTTTCATCTCCACCGAGCCATTCTCAGACGGGCTTTCGATATCGAGAGTTCCTCGGAGCTAAGTCGATCACGAACTCGATTTCTCTGTCAAAGTGAAGTCCCGCAAATCCTCCGAAACACGCCCACAAATTCCCTAACCATCGGTATTTCTTCCGGCCACACCCTTCTTTCCGAGTATCGACTATGTAAGCTAAATAACCCACACAACTCGACTCAACAACTTTTTGGCCTCGCATAATCGTCAAACATCTCATTTGTCTAGCGATTTGCTACCATTGAATACTACCTTTGATTTTGAGTCATAAGGTTTTACATTTTTTTGGCAATCAATTATCGCTCCATAATCGAACAACCAATCCATTCCCAAAATAACATCAAACTCTCTAAGCCTAATCGGAATTAAATCTACCATAAAAATATTTCCCTTAATGTTCACCCTACAGTTCTTCTATACGAACCTAACAGGAATTACTTCCTTATTCACAATTTCTATGTTCAGAGGGAAATTCAATTCTTCACTAGGCAATCCTAATCTCATAGAAAATTCATCAGATATAAATGAGCAAGTATCACCCGAATCAAATAATACATAAGCATCAATATCATTGATCGGGATAATACCTGACACCACATCCTTTGATTGCACAGCATCTTGCACAGTCATGTTGAAGGTTCTGGCTGTGGGCTTATTTGTTGTTGTTGGTCCCGCAATAGCCAACGCACCTCCACTAGCATTTTCCTTGCTCCCATTTGTCTCACCAGATCTCTTCTTAGGGCATTCACGAGCAAAGTGATCCTTGGATCCGCACGTGAAGCACACATTCTTCTTAGCTTGAGTGCAATTTGGGGCGATGTGACCCTCCTGGCCACAATTGAAGCATACTCGTTTCCCCAACAAACACACTCCCATATGAAACTTTTCCACACGTAGCACACATGCTTCGAACTTTTATTTTGTTGGTTTCTTTGTCGATTTCCAGCTCCTCCATTCCCATTCCACTTCCTTTCAAAGTTGTTGCCATTACTACCGTTACCACCACTCTTAGCTTCACCTTCAATTTTCTTCTTTCTCTCGCTCTTGATTATGCTTTGTTATCGCTCGCCTCCACTTTCAAAGTGAGAATCGCCTTCTCCATCATCGCTACAAATGTCTTCAATTGGAACAGGGAGACCCTATTGTACAACCAGGATTTCAGTCCCTGCTCAAACCTCTTCGCCTTGCGCTCGTCTGTGCTGACCTGATATGGCGCAAACCTTGCCAACTCGTTGAATTTTGCGGCATACTCCGACAACCGACATTGTTCCTCGCTTCAACTCCAAAATCGGACCTCTAGTCGACTCTTCAACTCTCCGGGAAATAAGTCTCAAGAACAACTCCTTAAACCTATCCTGTGTCATTACTCCTGGTCCTTCCCGAGTTTTGTTGGCCTGCCACCAATAACTAGCCTCCTCTTTTAACATAAACGTTGCAAAAGCAGTCTTCTGATTCTCCTCTACCCTAGCCACATCAAAAACCTTCTCGATTTCCATAATCCAAGTATTCTGCGCTTCAATCGGATTCATGGATCCACATAATTTTCGTGGTCCAACCGCCTTGAAGTCCTTAAACGTAGCACCTTGGTTCTCGAGGTTGATTTGCGGTTGATTTTGTAAAGGCACTGTCAAGAACGTCACCAATCGCCGAATGGAGTTAGTTTCAAAGATTATCGTTGTTGGTTCCTTCAATGGTTTCTCTCTCGACGGGGTGGTTGACGTCTTCGAGGCATTTTTCGTTAAAAAATACACTCATTAGATTATTACTCAACTCTTTTCAAGTAATTTCTAATTAACTTGCCCCCATAAAAGTAATCACTACATAACACATAACACTTTGGATAAAAGAAGATAATAACTTTTATTCATACTTAATTCTTTGAAAACATCATATTAATAGCATCATCGCTATTTACATTATTTTCCGAACTACTAAAGTTTCAGTGACATCATCATCATATCCCATAAGTCGCATAACACTTGGGATTTACATAATACTTATCATAACATAAATCATAAATCAAGTTCACTTCCTAAGTTGTCCTATTAAGATACTGCAAAGCCTTACGACGCTCTTCTTCCATAACTCGGAACATAGTTCGACGGTCCAGTATGAACGAGGGTAGTGTCTCGAACTGAATTGGATAACCCATGATCCGATCTTGAGCTCGATTGATCGCAGTGTTGAACACATTATCCATTTCTTCCATCTTCCTTCTCTTTACTTGTGCGTCTTCCTCTGCTATTTCGACTTGTTGGTAAGCTTCACGATACATGTCTTCGGCTCTTGCCCTTTTTGCAGATTCCTCTCTCAACTTGCTCTTCAATTCTGCAACCTCCTCGCTCTCATTTGATCGTTCTCTTCTTCAAGTGCAGAACCACTTTTCTTCAACATTGTTCACCGTTCTTTCTCGATCCTCGGATCTCATCGTCTTTCGTGCCAACGAGGTCTGTTGTTCACTACTATCTCTCTGTAATTCCTCGACAAGATCTTTAAGTTCCACATCATGGATCATACACTTCATCGTATATACGGCAAACTATCGAAGTTAAGTGGAATCCTTTCCTCCTCGTCCTCTTCATCCGCTCTCATGGTAGCTCCCACGGGATCTTCCTCATCATTTCCATCTCATCTCATCATCCTCATCTTCGACCATCATGAGTAATGGAGTCGACTTCGTGGAAGCAGTTGTTCCCAAACCACTTGAATGTCACGAGATTCCTCCTCTCTAGGCATCTGAGGTCCTTCCTCCTTAGCCTGACTGGATTCTCCCACATTAGTCATCCTGACAACAAGATTTTTAAGTTTTAATTACTAATCATTACTACTCGACTCTCACGAGCACATAAGTTATAAACACATAAGCACATAAGTGTTTTATTACTTCTTCCTTAAAACTCGTAAGAGTTTATCATCACTATCTTTTCAAGGTTACTTCCTAAGGCTTTTCCCCACCTAAGGTTCATAACCTAAAGCTCGATACCAACCTCGTGACACCCCCAAATCCGTGTACTTCATTCCCACAGATCGGTGTTCACTTAATCAAACATTCATATCTAACTACCAATCACATTAAAATGAATAAATAAAACATTTCCCATTAAAGGGTTACATAATAAAATCTCCAAAGTTATCTAACCTTTAAATACAATCATTCAAATGCAAAAAAATTAAATAAACTTCATTAAAACCAAGTCTAAGATCATCATAATAAAAATCTAACATCTCAATCAAAGTAAAAGTACAAGTCTTCATCACTTGCACATTTTTCCCTTTCCTTTGTTAGTCGAAGGTTCATCTACCTTCTCCTCTTTAGCTGTAATGAGTTTATAAATATGCAAGAGTGAGCAAAATAATTGATCACTGGATACAATATGAAATCAACAAGAGTATAGTAATAATAACTGCCAATAATAGGCTCATCAACAATGAATAGTACTCTATCAACAATAATCAGGAACTGAAATCCAAAATGTGGAATAAATATAACTGAGGGTCATAAGACCATGAACTATGTCCACAGTTGCGAGTAATCTTTCAACTCCAACTTTAACAATCATAAGACTATAGGAACTCTTCGTACTTAGGGGGATCAGCCCTTCGTACCATGTATTGTGCACAAACATTTAACGCTACGCGTAAGTTATCCCCTAATAATAATAGGGTTGTTCATCTCAGTATTTGGAGTACAAGTCCGCACCAAAGAGAGTTTGGTTTGGATAAGCTTTCAAGGGTAATTTGAAGTTCAACGATCATTAACTAGAGGGCTAGTTGAATTAATAACATCATATTACAGAATAATCTTAATTGAATCAACATGGTAAACCAAAATCATGCTTTAGGAATAATCTAATAGCATATACTTTGAATAACTATAACATACCTTGCTTGAACAATATTAAGTCAAGGTTAATTAGAATTGAATACTAAGCATGCATAACAGTCTGAACGGTAAAATAGCTCGAAATTAGTATAAATAATTGCGCATGCTAAACAACAAGTTAAATACAAGAATAACTTGTCAACATCAAACCAAAGTTTAGGAAGCCTGCATCATTTATAAAGTGATCGAATTGAATAAATAGTTCAACAAGATAAAGAATTAGAAAACTTGCATTACTATATTGAGAATAATAATTGATTCCAATTACAAAAGTAGAGTTAGAGAAATTGCCTTGCTCGTAGGCTAAACCAAATCAATACGAATCATAATATCCTATAAATATATGTCATCATGACATAATTAGTCATTACCATCTTATAAACATAACTAAGTATGTTCATCATTTAAAATTGGATTTTTAATCACATAATCGAGTTATAACACAAGTTAATTGTTAATAATATACTTATTCATAGTATAGAAATACCAAAATACACATTTTACAGTCCTACTATCATCACATAACTTTTCTTAAAATTTCATGTACAAAAAGTACATTATCGCATTATTTCGCTTCTTTCACACACTGTTGCCACGCTTTACATCGTGGTCGCACACTGCATGGCATGGGCACAGGCATCATGCAATATGCATGTGATAAGGCTACAAGGTCACATGTACATGATGAGTGAGTGGTCATGCTGGGGCCATAAAGGTATCAGTAAGTCTCAGCCACACGTCATACGAATTGCAGACTCCTAGAGACGATTTCTAAGAATAAAGAGAGAAAAAGCCAATTTTGGCCTACAAGCTCGTTTCTAACAGACTAATTAACACATAAATCATATAGATACTTCATATAAACATATTTCAAAAACTCTTAACATGATTCTACCCATACAACAACATAAACAACAAAATTAACACACCCAAATTCACTGTTTTTGGCTAAAACTCACTTTTTGATATTTTAATGAAAATCAACACTGTAACTTTTGTTTTTCAACCAAAACCAGTAATTCAAAGTGTCTTTATCAATGATTATACATACTCTAACAAATTAAACGTTCAATTTATCAACTAAACCACTAATTCACCCTTAATTTCTACTTTAAGCTAAATAATATATTTTCATAAAAACTCTCTGTAAAAACATTTTCTTCAAAAATTACATATATATCATCAATTCATTGATTATAATCATATATAACCTATGAAAATAACTTTACAACAATGGTTTATCATATGAACACACATAAAATCAACAATTATCCTATCACAAGAATTTCACAGAGAAAAAATAGAGAGAAGGAAAGCTAAAAGAAATAGGAGAATACCTTGATTTAGAAGAAGATGATGGCTATCCTTTTGATTATCAAACCTCTTTTCCCCAATTCTTTTCTCAATTCTCTAGCCTTCCTTCCTCTCTCTCTTCTTCTTCTTTCTTCTTCTTCTTCCTCGTGTTTTTGTTTTTCTTCCTAACTCTAGAGCATACTAACAACTAACGATATATATAATATATATATATATTAATTATATAACATAACTCTAATTTATCGACATCGGTTATATTATTTTGAAAACCAAAAGCCATAAGGCTTGGTTTGGCTAACCACTAATAAAATAACCCATTAATCCTTACACCTGCTTGGTAAAAACTCAATTAGAATAAAGACTTAATAAGCTAATAGGCCTTGTTTGGCAAAACTAAATTAAACTCCCTTAATTTATTTTAGTAAGTCCTTTATAACAAGGTTATTTGTCACACATCAACTTTAATTAAATTAATTCTAAAAGCAATTTATTAAATCCCTTTTTAACACATAAATCAATACCACAAAATTATAATTTTCCATACAATTATAACTTTTTTAATCAACTAACACATCCTTTTAAATTTACAAATTCTAATAAAAATAATAATAATTCAATTAATCAAAATTCTCTAACTTAATAATTAAATTAAATTAGCAAAATAATTAGTTTTCCTTAATTATTTATTTAACAAATAATTAACCACATCAATTCAAATTTGAATAATTATTTATTTAACAATAAACACATCCATTAAATATTTAAATAATTTAATAAATATTTAATATAACAATTAAAATTCTAGAATGTTACAGTTCGGATGCAAGAGTTAGAATGCTACAATTAAATATTTCGCTGTTTTGGGTGGTCATTTGCATAGCAATCACTTCCAGTCCAATTTCGACCTTCATTCGTTCATTATTTCTCAAAACTCAAAGAATGAAAGTTGTAGAGCTCGTCGATAGATTAGATTTGGTAGGTGGCAGGCCCCGTAACTCCTCCCGGATCAAAAGTTATGACCATTTTACCAGAGGACACTACCGTAGAAAAAATAATTAGCAGCTTGCACCCAAGCCGGGGCTTGGGGTCCTGAGTCAAAATTAGTAGCATAGCAAGCCAGGGCTTGCTATTTACAAGGGAATACCCAAGCTGGGGCTTGGGTATGCGCAGAAAGAGTATATTTTATCCGAATTTGAGTCCGATAAGGATTGATTCGAGCTGTTTGATTCAAGGACTTCCAAGAGGACTTAAAGACATATAAAGAGGCTTATAAAAGGAGGAGATTTACAAGGATTAGATGAAGTTTTTGGAAGAATTCCATTAGATTAGATTAGTGTAGATTGGGAAAAACCCGTAGTTCTTATTAGATTTAGAGATTGAAGCAACTTGGAGACCATTGAAGATTCAAAATAGGAGCAAGGAGAGAGCATCAAATCTACAGACAATAGATTCTATCTTCTTATCTTCTTCTATCTTTGTCTTTTAATGATAATTCAAGTGTGGATTCTTAATTTTAATTCAATGAACTAATTCTTTGTTTGAGATTACAATGGATCTTATTGTGTAGTTTATTTTAATATGCTTCACTATCAATTATTATGTTCTATTGTGAGGATTGTCTATTATGATTTGAACTTAATTGCTTAATTGTCTAGCTAACAATTACCATGATAATCTATATGAACTCGAGAGATGAAGTATAGATTTAGATCTGATCATGATAGCATGTGTTTGTGATTTTTGCATAGATGGAATTCATGATATGTGTTTAGGATAGCGATATGCCTTTACACCATATGTAATCTTATAGAGAACTTGTGCTTTAAATCCTTTTTAATTGTAATTCACATAGAGATATAGTGGATTAGTTAATTAGGGTGTGTTGCTTAATTCTATCAATTATGGATTTAAGTAAGTATGGGTATTATGCATCGAGAGGTGGTTTTATCTACTTTAGTGTTCTTGATTAACAATTCAGGATAGAAAATAATTGATGAGAAGTGTGTTAACTTAAATGAAGCAATAAGTGAAGTTGTGATCTTAAATCTCCATAATCTGATTTGTAATTAGTGGTATTAGAATTAGTTTAATTAAGTAATTTACTTTATAACATTAAATTAATTATTTAAATTAAATTAGTTTGGTTAAGAGTTAATAGTTGGTAATTTATATTAATAATTTCTCGTGGGAACGATACTCTACTTTCACTTTATTACTTGTTGACCACGTATACTTGCGTGTTGTGCGTATTAGATTTTACCCAACAGGTGACATGCCTATAGGATTCTTGTAAGTTGTTCGATATGCCCATAGGGCATCGTCTAGTCGCATGGTCCAATCTTTTCGTGACGGATTGACCACCTTTTACAGGATTCTCTTGACCTCCCGATTCGAGACTTCCGCTTGCCCATTGGTTTGGGGATGATACACGGCTGCAATTTTGTGACGGACCCCATACTTTATAAGTAATTTGGCGAACTGCTTATTACAAAAGTGAGTTCCCTCATCACTGATTATTGCCCTCGGTGTCCCAAATCGTGTGAAGATATTTTTCTTTAAAAATCGTAGTACGAAGTTGGCATCATTCGTGGGTAAAGCTGTGGCTTCTACCCATTTGGAAATGTAGTCGACCGCCAACAGAATGTACTGATTGTTGAAGGATGATGGGAAAGGTCCCATAAAATTGATTCCCCACACATCGAATAGTTCAACCTCCAAAATTATGTTAAGTGGCATTTTATTTTGTTTGGAAATATTACCTACTCTTTGACACTTATCACATTTTAACACATAGAGGTATGCATCTTTGAATAGAGAAGGCCAGAAAAATCCTGATTGCAACACTTTGGCCGCTGTCCGGTCACCGACGTAATGACCTCCATAATCTGATGAGTGGCAATGACCTAATATGCTATCTATCTCTTCGTGTGACTCACATTGTCTAATCATTTGATCCACGCAAGTCTTAAACATAAATGGTTCGTCCCAATAATATTTCCTAACATCGTGGAGGAACTTCTTTCGTTGTTGCAAATTCAAATCCGGGGGTAACACCTTACCAACCAAGTAATTCACATAATCTGCATACCACGGCAATGTCGTTGTTACTAGAAGAAGTTGTTCATCCGGAAACCTCTCATTAATCATGACATTATCTTTTTGCTGAACCTCTGCGTTTTCCAACCGAGAAAGACGATCCGCCACCTGGTTCTCGGTACCTTTTCTATCTCAGTTCTCCAAATCAAATTCTTGTAGCAATAGTACCCACCGTATTAACCGTGGTTTGGCATCCTTCTTTTCAATCAAATACTTAATAGCAGAATGATCAGTTTAGATAATTACCTTAGACCCTATGAGATATGCTCTGAACTTGTCGAAGGCAAACACAACCGCAAGTAATTCTTTTTCGATGGTCGTGTAGTTCAACTGAGCATCCATCAACGTCTTGCTGGAGTAGTAGATAGTGTGAAAAATTTTGTTGTGACATTGTCCCAATACTGCTCCAACTGCGTAGTCACTAGCGTCACACATCAATTCAAATGGTAAAGACCAATCGGGCGCCACTATAATTGGAGCTGAAACCAATTTCTTCTTTAATACTTCAAACGCATCGATTCATGACTGATCCATCTTGAAAGGCACATCTTTCTCCAAGAGGGAACATAAGGGTTTCAAAATTTTGGAGAAGTCTTTAATGAAGCGTTTGTAGAAACCTGCATGTCCCAAGAAGCTCCGTATTCCCTTCACAGATGATGGAGGAGGTAGTTTCTCAATCATCTCAATCTTAGCTTTATCCACCTCTAACCCTGCTGCAGAAACCTTATGCCCCAAAATTATCCATGACCCCTCTTGCACCATAAAGTGACATTTTTCCCAGTTAAGAACTAGGTTAGTCTCCACACATCGATTCAACACTAAGACCAGATTTTTCAAGCATAAGTTGAAACTATCACCGAACACGGAGAAGTCATCCATAAATACTTCAAAATTCTAATCTACCATATCTAAGAAGATCGCCATCATGCACCGTTGAAAGGTTGATGGCGCATTACATAAACCAAAGAACATACGACGGAATGCAAACGTACCGTACGGGCATGTGAATGTGGTTTTCTCTTGATCTTCCGAGGCTATAACAATTTGATTATATCCGGAGTATCCATCCAAAAGATAATAGAACTGATGTCCCGCTAACCTATCCAACATCTGATCAATGAACGTCAAGGGCAAATGATCCTTGCGTGTGGCTTTATTCAATTTTATGGTAATCTATACATACTCTCCATCCTGTAACGGTTCTTGTGGGGATGAGTTCATTAGAATCTTTTTTCACCACTGTCATGCCCCCTTTCTTTGGTACGCACTGTACAGGACTTACCCATGAACTATCCGAGATTGGATAAATAATGCCAGCATCCAACCACTTAATGATCTCCTTTTTCACCACATCCTTCATAATGGGGTTTAGCCTTCTTTGCTGCTCAATGGTTGGTTTTGCCTCCTCTTCTAATAAGATCTTATGCATACAGAATGATGGACTAATTCCTCAAATATCTGCTATAGTCCATCCGATTGCTGTTTTGAACTCTCGTAATACCCTTATCAGTTTCTCTTTTTGCATGTCAGTTAACTCTATCGAAACAATGACTGGTTGGGTAGCATCTTTTCCCAAATAGGCATATTGCAGATGAGATGGTAGCGGTTTTAATTCCAACACCGGTGGCTCTTCTATCGAGGGTTTAAACTTTTTACCTTCCATTTTGGGCCTATCAAGGGTGTCGAAGGATTGATTACTTTTTCGGGTGGAAGGTAATGCATCTAGCCATTTGACATACTCAATGTCATCTTCAATACCATAGTTGTCCATCCCGAACAAAATGGATTCTAGTGGGTCCTCTAAATAATTTCCACTGAACTTGTGATTAACTAATTCATCCATGATATCCACCCGCAAACACTCACCTTTTTTCTTTCGGATAAGACATCGACTTAAATACATTAAAGGTGACCTGTTGATCTTCAACTCGCATCATCAATTCACATTTTTGCACGTCAATCAATGTTCTCCCCGTTGCTAAAAATGGTCACCCAAGAATAATTGGAATTTCTCCATCTACTTCACAATCCAAGATAAAGAAATCCGCGGGGAAGATGAATTTATCCACTTTTACTAACAGGTCTTCAACGATACCTCGTGGATATGTAACGGACCGATCCGCTAACTGCTAACTGACATTCGTCGGTTTTGGTGCTTGAAGTCCAAACTAACTGTAGACGGATAGTGGCATCAAGTTTATACTGGCCCCCAAATCACACAATGCTCGTCCCGAAAATTGATTTCCAATTTCACATGGAATAGTAAAACTACCTGGATCCTTGAGCTTCGGAGGTAACTTATTCTGGATAATTGCGCTGCACTCTTCGGTCAACGCCATTTTCTCAAAATCACCCAATTTCCTCTTTTTCGACAAGACTTCCTTCATAAACTTGGCGTAACTCGACATTTGTTCAAAGGCTTCGGCAAATGGAATGTTGATATCCAGTTTTTAGAAAATATCCAAAAATCTTGAAAATTGCTTATCTAACTTGGATTTCTAAAACCTTTGCGGATATGGTATGGGAGGTATTGTGAGGGTTTATTCTGGGGCTTTCTGCTCTAACTCCTCATCTTGACATTTTCTGGTTTTTAAAACTTCCTCTTTTTCCACTGTTACGTTGTCCCTCTTTTCCTTATCCTTAGCTCTCTCTTGCAAATCCTTTCCACTACGTAAAGTCACAGCCTTGCAATGCTCATCTCTGCCCGGATTTATCTCTGTATCACTAGGGAGTGTTCCATGTGGACGACTATTCAACGCATGTGCTATCTGCCCCAATTGATTTTCTAGATTCTTTATTGAAGCACCTTGGCTTTTCACATTCATATCTACTTGACTCAATAACTTTTCTTGTTCCCCGATCCTTTTGTTAGTAGCTAAAATGAATTTTTCCAAAGCTTCTTCCAAACTTGTTTTCCTCTCTAGCTGTTGTTGAGTCTGATTTTGAAATTCGAATGTGTTTTGCTGTCTAGGTGTTTGAGCTTGATTGTTACTCCATGAAAATCCCAGGTGATTTCTCCAACCTGGATTATATGCGTTTTGATTCGGATACGGTTGGGTTGATCAATTATAGCTCCCTACGAACTAAGCTGATTCAGAATTGATGGCACATTCATCTGTAGCATGACTCCTAGCACATAACTCACAAACCATTGCTACTTGTTGCGTGGATGGTGGACTCCATGTTTCCATTTTTATAGCTATTGCGGACACCTATGCTACCAATGCTGTCACTGAATCCACTTCAAACTTTCTCGGTGTTTTCGGAGGGTTAGACCTAGTCATGGGCCACTGATAGTTGTTGTTGGCCATCGTTTCTAGCAGTTGATAAGCCTCATCAAAATTCTTAGACATGATCGCTCCACCTGCTGCTGCATCAATACTGGCTCTTGTGGGCGCGTGCAATCCATCACAAAATATCCCAACCTGCATCCACTGTGGGATTCCGTGATGTGGGCATTTACGAAGCATATCCTTGAATCTTTCCCACGCCTCATGTAATGTTTCTGAATCAAACTATGCGAAGGTGTGAATATCGTTCTGTAGTTTTGCCGACTTCGCTGGTGGGAAAAATTTAGCTAGAAAATTTTGAGCTAAATCGTCCCAATATGTGATTGAACCAGGAGGCAAAGAATGTAACCAACTCCGAGCTTTATCTTTCAACGTAAACGAAAATAACCTCAACCTTATAGCATATTCTGAAACATTATTGAACTTGAAGGTATCGTAAACTTCCAAGAAACTCAAGATGTGCTCGTTAGGATCATCTGTCAAACTACCCCCAAATTGGCATGCATTTTGGAGCATCTGAATTATTCCCGGTTTTATCTCGAAACTATTTGCATTAATTGTAGACCTCCTAATACTCGACTGTATATCTGTGACATTCGGCATGGCATAATCCCTAAGTGATTTTTGTTCGTCCCCTGTCATGTTCACTGGTATTTCTTGTTCTGCCAGATCTTCTTCCACAGGTGACACCGCACTAGTCAACTGCAATTTCCGGAACTTCCTTTCTATATCGTCTGTATAAGGAAAAAGTTCCATTTTAGCCCTTGATCTAGTGTGCATACACTCACAAAGAATTTCTGTAAATACAAGAAGAAAAATAAATAAAGTTTAAATTAAGACCGAATTAATTATAACTAATATGAAATTAATATTAATAAAGAATTCCCCAGTAACGGCGTCAAAAACTTGTTGGTTGATTTCACAATCAAATATTTATGCAAGTGTACACAGTCAACAAGTAATAAAGTGATAAAATAAAGTGTCGATCCCACAGAGAATTCTAATCAATAAATTCCAACTACTACCACTATATCAATTCAATTTTATTTAAACAACCATAAAGTATGATTTTTCAAAATAAGAAAACTAAATTAAGCAATTAAAATAGAATATTCTAAAATTAAATCAAATAAATAAAAACTATGGTTTGACGAATGAATTCAGATAAATAGAGTTATGACTCCAATATCCCCAATTATGAACTATAACCAATTATCCAATTATCCCAATTATTATGCCTACTGAATTGTTAACATGAATTCTAAGAGTCAAAAGCCCTTGTCCAAGTGATCAATTAACTTTTATTTAATCCAATTAATCTTGCGATATTCCTATGCAAAACAATTAAAATAAACTCCTTCAATCCCAATTCCCAAATTGTTACATGCAATGAACAAATATTCCTATTCAATTCACGACCCTAATTATTCGTCATGCAAATAATTAAGCATACAAGTTATCATGCCTAGTTCTAACCCTAGATCTCCTCTTCCGAATCCTTCTAGAGTAACAAGGTAATTATTGGCCAAATAATTAATCAATAAGCACAAGACATAATAAATAATTCACTTTGACATAAATAATTGGAATAAATTAAATAATTAATTTATAGACATAAAAATTTCAATTGTAGTCTTAATTAAAGAATTAGTTCATAACAGAAATAAACACCAACAATCTTTTGAAAAACATCATTAAAGAATTACACAAATTGAAAATAAGGAGAAAAAGAAACTCTAGAGTAAAATCCTTCAATCTTCAAGTAATCCCTTGCTCAGCCTTCAATGATGATAGATCCTCCCTTTTGTTTTAGCCAAAATAGCCTTTATATACTATTTTCATCACACCACAATCCTTCTCCCAATCAACAACTCAATTAACTCACAAATTCCAGTCAACCCGTATGTCCACGCGCGCCTCTTGGTCAACCATAGTCGGGCCTCAGCGCCCCGGCGCTGAAGATAACACTAGGTAGAGCGCCCCGACGCTGGAATTCTATTTATTCATGAAAATGCCATTAAATAGCTCAAACTTCCAAAATTTCCCTTACACCTCCCAAATCTACAAAATAACCAATAGACACAGTAAAAATGCTTCTAAAAGACTTGAGAATTCAATAATTTAATCCCATGTATATCCAATTCATGGGTATATTACCCAATCATCACCTTTCCTGAATTTGTACTAATTTATAGTACAATTGACACACAGCAATCTTGCTGTATATCTTTTCAATCATTCAATCTACTCTCTGCTATAACTTTATCAGATCACGGGGTGATCTCATCGTATATATTACGATTCATTTCTATGCTATGATCGTTTGGTTTTACAATCTCATATCCCTGGACTTTTAGTCTTTCAGACTCTATCTATTCACCACTACTGTTCACCTTTATTATCAGAGTTAGGGAACAAACATTGAAAATGAACATATCAATTTTATCTGGACCGAATGGTAATGAAGGTGATCAGCCTTTCATACCTGATGAACACATGCAATATGCACAAATTGCGATTCAACAATTAATAGACGTGATAATAAAAAATGATTAATCACCAACATATATGAAATTTATAACTCAGGATTGAGTTAAAGAGAACTTGCTCAATAAAAGTATAGTTCAAGGAAACTTGCCTACACCGTTGATTACCGTTACGAAACATAACTTAGCTTTATCCGAAGACCTAATATAGATAATACTAATCTCCAAATATTAGAATAATATCATCACAGTATAAAATAACTTAAATACATTACCACATAATCCTATCCGTCTATACAGCTCATAAGACCTAGTATCAAGTAAAACTATTGCAGTTTGAGTTGAGTTCGGTACTATCTTGACATCCTGACGTCTAGTCGGATAATTCGCGAGCCTAATTTCCTTAAGACTTGTCTAAACGTAACATAATTATCTTAGACAATTAATTATTCAGTCAAAATAATTTTCATAGGCACATAATAATTTTTAAGTAATTGTTATCATTTATTATGATTTTTCAATCATAAATATCATATTCATATGATTTAAATACCACTTAATTCTATTATCATTAATATTTATTTAATATTAAATATTAATGAAATCCATGTCATAATATTATAAATTATTTATAATATCCCAAAGTATTTTTAATACTTTATTATTACCATTAAATGATTTTAAAGTAATTAAAACCATTATTAATTATCTCGCCATTAATATTAAAATATTAATTTTTTCATGACAAAATATCAAAAGTTATATTTTATAACTTAAATTATTTTTATACCACTTAAATAGTTTTTTATATGATTTTTAAATCATTAATTTATTTTTCCATAATTTATTTAATATATTTATTAAATAAATTAATTATCATTAATACTAATTAATTAATGAAATTCATCACATAATATTAAAAGTCATTAATTAAAAATAACTTAAAATATTTTCTTATACCATAATATAGTTTTAAATGATTTTTCAAGTATTAAAATCATTTTTAAGTAATTTATTTAATATTATAATTAAATAAATTAAATACCATTAATATTCCAAATATATTAAATATTAATGAAATATATTCAAAAGAATTAAAAATCTATTTTAGACTTTAAAATAATTTTTAGAAATTTATTATGAATTTTAATAATTAAAACTATTTTTCTCTATTTATTAAATAAAATAAATAATTTCCATAAATAAATCTGTCACTAAAAGGCCCTATAGCGGCAAGGCAGTAATTCTTATAGGTGTTCTTGAGCTACTAGAACCTTCAAAGTCGGTCATAGGGCCTAGTTTGACCAGCATTTGATCAATGATCATAGTGTTTTCTAGGTTGCCTAAAGTGTTAATGTTGTAGTACTAATTTAGTAATACAACCCTAAACAAGTTCCATGGCAAAAGCATATCAAATCATCAAGATCTAAGCTACAGAAATACATGTCAAAGGCTGTTCTTCATTTCTGGGTTTTCCAGAAATGAAGAACAGTTCATGGGTCTCACTTTGAGCCCTTGAATCTATAAGTTTCAGGCTTACTTAATGTGTTCTAATGGTCAAATCGTGTAGCATACATGTCAGGGTACAATGATATAACATTATATCATTATAACATCATCACACGAGCAAGATCTAGAATGGTAAAACCATGTCAGAAATAAGGCTCTTGAAGGTTCTGGGTTTTCCAGAAACCTTCATAAGGCAAAACGGTCAACGTACTTTGACCATGGTTAAATTCGATCCTGGTCATGATCTGGACAATATAAAGGTATAAATGTGGAGTTCCTATGTCATATTACAACATCAAAACAACATCATGGACTAATTATTAAAGGTCAACAAGGCTTTAAAAGTGTCTGTCAGAAATTCTGGAAATCTGGGAATTTTCTGGGTTGCCAAGAAATAGATTTCGTGATCGGTCAACTAGGTTTGACTGCTCATAACATGAAATATAGACATGATCTGGGCTTGATTCAAGTTCCAGATCAAAGTACGCATGGCATAGAACATATCTACAACTTTAAATACACTAAACATATAACACACATAGATCTACAAGCCCTGACATTAGGCTGTCAGACCAAAAATTTCTAACTTTTCCAGATTTCTAAAAACATCAATTTCGAGCAACTAAGTTTTATGGATCCGTGATATTACAACCCAGATCACTAATATATAGGACAAACAACATATTTAAACACTTAATCATAACATCTAACATAGCATACAAGATCAGATTTCAAATTAGGGTTATACCTTTTCTAGCTTTGATCCTTGACTTCTGATCATGGATTCTGTTCTTGGAAGGCTATGAACTGGTCATGGTTTAGTATATCACTCCCTCTCACCCTATATTTCGAAATCTTAGAGAGACAAGGGTCTTGGAGAAAATGGAAAGTAAAGTAAGTTACTTTACTTAAGTTGTAAGTTGTAAAGCTTTGATTCATTACACTTGGCTGATATAGCTGCTGATTTGGGAGCTATAGGGCACATGGCTAGAGTTAGGGTTAGTCACCAACCACAAGTAGGGCTAGATCTACACTCCACCTCATTAAAATATTCAAGAAGGGCAATTTGGTCATTTGACTTATAAAGTTAATGGCAACTTGGTAACTTCTCACAACCCTTAGGTTTTGACCCTTAGGGTTTAACCCTAAGGTTATACAAATTTATTTTCTATGCTTTTCTAATTAGTTTAAAAATAGAAAATTAAGATTTATAAATTATAATTAGGATTTCCTAATCATAATTCAAGCTTGCTAATTAGGGTTAACATTTCCTAATTAAAATTGCTAATTTAGCAATTAAGTTCCATAATTGTACATTAGGGTTTTCAGCTGAACAATTAGGGTTTTCTAATAATCAATTAGGGCAATCCCTAATTAAATAAATAACATAAAAACCTTATACTTATCTTCAAGCTTCCAAATTAGGATTTTAATATTCCGAATTAGGGTTATGAATTCCCAGAACTGAAGTTAGGGTTTCCATAGCCGGTAATAGGGTTTCTTATCAATCCTTAGAGTTTTCAAACTGAACGTCGAGGTTGTTAATATATTATTAGGGTTTATGACTGATATAATTTATTCAGTCAACCCTTGACCCTTAACCACATACTGTACACACATATGACCATATACATAGATACTCTTAACATCGTAAACCTTCAGCAAAAGTTTTTAAATTCATAAAATTCATTCCCAAAAATGTCAAATACATTCACTTATTTTCTGTCTAGGTCTATTATTTAACATCTATTTAATCTTTTAAGATTTTATTAAATTGTCTAAATTCTCGGGTTGTCACAATCACCCCTTCTTCTAAGAATTTCGTCCCCGAAATTCAATTTACACCTCATACCGTTCATACTCATCACCACATGCTACACATAAGATCACTCACATTAGTTAAATTATTCAAATCATGCTGAGGAGTCATATAGACCATGAATTTTTATTTTTGCAAAGGTTTTATGGAAATTCATCGGCAAACCGTCATACCCTGAAGACTTAGAGGGTGATTAGACCGGTATGCCTAGTACTGGCCCAATAATACTGGTTTGATCTGTTTCTCGTCACTGCCATAGGCACAAAATTTTACCTCAGTCTTATCTGATTCCGAACCAAAACAATTTGGTTCGGAAAAGTTTTCAAAGAACGCTTACAGTTTTATAAACATTGGTCTAGCTGAATCGAATAGCATAGACTCATATCAATAATTCAATTCAATCGAAATATTTAGGTATAGCCAAACCCCGTTGGCAATTAAAATTTTGAAAATATTTTTGAGAATGACGTCATGATGCCGTACTGTATTAACAACCCATTTGAGGATGTCGTCATTGTATGACTTTGTCATAACACATCATACAATAGTGGAACAACGATTTTAGATCAAATTCAACACTAAGTATTCCAGCATTTACAACTCCATCAACTTTTTATCATCTCTGCACCAGGTTACATGGTACATAAGTGATAAACAAAAATATATTTTGATATTTCAAATCCTTATCGTCTAGCTGAAACAAGTAGCATAGACTATACTTTAACCCGTTCAAAACCATTGCAATTCAGTCTTGTAATCTTAACAGGTAACAATGTGTCGGTGTCCCGAAGTTCACACATACACAAGAGTCACAAAAATTTGAGAATAAAAATTCATTTCAAAAAGGCACATAGTGCGTATTTAGTTTGATGTTAAAATTTTTTGAAGTCTAGCATAGCTAACAGATTTGGAAAACTTATGTCTCCGCTAATAATCATTTGCTTAAACAGTCTATCTATTCATATTATCCTCAATACTCCATTCACACAAAACTATACCCAGTTCGTCAAACCAAACTTATGAGTTCATGAACTTTTCACAATCATATGAGTTTAAGAACCTGTCCTAGTCAGACCTTTGGTGTCCATTCGCTGAGGGGTTCATAAAAATTTCATATAATTACGAGTCAAGAACGTACCATAAGTATGAGTTTTAAGAACTCGCAACTTAACCTTATATTCTCTACCTATAACCTATCTATCTGTTATACACATGAGAAAAGAATCACCCTCATAACATGCATATAGCAAATAATGCGACACAAACATTTCATAATCCCTACTTAATCCTAATTCCCTTCTCAATACGAATTTCATTCAACTCGTATTCATAATCCTTTCCTGAATCTGTACTAATTCATAGTACAACTAACACACAGCAATCTTGCTGTAAATCTTTTCAATCATTCAATCTACTCTCTACTATAACTTTATCAGATCACGGGGTGATCTCATCGTATATATTACGATTCATTTCTATGCTATGAACATTTGGTTTTACGATCTCATATCCCTGTACTTTTAGTCTTTTAGACTCTACCTATTCACCATTACTATTCACCTTTATTATCAGAGTTAGAGAACTTCGTATCTTTATAACTCGCCGAGATTCGTCTTTGAATCCTATCGACACACTAACTCTATTTGAATTAGTACTTATCCTAATCACTGCGGTTATTAGTCTAAGGTAACTCCACCCTAGGTTTATAACCAACAACTTTGATACTGATGAATGTGTAATATACCCATAAATTGGATACATTCGGGCTTAATTTATTGTTGTTCTCAAGTAATTTAGAATAGTTTTTAAGTGTTTGTGTCTATTCATGCATGTTTTATGTTGTTTTATAGGAATTGGGACAAAAGTTACTTGGATCGACGTTTGGGGTTGCTAGATTCGCATTTTCGGCTTGCTATTTACATAATAGTCACTTCAAAGCCAATTTGAGTATTGTTCTAGACCTTATTTCGAAATACGTAAAGAACAAAAGTTGTAGATCTACGTCTCTTCTTTCCGGAACATCTTGAATCATCACAATTGGAGTTTGGACGAAGACGTTATGGTCATTTCCCCAAAGGACGTCAGAGCAGAAAATGTCAAAAAATGTTCCAGCGCCGGGGCGCCCAAATCAAGCTTATGCTCAGCGCCGGTGCAATATAATGCAGTGTTCCAGCACCGGGGCGCTAGGGAAGGGATTGGTGAGGCTTGGACGCGTTTTGGGCCAAATTTTGACACTTTTCTGATTCTAAATTGGATTAGGTTTGTTCCCAAGTTAAAAATTGGACTTGTAACCTATAAATACATGATGTAAGGCATAAAATAGAGAGAGATTACATAGATTAGATTAGAGATACACTCCATTAGATTAGAACATAAACCCTAGTTCTTATTAGTTTTGGAGATTGAAGCAACTTGGAGACCATTGAAGAAAAAGAACAGGAGCTTGAGGAAGATGGTGATTTGCTGACAACAGATTTATTCTCTTCTCTAATCTTACTTTTATCTTTTAATGTCTATTCAATTGTGGATTCTTGGTTTTAATTCATTAATAATAAACTAAATTTCTTTTATTAAGACTACAATTGAACCTTTTATGCCTATGAATTAATTATTTGACTTATTCCAAGTATTTATGTCAAGGTGAATTATTTATCCTGTTTTGCGCTTATTGATTAATTATTTGATCAGTAATTACCTTGTTACTCTAGAAGGATTCGGGAGAGGAGATCTAGGGTTAGAACTGGACATGATAACATGTATTCTTAATTATTTGCATAACAAATAATTAGGGTCGGGAATTGAATAGAAATATATGTTCACTGCATGTAACAAGTTGGGAATTTGGATTGAAAGAGTTTAATTTAATTGTTTTGCATAGGAATATAGCAAGATTAATTGGATTAAATAGAAGTTAATTGATCACTTGGAAAAGGGCTTTTGACACTTGAAATTCTTGTTAACAATTCATTAGGCATAATAATTGGGATAATTGGATAATTAGTTTATAGTTCATAATTGAGGATATTATAGTCTTAACCTTTATTTATTTGAATTCATTTATAAAGAAATTCAGTTTAATTAATTAATTTAGTTTTCTTAATTAGTAAAATCACGATTTGAGATTGTTTAAATAAAATTAGTTTGGTTAAAAACTAGTACTTGGTGATTTTTATTAAATAATTCCTCGTGGGAACGATACTCTACTTTCACTTTATTACTTGTTGACCGTGTATACTTGCACGTATTCATTGATTGCGAAATCGACCAACAAGTTTTTGGCGCCATTGCCGGGGAATTAATTTAATAAATTTTTTACCAATATTAATTTCAATCAAATTAGTCTCAATTTAAACATTTTTATTTTTATTTTTAATTCTCTTCCTATATTTCTCTCTTTTCAGGTACCATGGATGCCTTTGCGTATCAATGGCCATACATGAACATGACTCAACCAAGGGAAACATGGATTGATGGACTTAATTCATTTTCTGTAGAGCCAGTACAAATTGAGGCAAATTCGAAGACGTTGGAGGTTATCACAGCCCAACGGAGTCGACGGATGGCAAACATGACTCAGCCAAGGGGAGCGGAGAATGATGTACTCACGACAGTACTTTCTGCATTATCAGCACAAATGGAGACACTTTCTAGGAGGTTAGACGCTTCTGCAGCACAACGTCGTCAAAGTGTGGTGGGTACTTGTGCTTATTGTGCTGGAAATCATATGAGTCAACAATGCGCCATCAATTTCGAGCCGGTACAGTATGGTGATGATTACCCCAACAATTATGTCTATCCTAACAACTATTATCAGGATTGGGGGTATCACCCGGATTTTCCATGGAGCCATACTCATCAAGATCAATTTTATGCTCCAAGTCCAACATACCCACTGGATTTCTCGTGTCCACCTCCACTACAACAGGAAGAACATTCAAATTTGGAGGAAGTTTTGTCCAAGTTCATAGCTTCAGGTGAGGAGTGGAGGATTAATCAAGAGATATTAAGTCAAAATTTTACGAACCAAATGGAACAACTAACCAATGCCTCGAAAATTTGTCCTCAATACACTTGGCCCTATGACATGGATTCCGAGACTGATGGAGAGCCTGAACAAAATCTGCAACTAGATGAGCCACAAGATGTTGAAAAAGAGGAAACAATTGGGAACCAAGAAAAGGAGATCGACGAAGATTTAACAGTAAGATTCAACGAAGATGAACTGATTTCATTAGTATCCCATATGCCTCCTCCACCAAAGTTCAATAATCCGGGCAGTTTTGCAAAACCATGCCCAATTGATAGTCATGTCGTCGGTAAAGCTCTTTGGAGTCATGGTGGGATGAAAAGGAGAAGATAGAGGAAGATTCCATTATGTTTATTAAGCTTCAATGCCCTAATCTGATCATCGACATAATGGAGGAAACACCTAGTTTTTGGACGTTCTTAATGGGGAACATATATACAAAGAGCATGCTAGGTGACTTTCATTCAAGGGTCATTACTAATGGGAACCTCCCAAAAGAGACATTGCTTCTGATGGATGGAGGGTTCCTTAATTTTCGTAGGGGAATTGGATAGAGAATTGAAGAAGTCAGGCTGAGACTATAAAACAAGCGCTTATTAGGAGGCAACCCAAGTTTAATTTTTATTTTTAGTTTTTATTAGGTTTTATATTAGTAGTTTTGATTTGCATTTATTTAGAATTTAATAAAATTGTTTCTGTCATGGTTTACAGGTTATTCGAGTCAAATTCAAGTGTGGTGCCCAATTTGTTCTATGTGCCTAGCCTATTCTCCAAACTTAGAGGACAATGAGGAAGATTGCTATATTTTCAGGGAAGTCCTCTACTTTAATTTTTTCTATTTTAGTCATTGAGGACAATGTCTAGTTTAAGTTTGGGGGCATTTTAGTGTCGTATTGCATATAGTTAGTTATTTACAATGTAGTTCGTTATGTTTTCGGGTTATTTACATTTAGTTTTTGAATTCAGTTTCTTGTTAATTTTTTTTTTAAAAATAATCGCAAAAATAGTAGTTAGTTTACTGTGTTTGTTGCGTTTAGTTTATATTTGCATGATTCCAGCTGTTAGATAGTAAAAGTCTATTTTGGCCAATGATGAGACTGGAATTGAGTAGATAAGTATAATATTGAATATTAAGCCTTTGATGTGATTTCTTGTTATGAATTGAATCTTTTTCTGTTTGAAACTTATACAATAAGGTTAGCACAGTAAAAACAACTTGTTGATTGATTGAGTCTAAATTGATACATAATGGAATTCTAAAGGATAATTTCTAGTTTGGATGAAAGAAACTCATGAATAGGCGGTGATGGCTAAAGTTAGACAAGAACCTAAGTTTGGGGGAAAAAGTTGGGGTATATAAGCTTTATAAAAAAGGAAAAAAAAGAAAAAGAAAAAAAATGAATGATGATGAATAAACACCGTGACTAGTCTTGTTTCGGGGCCTTTGTTACTTGAACAAGTAAGCCCGAGGGAGTGTCTCTACACTTAGCGCCCTAAGGTCTTATATGGTCCGGGAGTCGTTGGTTGAAAGCTCGCTAAGGGGTAGCACTGTTAGCCTAATGGAATGAGACATTGCAAAGTCATGGAAAATAAAAAAAATTGAATAAAACGGGAAAAAGTGCAAAAAGCTCCCATTAAAAAAAATAAAAATAAAGCATAAGTATTCCATTTTAACCCTTGGACTTTGGTAATTGTTTGATTTTAGTCGAATCTAGTTTATTTGAGGAGTTTTCAAGTTTACACTGTATGATGCCTCCAAGATATCTATTATGTGTTAAATTTGATTTTATATCAGTTAGCATTGTTGTGGAGCACATACACGCGATATCGATGATGGATAATACTAAGATTTGATGATTGATTGGGAAATTACTGATTTGTTTTAATATGATGTATTATCATGTTTACTTGATTTCTCTAAGGCCGATTGAATAGACTTGTTTTTGTCATTACTACTGGATTCGTAGGCATATAGATTAGTTGCATTACATTGCATTGCATAACATTTTTGTGTTTTTTTTTGAGGACAAGCAACGGTATAAGTTTGGGGGTGTTTGATGAATGGGTAATATACTCATGAATTGGATACATTCGGGTTTAATTTATTGTTGTTCTCAAGTCTTTTAGAATAGTTTTTAAGTGTTTGTGTCTATTCATGCATGTTTTATGTTGTTTTATAGGAATTGGGACAAAAGTTACTTGGATCGACGTTTGGGGTTGCTAGATTCGCGTTTTCGGCTTTCCATTTACATAGTAGTCACTTCAGAGCCAATTTGAGTATTTCTCTGGACCTTATTTCGAAATACTTAAAGAATAAAAGTTGTAGATCTACGTCTCTTGTTTCCGGAACATCTTGAATCATCAAAATCGGAGTTCAGACGAAGACGTTATGGCCATTTTCCCAAAGGCCGTCAGAGCAGAAAATGTTCCAACGCCGAGGCGCCCAAATCAAGCTTATGCTTAGCACCGATGCGCTATAATGCAGTGTTCCAGTGCCGTGCCCAGTGCCGGGGCACTAGGGAAGGGATTGGTGAGGCTTGGACGCATTTTGGGCCGAATTTTGACACTTTTCTGACTCCAAATTGGATTTGGTTTGTTCCTAAGCTAAAAATTAGACTTGTAACCTATAAATACATGATGTAAGGCATAAAATAGAGAGAGATTACATAGATTAGATTAAAGATACACTACATTAGATTAGAACATAAACCCTAGTTCTTATTAGTTTTGGAGATTGAAGCAACTTGGAGACCATTGAAGAAAAAAAGCAGGAGCTTGAGGAAGATGGAGATTTGCTGACAATAGATTTATTCTCTTCTCTTCTCTAATCTTACTTTTATCTGTTAATAATCTATTCAATTGTGGATTCTTAGTTTTAATTCATTAATAATGAACTAAATTTCTTTTATTAAGACTACAATTGAACCTTTTATGCCTAGGAATTAATTATTTGACTTATTCCAAGTATTTATGTCAAGGTGAATTGTTTATCATGTTTTGCGCTTATTGATTAATTATTTGATCAGTAATTACCTTGTTACTCTAGAAGGATCCGGGAGAGGAGATCTAGGGTTAGAACTGGACATGATAACTTGTATGTTTAATTATTTGCATGACGAATAATTAGGGTCGTGAATTGAATAGAAATATATGTTCATTGCATGTAACAAGTTGGAAATTGGGATTGAAAGAGTTTAATTTAATTTTTTTGCATAGGAATATAGCAAGATTAATTGGATTAAATAGAAGTTAATTGATCACTTGGAAAAATGTTTTTGACACTTGGAATTCCTGTTAACAATTCATTAGGCATAATAATTGGGATAATTGGATAATTAGTTTATAGTTCATAATTGAGGATATTGTAGTCTTAACCTTTATTTATTTGAATTCATTTATAAAGCAATTCAGTTTAATTAGTTAATTTAGTTTTCTTAATTAGAAAAATCAAGATTTGAAATTGTTTAAATAAAATTAGTTTGGTTAAGAACTAGTACTTGGTGATTTTTATTAAATAATTCCTCGTGGGAACGATACTCTACTTTCACTTTATTCCTTGTTGACCGTGTATACTTGCACGTATTCATTGATTGCGAAATCGACCAACATATACCAAATGTGAGTGCCCCGAATTCGGGTCCCAAATAATCGCGGATCCAATACAAACAATTCTATACTATTACGGAAGATATAAACATAAATTGTTTATACAATAAACATTACACACTATTTTCCCAAGGTCGAGTAACCATAAATTATACATAATTCATAACCTTAATGACATACAATGTCATTATCATATATTACTGATACATTTCTAGCTGCACACATAGTCCCAAGCTGAACTTGGCTTTGACTTTTCCTTGAATCCGACGTATTCGACTTAATCTGCAATGTTTATCATGATATAGTAAGGGTGAGCAACAAGTTTAATAAATTAAGGATATATCATGATGGAAAGATTTTGAATAATAACTGGCTAACATTCAACAATATAATTGTGAACTAGCATGGATAATTTTCATAGTTGAACAAACATTGAACATGAACATATCAATTTTATCTGGACTGAATGGTAATGAAGGTGATCAGCCTTTCATACCTGATGAACACATGCAATATGCACAAAGTGTGATTCAACAATTAATAGACATGATAATCAACAATGATTAATCACCAACATATATGAAATTTATAACTCAGGATTGAGTTAAAGAGAACTTGCTCAATAAAAGTATAGTTCAAGGAAAATTGCCTGCACCGTTGATTATCGTTACGAAACATAACTTAGCTTTATCCGAAGACCTAATATAGATAATACTAATCTCCAAATATTAGAATAATATCATCACAGTATAAAATAACTTAAATACATTACCACATAATCCTATCCATCTATATAACACATAAGACCTAGTATCAAGTAAAACTATTGCAGTCTAAGTTGAGTTCGGTACTATCTTCACATCCTGACGTCTAGTCGGATAATTCGTGGGCCTAATTTCCTTAAGACTCTGTCTAAATGTAACATAATTATCTTAGACAATTAATTATTTAGTCAAAATAATTTTCATAGGCTCATAATAAATGAAATCCATGTCATAATATTATAAATTATTTATAATATCCCAAAGTATTTTTAATACTTTATTATTACCATTAAATGATTTTAAAGTAATTAAAACCATTATTAATTATCTGCCATTAATATTAAAATATTAATATTTTCATGACAAAATATCAAAAGTTATATTTTATAACTTAAATTATTTTATACCACTTAAATAATTTTTATATGATTTTTAAATCATTAATTCTATTTTTCCATAATTTATTTAATATATTTATTAAATTAATTAATTATCATTAATACTAATTAATTAATGAAATTCATCACATAATATTAAAAGTCATTAAAAATAACTTAAAATATTTTCATATACCATAATATAATTTTAAACGATTTTTCAAGTATTAAAATCATTTTTAAGTAATTTATTTAATATTATAATTAAATAAATTAAATACCATTAATATTAAATATTAATGTAATATATTCAAAATAATTAAAAATCTATTTTTAGACTTTAAAATAATTTTTTGGAATTTATTATGAATTTTTAATAATTAAAAACTATTTTTCTCTATTTATTAAATAAAATAAATAATTTCCATAAATAAACTGTCACTAAAGGGCCATATAGCAACAGAATCGTCGCTATAGGTGTTCTTGAGCTACCCAGAACCTTCAAAGTCAGTTTGTAGAGGCCTAGTTTGACCAACATTTGATCAATGATCATAGTGTTTTCTAGGTTGCCTAAAGTGTTAATGTTATAGTACTAATGTAGTAATACAACCCTAAACAAGTTCTATGGCAAAAACATATCAAATCATCAAGATCTAAGCTATAGAAATACATGTCAGAGGTTGTTCTTCATTTCTGGGTTTTCCAGAAATGAAGAACAGTTCATGGGTCTCACTTTGAGCCCTTGAATCTATAAGTTTCAGGCTTACTTAATGTGTTCTAATGGTCAAATCGTGTAGCATACATGTCAGGGTACAATGATATAACATTATATTATTATAATATCATCACACGAGCAAGATCTAGAATGGTCAAACCATGTCAGAAATAAGACTCTTGAAGGTTCTGGGATTTCCAGAAACCTTCATAAGGTAAAACGGTCAACGTACTTTGACCATGGTTAAATTCGATCCTGGTCATGATCTGGACAATATAAAGGTATAAATGTGGAGTTCTTATGTCATATTAAAACATCAAAACAACAGCATGGACTAATTATTAAAGGTCAACAAGATCAAAGGCTTTAAAAGTGCCTATCAGAAATTCTGGAAATCTGGGAATTTTCTGGGTTGCCCAGAAATAGATTTCGTGATCGGTCAACTAGGTTTGACTGCTCATAACATGAAATATAGACATGATCTGGGCTTGATTCAAGTTCTAGATCAAAGTACGCATGGCGTAGAACAGATCTACAACTTTAAACACACTAAAAATCTAACACACACAGATCTACGAGCCCTGACATTAGGCTGTCAGACCAAAAATTTCTAACTTTTCCAGATTTCTAAAAACATCAATTTCGAGCATCTAAGTGTTATGGATCCGTGATATTACAACCCAGATCACTAATATATACTACAAACAACATATTTAAACACTTAATCATAACATCTAACATAGCATACAAGATCAGATTTCAAATTAGGGTTATACCTTTTCTAGCTTTGATCCTTGACTTCTGATCATGGATTCTGTTCTTGGAAGGCTATGAACTGCTCATAGTTTAGTTTATCACTCCCTCTCACCCTATATTTCGAAATCTTAGAGAGACTATGGTCTTGGAGAAAATGGAAAGTAAAGTAAGTTACTTTACTTAAGTTATAAGTTGTAAAACTTTGATTCATTTCACTTGGCTGATATAGCTGCTGATTTGGGAGCTATAGGGCACATGGCTAGAGTTAGGGTTAGTCACCAACCACAAGTAGGGCTAGATCTACACTCCACCTCATTAAAATATTCAAGAAGGGCAATTTGGTCATCTAACTTATAAAGTTAATGGCAACTTTGCAACGATCGAGAAATTTGTAATTTGATATAAATATATATTGAATTAAATAAATAATTTAAATAATTTATTTATTGAGGAAAATAAATAATTGATGAATTGTGGTGAATTAATTTAGTAATTAAATTGATTATTGATAATTAAATTGAGTGTTGATAATTATCCGGAGGATTTAATTTAAGGAAATAATTAAATTAAATCAATTGCTTAGTATTTAAGAAAATAATTAAATTAAATGAATTATTTAATTTAATGGAAATAAATAAATTAAATAAAGTGATGTGTCTAATTTATTAATTATAAGTATAATGATAATAAGAATTTTATTATTATTATAAGTTATTTGAATTAGCTAAACTAAAGTTATATAAATTGACTAAATTAAAGGTGTGACAATGGAAAACCATATGATATAAATATTATTTAAATAAACTAGTTTGGGGAATTAATGTGGAACCAAACATATCCTTATGGCTTTTGGTTATTTTAACTGACGTGAGTCTTTTTATATTTTTACCTGACATTAGTGGGTTTCAGTTTATGTTTACGCATATTATACCTAAGGCTAGCGTTTAGTTTTGTTCTATTCTCATATTTGGCTAAGGAGTAAGAGCGGAGTTGAGAGAAAAGAGAAAGCGTAGGAATTGAGAGATTGTTCTGAGATTTCAAGAAGAAGGAGAGGATTGCTAAATCTTGTTGTCGTCTTTCGCTAGACAATAATCGAAGATTAAGGTATAACTAATTCTAATTCTCAGACTTGTGATTTTCTATTCTCTGTAAATTGGTTTTGTGGATTTGTTGCTCAAGCGTTATGTATATGTTGTGGAATCTGTTGTCATCTTGTATGCGTGTTGTATCAGTTATCAAATTCGTGAGAAATTGGTTTTAGGAAGAAAAGGAAAATAACAGTGTTTATGTTCATATGACATGGCCTTAGAAAGTACCAATTTTAGTGGGCAAACGGTATGTGAAACTGTAAATTAACGCTTGTATATGGTAGTTCATTGAAATACGAACATAACGTAATTTGAATGGAATGATTTGGTCAAGTAACGAGTTCACAGTGATTATTTTTGGACAAACTATCAAAAATGGAAGTTTTATATGAAAACATGAAAATTGAGAAATTAAAGTAGTTCTAATTGTTGTTAAATTGTGCTAAGTGGTTGAATATGTTAGCAATCATGTTATGATAGTTGTATAATTATTATACATGTTGTTATCACCGTTTGATGGGTGAATTTCGTGTTAGTTGGGCTAAAAAGCCATCGCTCATCGCCGCCTCTCAGTCTCTGCGTCGTCGAACACGAACAGAGTACTGGTAAGTTAAGGCAAGGCAAAATGGCACGATTCTTGTTGGTTCCAAGCTTTAAGTGTGGCGCATCAGTATACACCCCTAACTAGGATGTTGAGGTCTGCTTGTTTGCAGGTCAGGCATAATAGACTTATATTAGTATTGTAAGCATGTTATTGATGTTGAGGCATGATATAAACTATAATAACAGATGTCAACGTGTTAAAATGCAAAGTGTAAATATTTGAAATAAGTTATAAAATGAAACCAAGTGTGATGTTTTTAAAGTTAGAGATGAATGATTAAGTTATAATGGCTTGTAACGAGATTTCAGATTCGTTAAGTATATTTAACCTACGTGGTTAGGTGCTAAGTTAGGGTTGTGACCTAAATGATGGTTTAAACCCTAAAGTTAATATTCATGCGATTAATTGTTGTTGCGATTTCAATGATATGTGTAGGGTAATTGGTGATTATTTTATGTTGGTATAGCTTACAATCAAGGCAAGTTTTCTAACTCTACCCTGTTATTATTGAGCAAACTTTCTAACTTCATTCTTTTCATATTGAATGCAAATTCCCATTCCTAAATTATTATTGTGCAAGTTTCTAACACTCTTTATAAAGTTGAGCAAGCTTAACCTATCTTACGTATGTTTGTACAAGCTCTTATAACCTAATTCGTTATATCGAGAGAGCTTTACTTTCCTAATTATTATTCAAAGCACATATTGTTCTAATACTTCAACTCAAATGAGATTGTTTTAACTCTTTGGTTATAGCATTTTGCATGTATATCATGTTTATTCGATTATGTATACTGTTGATATCCGATCTTTAACTTTGATAGTCTTGATCAGTTATACATTCTTGTATTAAACCTTTATTGATGGAAATTGAATAGTGTTCTAAAATCCTAGAAACACTGATAAGCTAGTTCCAAACTAAACTTTCTTTAGTGCAGAAATTCTAAATTCAAACTGAGACGAACAACCCTAACATAGGGGATTTTATACGTGTAACGTTTAGATGTTTGTGCACAATACATGGTACAAAGGGCTGATCCCCCTAAGTACGTTAAGAAGGGTCTGTATAGTCTAAAACAATATTAACAGTCAATATTAATATTAAATAAATAAAAAAATTATTCAAAAATTTTGGATTACTCGAAATCCCGGGTTATCACATTCACCCCCCTCCCCTTAAAAGGATTCCATCCTCAGAATCACCGCTTTCTTATTCTCTATAATCTTTTAAAGTTGTATCATCAATTCATTTTTATCACCACAATATTAATTTGTGTTTCAAATTTTAACCTGTGACTTGGATCTTATAAAAGAAAACAAATCACAGCAATATCTAACTCGTATTTCTCGCGTAACTTAATTTTTAAGCGAAATCGTTACATGTCGCCTCTTCATGGGAAGTTGCTACATTTGGAACTGTCATGCTAAAAGTGAATAATGTTGGTCTTCTCTGCTGATCTGATTCTTTAATCGCCAAAGTTTTGTTACCGGGTCCCTTGTTAGCAATCAACTTCTTCCTATTCCGTTTTGGACAATTCTAGACCAGATGATCCGTCGATCCACACGCAAAACAACCTTGTATCTTCTTCGGATTAGGACAATTGAGAGACATGTGTCCCTCATGGCCACAGTTGAAACAGACTCCTTTTTTCTTCAAACAACCTCCTTGATGACGCTTCCCGCAAACTACACACGGCTCACCTTTTTTCCAAATCTTTTCTAGATTATTTCCTGAATTAACATTATCAACCCTCTTACATTTATTAAAATCCCTGTCTTCATTACCCCCTATAATATTATTTCCTTCAACCTCCTTTCTTTGTTCTTGACTATTCTTTAATACAGCTTCAACTTCTCCCTCGTCGATAATGGCTTTTTCTAATAAAGTTGAAAATGAATTAATTTGCAGCACATCTAACTTCTCAAGTACCAACGATTTCAATCTGTTCCTAAAATATCGTGTTTTAAGCTCCTCAGTGTCCACTCGATGTGGAGCAAATTTTGCTAACTCATCGAACTTGACAAAATATTCTGTCACTGACATATTTCTTTGTTTTAGATTCACAAATTGTTCTTTTATATTTCTCTTTAGACCTCCCTTCCTTGGCAGCATTATCTGATAAAAATCTTACATTAATTCTCCTTCTCTACACAGATTCTTATTAATAACACAATAAGAATTAAAAATTTCTCATATAATCGTATATTTATTCAAATAGCACCCAGTACATTTACCACTTAACACATATATAACACTATCCCTTTTTAAATAATATCGGGATTAACAACACAACTTTAAATAAAAGTTGTAATTCTCTGACTTTAATCAAAAAGTCGTAATTCTCCATTCATACACAACTATTCCTAGTTCATCAAACTTACCACACCTAGGGGTTCATGAACTTGCCACAATTATATGAGTTTATGAACTTATCCTAGTCAGTCCTTTGGCGTCCATTCGCTGAGGGGTTCAAAATAGCTCATATAATTATGAGTCATGAACTTACTATAAGTATGAGTTTTAAGAACTCACAAATTTGTTTTAATCTTATATTCATATAGAAAATAAAGATTTTATTCATACAAACATATATATTTACATATGTTTACACATCGTTCTCGATATTACAACCGTTAATATCACAAACTATTAAAAGATATTATCGCTTAAACTTAAGCTATCTACCGTCTACTCCCTTCTACAGTCTTCTTCTTGTTGGGACACTTGTTGAATCCATGACCCGTTCTTCCACATGAGAAACACTTCCTCATATTCGGCTTAGGATAATGTTGGGAAACATGTCCTTCCTGCTTACAATTGAAGCACACATTCTTCCACATCATGCATTCTCCCAAGTGAGTCTTTCCACACTTGCTACAAACCTTCTTCTTCTTCGTGTTTAAATTTTCAGAGTTATCACTGTCGTGATCCCTCTTACTCTTATTCTTGCACTTTGGCTTAATTGTTCCTTCAAACAATCCACCACCTTCAGTCTTCATTCTGTCCACCTGCGCCTTTAACTCGTTCCGTTCTTCAGTCATTTGGCGTAACGCTCACTCCGTCTTCCACAACTCTTCCAAGAGAAACACTTTATTTCAGAGTTCTTGTACTTTTACAGATTCTTGATCTTTCTCCCCAACTTTAGTCTTATTTCCTTTCTCCACCTTAGCTTCTTCGGACTACGCCTTCTCATCACCACTTTGATACATCTCAGAATAATCATCATGATCACTCCCCAGATTGTTCATAGGTTCATTTTTTTCCACTTCTTCAGTCGATTAAGCTATACTGGCACCCCTGCTCATGGCCTTTGGTGCGGTGCAATGTACCGCTAGCACTTCTGTACTCATAACACCTTCTCTCGACATCCTATTATCATTTTAAATAACTTGATAAGTACCTCACCAGTACGAAATTCTCATACTATGTGTCCACATATCTCACTATCAATGCACTTCGGCAATCCCTCACTTAGTACTCTAAATGAGTATTCTCTATCTCGCTTATGATCATAATCCTAGGGTTTCCCCCCCCCCCTCCTCCCACTTAAGGTTTATAACCTATAGCTCAACTACCAACTTGTGACACCTTGGTCACTACAGCTTTGATACCAACCTGTGATGCCCCCAAATCTGGGTTACCTGACCCCCGAGTTTGGTGTTCACGATCCACAATATAAATAACATCTAACTACCCATTTAATTATGAATAGACATATAAACCACATTAACCGATATAGCTAATACATTCGTCCCAGGTTATCTAACCTTTATATTACAAACATACCCTTTAAATATACAAAAAGGGTTTACAAATACAACATAATAATAATGTTAAACATAGCTATTACAGCACAACACCTTTGTCTTTGGTCTTCACATCAACTCCCGACACTGCGTCCCTAGCTGAAATGTTTTATCTAGCAAGGGTGAGCAACAAATTTGCCCCGCAAGTTATGATATACAATAAATGTATAAGAATCTAGACAAAAAACTATGTAATTAGATAGAATGACTCCAAAGTTCGGGGAACTTTGAAATAGCTGAACAATTTATTCTTCTCTAACTAATCTTCTCGCAATCTATGCAATATATATTTCAATATTGAAAGAGTACAATGCTTTCAAAGTTTCTACGATATTCTAATGAATAATCAAGAATCAATTTTATGCAATAATAAAGTGGAATATTTTCTAGATTTATGCTGAGTGGTCACACAAGACCTAGAACTTCTCTTCTCGGGTAGATATCAAAGATTTACTTTGATTTATACGCAGGTGTATCAGATAACCATAAAGATTAAATCATACCCCTCTGCAAGTATAACAAGTGATCAGCTTTATTATACCTTATATTATGCATAATACTTAAGTCCCGTGCAAAGGTTAAATTTACGACCAATAAAATATTCCCTTTGTATAAAAGGTTGTTCTTCTCAGTCTCAGAGTCAAAATTTGATTTAACAACGAAATATAATAATTTCAAAATCTAATCACTTCTCTTCTCTTCTCTTCTCGAACCTATCAGGTTTGCTTTATCGATCTAGCCGAAATAATTAGCATCGATCTATCAATAATAATTGAATTCTCTTTTTTTCTCTTCTCGAACCTATCAAGTTCTAACAAATGTTCGTCTAGCCAAAATAATTAGCTAAGACATGTTTCAATACGATTTAACAATAGACAGAATTTAACTGTACTATTTGAAATCAATAATAGCTTCTACGGATATGAATTTCCAATAACAGTTATTCTACTAGTATATTCTCAGAATCAATAATTCAAATTGAATTAATAAGCATGCACTAACTACGAATAATCAACAATAAATTATTGGACGTGGTCTAATCAACAATAACTAACCACCATAATAATTAAGCAATATTAACTCAAGGTTGAGTTAAGGAAACTTGCCTTTCGCGTTGATTACTGCTACACAATACACTTATCTGCTTTCGAAAGACCTATAACCAATAATATCGGTCTCACAATTACTACAATAATTTACAACATGCATCACTGTATTCTATAGTCAAACTTCTCCTAGACACATTGCCACATAGCCACATCAATGTTTATAACCAATATAAAAACTTTAGAAGTCTAACTATTTCGGACTGGTTGGACTTTGGTCCATTTTCGATGTTCTGGTCAGCCTATTCGACAATTAACACATTGATTGTCAATTAAACTTGGTCTCTAAGCTTCAATATTATTTTAGATAAGTCAATTATCTCTTATAATATTTTTCGGAAGCTTTTAATAATTTATAAACAATTATTATAATTTATAATAATTTTTAAATCATTTTAAATGATTTAATTATCAAATAATCTTATCATCATTAACATTTAATAATATAAAAATATTAATGTTATACTTTTCAAAATATTAAGTTATTGTTAATAACTTAAAATATTTTTAAATCATCAATATTCTAATTAAATAATTTTTAAAATAATTAAAATCATTTTTAAATTATCACCATTAATATCTAAATATTAATGAAATTATTATCCAAATATTAAAAATCATTAATTATAACTTAAAATATTTTTAAATCATTTTTAAATCAATAAAATCATTTTTAATTCATTTATTTAATATAATAATTAAATAAATCTAATATCATTAATATTAATTTATTAATGAGAATTCTCCATAAATATTTAAAATTATATTTTATAAATTCAAAATATCTTCTAACACTTTATTCTCATTTAAAATGATTTTTATAATATTAAAATCATTTTCTCTAATTTATTTAATATACAAATTAAATATCATTAATATTAATTTATTAATGAAAGTTCTTCAAAAATATTAAAAGTTACATTTTATAACTCAAAATATTTTTAAATACTTTATTCTTATTTAAAATGATTTTTAATACATTAAAATCATTTTTCTCTAATTTATTTAATACACTAATTAAATAAATTAAATACCATTAATATTTAAATAAATATAAATATTAATGAAAATATTCCAACTAGTCAAAAAATATTTTTCATAATTTTTAAAACCATTTTTAATAATTTTTAGAATTTATTTCTATTTTTAAATAATTTTTGAAAAATCAGAAAATAAATATATTGAAAACCGTCGGTATAGGCCTTTAGCGACAAAAAGCGTCGCTGTTGGTGTTCTTGAGCTCAAGAACACTGACAGTCCCATGTTTAAGGCTACTACTTTTGACCATGTTTAATCTTCTGCCTATTTTGTTCCTGGGCTTGATTTTGCATCAATGTTATAGTAGGTATGTAAAACTAACAATAACAATCAACCTCTTGGTCAAACAATAACTCAGATGCAAGATCTGAGCTTTTAAACTTGCTGTCAGAGACCATCTGGGTTTTCTGGGTAACCCAGAAACCCAGATAGTGTCGACTAGTCACTTTCTAGTCCAATTAATCTGGTATTCTGGTAAACAAAATGGTGTGTTCTTGGTTCAAATCTTTTGTTCGCATGTCAAGGAAAATTACTTAATCAATAAATCGGTCCAACAACAAAACCATAACCGGATCTAGCTCAGTCAAACAAGGTCAGAAAAGGTGTTTATACACTTTCTGGAAATTCCAGAAAAGAGTTCCCGCGATCAGATGGTATAGTTTGACTAGCCACTACATCAATCATGTTGATGTTTTATATGATTTAAAACCATGGATCTGTAGTTCACATTACAGGCTTCAAAATAGATACAAATACATAACCAAAACATACAAATCCTGATAGATCAAAGCGAATGAAAAACTTGTCAGACACTGATTTAGCCTTTCTGGGTTACCCAGATTTAGCCCGATCATGCCCGGTCAACGGGTTTTGAACAGGAATAACTCGAAATCTAGACATCAACTGTCTGTGATTTCACTTCAGGATCCAAGACAACATAACAAGCTACCAATAACAACTTTAAAACAACAAATATCATAAACGAGCAAAGATCTGTGGCCACTGACATTTCTTGTCAGACCACTAAGAATGCTCAAGAACAGATTTTGAAAAAACATGGTTTTTACCTACTTTGATGCTATGGATCCATAATGGATCATCATAGATCGACTAAAAACATCATATAACATAGGATTAAACACTTAAACACAAAATTTTTCTTAGCAACTTGGATCAAAAATCAAATTAGATTTATACCTTCTAGCTTTAAATCCTTGATCTTAATCTCCCTAACTGATCTTGGTTGATCAAGGGGCTGTTTATGTAACTGGGGAACTTGATAATTTCGGAGGTTGAGAGAGAATAAGAGTTGGTGAAAGCTTTCAAGAAAAATGGGCTAAATTATTATCTTTCTCTCTCTCAAATCTATTTATATCACTTAGATACATTGTATTATCTGATCTTGCTACTGATTTGTTGAGATTTTAAAGTCACCAAGTCAACATAGTTGGTTACCAACTCCAATATTTGCTAGATTTGCAAGCTAGCTTATTAAAGAATGAAAAAGGGCATTTTAGTCATTTGTATTTTAATTTTAATGACACACTAGACAATGTCCAAACCCTTAGGGTTTAACCCTAAGGTTCTAACCCATAGGTTTTACAATATTAATTTCTAAAATTTCTAATTAGGGTTTTAATTAGAAAAATTAAAATTTCTAAATTACAATTAGGGTTTCCTAAGTAAATTAGGGTTTCCTAATCACATCAACGTTTAATAAACACATTAAGCTTATCAATTAGGATTAGGATTGTTTAGGAATCCCGGATATGAAATTAGGGTTTCTCGGCTTTCAATTAGGGTTTCTAACTGAGTGTTAGGGTTTCTAATCTCTTATGAAGCTTTATTAATTTTAACCTTATCCAATCAACCATTTGATCAAAATCTCTATACAGTACAAACACGTACTCATCAGTACAATTATTTTAAATTATATTTTCTATTGAATCCCTATCCAGAAATTAGGATTAGGGTTTCTATTTGCTGTTAAGCACAACTCTACTCCTATTTTTCAGTCAATACACATATTGACCACTTCTCGAGACTCATATCACAGATACACATCACAATATTAACAGTCAATATTATTATTAAATAAAAAAAAATTATTCAAAAAAATTGGATTACTCGAAATCCTGGGTTATCACAATGAACTGGTCATGGTTTAGTTTGGTCATTTGACTTATAAAGTTAATTGCAACTTGGTAACTTCTCACAACCCTTAGGTTTTAACCCTTAGGGTTTGACCCTAAAGTTATACAAATTTATTTTCTAAGCTTTTCTAATTAGTTTAAAAATAGAAAATTAAGATTTATAAATTATAATTAGGATTTCCTAATCATAATTCAAGCTTACTAATTAGGGTTAACATTTCCTAATTAAAATTGCTAATTTAGCAATTAGGTTCCATAATTGTACATTAGGGTTTTCAGCTAAACAATTAGGGTTTTCTAATAATCAATTAGGGCAATCCCTAGTTAAATAAATAACATAAAAACCTTATACTTATCTTCTAGCTTCCAAATTAGGATTTTAATATTTCGAATTAGGGTTACGAATTCCCGGAACTAAAGTTAGGGTTTTCATAGCCAGTAATAGGGTTTCTTATTAATCATTAGGGTTTTCTAACTAAACGTCGAGGTTCTTAATATATTATTAGGGTTTGTGACTGATATAATTTATCCGGTCAACCCTTGACCCTTAACCACATACTGTACACACATATGACCATATACACATATACTCTTAACACTGTAAACCTTCACCAAAAGTTTTTAAATTCATAAAATTCATTCCCAAAAATGTCAAATACATTCACTTATTTTCTGTCTAGGTCTATTATTTAACCTCTATTCAATCTTTTAAGATTTTATTAAATTGTCTATATTCTCGGGTTGTCATAATACTAGTTAGTATACGAGTATAGTATGAATATTACGACGTATAATACGAATATCGTATGAATACTAAACGAAGAGAATACGAGAAAGGAACGCGTAGAATACGATTAGGCTTAATGGAGTTTGAGTTCATGGACTTTGTAGAATCTAATTGGACTTAGATTATGCCAAGCCCAATGTTAAGTAAAATCAAGCCCAAGTTAGGCCCGATACGAATAAATCCTAAGGCCCAAACCAAGAAAACAAACTACGGATCGAAGCAACGGGTCACCGGATAGGTAAAACCCATGGGGTAACCCATGGAGCATGTGGGTCGGCCACTTGGCCACCAAGTAAAGTGGTTACTTGGTGGCTAAGTTGTTGTGGAGGTGGGAATAGTAAGGAGGTCACCAATTGACAATTTTTCCCTCCATTAGATTTTCCTATATAAAAAAGCTTGGCTAGTTCATTTGTTATTTTATAAACTTTTCCCAACATAATTTGAGAGAGAGAAGTAACTAGAAACAAATAATCAAGAGCAATCCAAAGCAAATCATAAGAGTTTTTATCAAGAACGCGAAGAACATAAAGGTAATATTTCGTAAACATAAGTCTTCGATCTTTTTCAATTTCTTCTTCGTAGAGAAGTAGAAATTGGTGGAACATGCCTATTTAGGAGTGATAAGGATGGCTAATAGTGGATTAAAACATTATAAGTCATGCATGGTTAGTAATTGTAAGTGTTTACGTAAGTTAAACCAAAAAAAATCGCTAAGCGTTTATTTGGTTGTTGATTGACAAATTTAAAACCATCATAGGGTATGTGCATCTTATTTGGTTAGGATGTAGATGATGAATCAATGGAGTTGTTCCATTTGATTTGGCGTATAGAACACGAGTAACGAAGTTATGGCGAAATTTCTGAGATTCGGCGTTAAACACTGAAAGCGTAGAAATCTCGGATTAGTAGTCGAAAGTTGCCGTGTAACTTGAAAACTTTGGTTTTCAGTGGCATCACATGAGATAAGGTATTCAAGAGTTGTGGACTCAAGAATCGTCCAATTCCGACTTAAAACGAAGAAAATGAGCTATGAACGCTCGCGAGCGATAAACGAATGCTTCATAATGAACTAATCGATGAATTCTGTGTTAAAGACTCAAAAATGAAATATTTTTTGATGAAATCATAGTGCATATGATTTAGGAGCTAATGGCTTTTGAACGAGCCAATTCGGATGTAAAACGAATAAGTTATGAGCCCGGGAATTTCATAGAAAAACCAAACTATTAAAACCATTTGAGGCTTAAGGGAGGCGTCGCAGCGCCAACCATAGTACTAAACGCCGCGCCGCAGCGCCGGGTAAAGAGGAATTTGCTACTGAAGAGTGGCGCCGCAACACCACTAGTATATAAAGATCTCGCCGCCAAATACGAGATTCCAAGCGCGTGGGACATCGCTAATTGAAAGCCATGAATACCAATAATGAACCTAAGGTTGGCAACGCATGGCCGGTAGTGTAGTAAAGTTGGGCAAGTTAGGTTTTATAATCCCAATTGATTGGAAATGAGTAGTAGAACATGTATGTACTTAATATACATTGTAAGACCAATCTTAAATCACTTAGTTAGTGATGGTCTTAGGAATGTAAGTATGGTTTAATAGTGATTAAACGAAGAACAAAAAGTGTAAGTAAGTAAACCGTGAATGGTATTCGATAAGTATACTTAATCGATGATGAGCAAGTCTCGGTTAGTAACATAAGAATGTTAACAAGCCGTAATGAAGAATAGTAAGTCGATTTGACAATTATTAATGAAATAAATTCATTTAAGACATAGAAGAGAAAGAAGTTGGTAATAACAATGTGATTAGATTGTTTGGTAGCTAATTACAGTGTGCTATGTGAATATATCTTGTAGATACTATAAAGACTGAGAACTTTTTAATATTATATTCGAAGACGCTTGAAGGCAAGTTTTCTTAACGCTTGTCTAACCTTTGAGTTAGCCAAGTTTTCTGTGATTCATGTTCTGATATGCATGAATTATTTTACGAAAAGGTCGATGCCAGTTTTAACTCGGCTAGACTATTCTTAAAAGTTAGATTGGTTTGTTTACAAGTCTTTCGATATATAACTATTAACGATATCCTATGCCAAGTATTTGGTATGGATTCAAGGTAAGTTTGTATATGAACAAACAAATGTATTTTTCATTGATTATTCGATGGGCACGTGAGGTTGCCAAAACTTAAACGTAAATACGTTTAACGGATAAGTGTTGATCAACATAGAGTACTATATGCTGATCACCTAGAAGTGCTCGTAAGAAATATCAGATATACGGACTTAGTGTCGGGATGTCCTTTTCATGTATGAAAACGAAAATAGTATGTTCATGGTCTTTCGACCGGTTCAGAATTCCTTTTTTATGAAATGAGAAGTTCTAGTCAATGTTTCATATTACTTCATAGCTAGTTTTTCAGTTATGAAAGATAATCATATAATTCTCGACGTGGTATTTATATTATCCTTTGTTAGACTTGCTGAGCTAGTTATGCTTACTTCTTGCTTGAATTATATGATTGCAGCTAAGGCCAAACGAACTGAGGGTTCTAGGAAAGATAAAGGCAAGGCTAAGATGGATAATTAGTTATCCTGTAATAGACTAGTATGTTTGTATGTATTATACTTATGAACAACGAATAATGTATTCGGTTTATGAACCTGGAAAAGGATTTATTATGAATGTAATAAGAATGTAGTTAATACACTCATTGTGTTGTGGTTTCAATGGAATGAATGTATGATTATGAGTACCGTGTAGCACCATCTGTCGGGTTGGATGATACCCGGATTTAGGGGCATCACAATAATAATATCGAATAAAGACTTATTACATAATCCTACTTAAGCTTAAACATGGTCTGAAGACAGTCTTAATACAACATAATAATTTTAACATAAAGGAACAAGTTAGTCGGTAGCCTTGCCCTTGCCCCTATCTTTCCTAGAGACATTTTCCTGTTCCGTCTTAACTGAAAGGTTTTAAATAAGCAAGAATGAGCACAAACTTCTCAGAAAGTAATATACAACAAGTTAAATCACGAGTTAGATATATCAAAGTATAGTCTCTAAGATAGTTCAGAGTCTTAGAACAATATCATGAACAATGAGTATCAACAATTCTCGAATCATTCTTTGGGATATGAAATGATAATTCAATATAGATCAACAGATATATATGAATTCATAGGCTATCAACGTATCCAACTGGATAAAATAATTTATACTGAGCAGTCACTAAGGACTATTGAGCATTTACTAGAATTACCAATATTAAACTGATAACCCAACAGAATCAAATACTATAGATGATCAGTCTACAATACTCTATGTTATGCATAACACCACAATAATTTTCACGCGTGTGTTAGGGCTTCCAACAATATACACTCCCCTTACCATAAGGGTTGTTCAACTTAGTTTTTAGGATTTCCGCACCAATCAATTGGTTTGGACAGTTTTATAAACATACATATAGTCTAGCCAAATCAATTGTCATAGACACTTTCATAATATTCAATAGCAATACCAAGTTCAACATGAATAATAGTTTTCACAAGAGTTTAAATATAGTAGCTCAATTGGACGAGTAAGATAACTTGCATTCAAAGAGATAAGGTTTAGATACTTGCTTACCATATTCGTTGAATAAAGTAATGCAAGGGTTTAGGATACTTGCCTTAAGCTTAGTTTACGAAAATAAAGCTTAATACCCTCTTTCGGATCCTAACATAATACATTTACATGGATATGATATTCATTAGCTTCATATACTCATATATGTAAGTCCAAACGTACACATAGATGTCTAATTTAGTTGTAAACTTTATACATATTATATCACATCTCCTACCTTTATGCACAAAAAATCAAATTGTATGACACCACATTTTCAACTCTTTGCTTTATAGTTTGCAAATATCTTTTCAAACTTCATTCTTGAAATTTAAAATTATTCGTTGAGTATTCAACTCTAACATCTAACATGTTTCTTAACATATTACAAAGTATATTAGTCATATAATATAAGCTAAAGTAACCATATAATTATGCTCCAAACATTAGATTAGAAGCAGAAGCTACACATGACTGCAGGATGGCGCAACTGCATACCGGTTAGCTTAGGGACGGCAAGAACTCACGCTATCCCCCTGGCGAGATTGAGGTTGAGCTTTTTCTCGATTTCAAATCCCATTCTAACATATCACTACACTTTTATTTTAACATACATACATGTCAAATTCCCTTACATATCATATGACCATTCTTGAGTTTACCTTTGCAAGTTTTAGCTTATAATTTATATGGTGTTAAGGAATAGAAAAGTCATGTGATTACCATGCTTTATAACTTGGCTATATGCCTACATAGGAGTCAAATAATCTGTCAATATGCATGCTCATATTGTTCATATCATACATTCATATTTAGCATAGTTTTAGTACTTCGAAGCATGCTTTTCACTCATGTTTGATTAAATTATCATTACGTCCAACACATATGAATTATGTTTGGAAAATAATAACATAACATGCCATCTTAAATCTTTAACATCTTAGTACAAATATATAATACATCTTAATTTTGGAAAACATGTTCAAGGTTTCCTTTGAAATCATTTTAATATGAATGATGCAAGATAACACATATAAGATAACTTTAAAACCCTTATCATAAATAACTAAGTCATGATAACTTCTTTTTAGGCATATATATAAGTTCTAACACCAAGTTAACAACACGTAGCACAATAAAAACCAGAAATTGATTAAAGTGCAAGGCAGACTACTACTCGCACCCTAGTATAAATAGAGGTATGCAATAATGCCATGCCCCGAACGAAGCGAGAACTTGCTTTCTATTTTGCAGAGCATCAAAACATGATTAATACCATCATTTAAGAGTTCATATATGTAAGCCTACTTCCTAAACACATTATAGTATGCTAATTCACTTGGATTGACGGAGAATTTCAAGTAATTTCAAGAACTAATCAAGACCCAATTCAAGAACATAAGTTAAAATTTTATACCTCTTGGAGCTAAATGGACTTATTTTATTCCTTCTGAGTTTGCTAACCTCTTCTTTGAACCACAACTCACTCACTCTTAAGTTATCAGTGTCTCAAGAACCAAAACAAACAACGTGAACTAAAAATGAACTGCTATTTATAAAGAAAACTTGGACTGGGCAATTATATTGCACTAAGGTTGAATTAATGGTGTAATGAAAGGAAACAAAGGTTACTAGAGAGTTGTTTAAGAACTCAATACCAGCCACCTTTCTAGCCATGAACACCTATGCTTAGCCACTTGAAAATTACGTAAATAGAGTGCAAGTTACTGTTCATTATACTATTATGTCACTCAATTTGGGACAAGAGCAAAAAAAATATCAGCAATAAGTTATCTAAGGCTTGGTTTGGTTCCTTAAATTCTCAAAATGAAATCTTAATGTACAATTGTTATCATATTAGGGAACTAGGGATTAATTATACACTCACATCATATAATCCATGTACATTAAATACGCACAATAACATAATGCAGCTTGATATTATTGTCCAGATAGTTCCATAATTATTTTTATTACTCACATAACCATATTATAACCTTATTTAATATTAATGTTTATTTAAACATTTAATTCCTTTCTCAGTTTCTAGAATACACAGATATTTAATCATTTATGTATTATAATTACATATGAATTTACTGTACTACTTGGTAGCTTATATTAACATGATGTACTTTTATCCTATGATTTATTAATGTCACACCTATAACAAAAGTGTCACATTTTACTTCTACAGCAGAAATTTAATTATCTCAAATTAACCTTTGGCGTGAAGTTAGCTTGATTTATCTTCTTGGGGCGTAGCGATTGCGTCGGACCACGGCGATGACAAACCTGGTTTAGCTTCAAGCCAGTTCCAACATCCATCGCCACACTAATTTTACACGACGTGAATTGGTTGTTATATTGGTGATATTACTAGCCTAAGAATGTATTTATTTCTTATATGGGATCATATAATGACATATAATTAATCTTCCTCTTACTAACTATTTTTCTTTTAATTCACTTAGTGAATTTCCTCATTTCACACTATGCCACACAAAGCATTTCACAATTCTTATTGTCAATTCTACACTTCTCAATTCTTATATAAATTTACTTTGCACTAATCGAAATACTCATCGTGTAACACATCAATATTTATATTCAAATAAATATTCATTTTTCATTAATATATTCATTTAATAAGATGTGGAAATTCTCGGGTATTACAGAGAATCCCAATGCTCTCACCAACTTCCTTGTTCTAAATCAAAGAATCAAAAGGATAAAGGAAAGAGACTCCTAACTGGTCTGCTGAAAGTGACATTTTAGAGGTGTTAGATGAGAAAGCAGTCTGCTGTGTCAGGCAAGTCAAAAAGGAGTGTGTACATAAACCCAGAATGTATACATCAAGATCTCAGAATATCTGAAGCATTAATGCTCCAGATAAAGCATTTCAAGGAGAAGATTTCAAAGGCTCCTACAAAAGGCAAACAGATTGAAGATTTCAAAAAGAAGCAAGAACACACAAATCACATGAACATCTGTCAAAGCCACACTCTACGAATCAGAAGAAATATCTTGTTTCGCTACTCAGTCCTTCAGAACTTGTGCTTAAGAAAACTAAGTAGCATAACAACAAACAAACTCTCATCACAGAGCAACTAAGTCTACTGGGCTTAAAGAGTTCTTAGTGAACTAGTATTCCAAGTTTGTTGGGCTTGAAGAGTTCTTAGTGAACTAGAGTTCCAAGGCTGCTGGTCTTGAAAGAATCTTAGTGATTTAGAGATATACCTTTATCCTTAGTGGATTTCCTACTCGTAGAGTAGAAGAGTGGATTAGGAGTCTTGAGTACTCTGAACCACTTAAAACAACTTTGTATTGATTATCGGGAGTTGAATCATGTCACCATCAAAAATAGGTATCCATTGCCACGTATTGATGACCTGTTTGACCAGTTGCAAGGAGCCAAATTCTATTCAAAGATTGATCTTCGTTCCGGATATCACCAATTGAAGATTAGAACCGCTGACATTCCAAAGACGGCTTTCAGAACTCGGTACGGGCATTATGAATTCCTAGTCTTGTCCTTTGGATTGACTAATGCTCCTGCTGCCTTCATGGATATGATGAACCGAGTATTCAAGGAATATTTAGATCACTTTGTGGTCGTCTTTATTGATGACATCCTTATTTATTCCAAAAGCCGTGAAGATCATGAAAGCAACACTTGAGGTCGACACTCCAAAAGCTTCGTGAATATAAGCTTTATGCCAAGTTGAAGAAATGCGAGTTCGGCTTGAAGAAGTAGCATTCCTTGGGCACGTGGTATCAAGTCATGGAATATCATTGACCCAAAGAAAGATTGAAGCTATTCAAAGTGGGAACAACCTAAATCGATGGATCAAGCACGTAGCTTTTCGGTTTAGTGGTTATTATCGGAGATTCGTGGAAGGATTTTCTCGAATCGCTACTCCATTGACTCGGTGACTCGGAAAGATACAAAGTTCGGTTGGAGGCGAAGAATGTGAGAAGAGTTTTCAAGAACTCAAGAGGAGACTTATTTAAAGACTGTTCGACAATACCATCGGCTCGGAGGATTTGTCATCTCTAAAGTGATGCTTGAGCAAAGGGTTGGGATGTGTTCTTATGCAACATGGAAAAGTTATAGCCTATGCCTTGCGACAACTCAAAGAATATGAGAGGAATTATCCTACTCATGATCTAGAGTTAGCGGTGTTTATCTTTTACTTAAAATTTGGAGGCATTACTTGTATGGGGAGAAAGTGGAGATCTTTACGGATCATAAAAGCCTCAAATATTTCTTCACTCAAAAGGAACTCAACATGCGACAACGACGTTGGCTTGAAGCTGTTGAAAGATTATGATCATACCATCCAATACCATCCCGGAAAAGCGAACGTGGTAGCCGACGCATTGAGTAGAAAATCATATGCAAATACGAGTGCGATATTGTCAATAAAGGCTCATTTTTGTGTGACTTGCAAAGGATGGAGATAGAGTTAAAGACTCGAGGGACGCATGTGATGATAGCGAGTATCTGAGTGAGTAGAACCGACTTTAATCGATAAAGTTAAAGTCGCTCAAGCTACTGGACACAGAACCGATGCGTATGAGGAAGAAAGTGCAAGAAGGTGCTATCTTAGGAAGCAAGAATCGATGAAGAAGGAATACTTGAAAGTCAACTCCGGACTTTTTGTTCCTAACGACCACGATTTAAAAGTATAATATCATGATGGGGCGCCTAACACACCATTTGCAATCCATCACAGGAGTACCAAATGTATCATGATATTCGGTCATACATTTTGGTGGAGCAATATGAAGAGAGAGATAGCGTTGTTTATCTCAAGGTGTCTAACTTGTCAACGAGTTAAAGCGGAGCATCAAGTACCAAAAGGTCCATTGAAACCACTTGAAATTCCGGAATGGAAGTGGGAGCACATTACCATGGATTTCAAGCACGGTCTTCCTAAGGTTTCTCAAGGCATTGATGCGATTTGGGTCATTGTTGATAGATTGACCAAGTCCGCTCATTTCTTCTGACATCGAGAAACTTATACACTTGAACGTCTTGCTTCGTATGTACATAAGCGAGATTGTAAGATCGCATGGTATCGGTATCCATAGTTTCGATCGAGACCCAAGATTCACTTCACAATTTTGGGTTAGTTTGCAAAAAGCTATGGGCACAGACTTACGATTTAGCTTCGGCATATCATCCTCGAGACGGGAGGGACGATCGGAGAGGACTATTCAAAGTCTTGAAGATCTATTAAGACTCTGTGTCCTTGATTTCAAGGGTAGTTGGGACAAGTTCTTACCATTGGTGGAGTTTTCCTACAACAACAGTTATCAAACAAGTATTGGCATGGCTCCATTAGTAAAGCGTTGTATGGAAGAAAGTGTCGTTCTCGATTATCTTTGGGATGAGGTGGGTGAAGCAACGTTGTTGGGACCGGAGTTGTATGCGTATATGACTACGGAAAAGATTCAAACGATCCAAACAACGTATAAAAACCTCACAAAATCGATAAAAGAGTTATCTTGATCTTCATCGAAAGGACGTGGAATTCGATATAGGAGATCATGTGTTGTTAAGAGTTGCTCCATGGAAAGGAGTTACAAGATTTGGAAAGAGAGGAAAACTTAACCCTCGATTCATCGGTCCATTTTAATCCTCGATCGAGTAGGGCGTGGCCTATAGACTCGCTTTCTGCGCCAAATATGTCTCGTGTTCATAACGTTTTTCACATATCTATGTTACGTAAATATGTGAAAGACCCGAACCATATTATTGAGTTAGAACCGGATGAAATAGCGGAAGATTTGGCGTATGAAGAGGTTCTGTTCAAATTTTGGATAAGAAGGAACATATTCTACGCTCCAAGGTTATACCTCAAGTCAAAGTTTTGTGGAGGAACCCACGATGTTGAGGAAATGACTTGGGAGTTAGAATCGAAATGAAATCAAGGTATCCTTACCTCTTCGACATACCAGAATGCGTACCCTAATTTCGAGGGTGAAATTTCATAAGAAGGGAGGTTGTAAGACCCCGACTTTTATAAATAAAGATGAATTTTTTTATAAATATTATTTTGAATATTATGGAATAAATTTGATATAATGTTATAGTAGTGGGTAATATTTATAAATTTTGCAAAGTATGCAAGTTGTTATAAATATTCGTTTGGTCGGGGAATATTCTTTTTGTTAGGGAATATTCGTACAATGGCTCAATCATTGGTGGACCCCATAACAGAATTATTGTCGGATTGAGAAAACGACAAAAATATTTTATAAAAATAACGGCGGAGGTGTTACCGTTAAAACTGTTGAACTACCCGGTGGTAAAAGTAAATCGATGTCGCTTGGTTGCGTGGTAGCACACGGTATTGATTATTGATGCTTACGTGAGAAGTCACTCGGCTATGCTCAATTATTACTCTGATGAATTAACGCATCATATCTCTTATATTATTGATTCAATTATTGTCACAGTATCATCTGTATAATATGTTATAGTATTAAATCAATAATTGAGACGACAAGTTATAAATGATTAATAATTGTTGAAAGATTAAATATGTGTTGATGAAAAAAAAAATGATGATTTATGGTAAGTTTGATTATTTTATGGGGGGGCTCATATGTCATCATCTAAGAGTCTCTTCGTCAATAGTAATTACCATTGTGAATAATAATTACCTTCATCAATAGTAATTACCCTTGTGAATAGTATTTACCTTCGTCAATAGTATTTACCTTCGTTAATTGTAATTACCTTTACCAGACGTCGAACCACTTGTCATTTCACATTACAGGCGTCGAACCACTTGTCGTTTCACATTCTGAGCGTCGAACCGATTCGTCGAGCCACTTGCCTTTTCACACAGCGGTGCTAAGCTAGAAATCTTCTATAAATAGAGGCCTAGGGCTTCATTATTTTCACTTAATTCATTCAAGCTATAGAGAGAGAAAGTATAGAGAGAATAAGAGAGAAAGAAGAAGAGTATTTTGTTACTACACTCTTTGCGATATTCAATCTCCTACCAAATGTAAAGGGTGTTATTCTTTCTTATTCATGAAGAGAACTATTGTTATTCCATTGCTTATTATTACATTGGAATAAACTTTGATACGCTGTGGTTTACCCTATACTTGGTGACATTCTTCTATTATTACATCGTTGGAACATCCACATGCGTGTGTTTTACAGGACTGGTTCCGCCTCTTTATTATTACATTGGAACATCACATGCGTGTGTTTTACACGGGACACAGTTAAAATCTTTATTATTACATTGGAACATCTTATGCTCGTGTGTTTTACACGGACACTGGTTAAAATCTTTATTATTTACATTGGAATATCCTATCTCGTGTGTTTTACAGGATCGGGTTCCATCTTTATTATTCATTGGAACATCACAGCCGATTGTGAATTTCACGACTTTGGTTCCGATTCTTTATTATTACATTGGAATAACACATGCATCTTGGTCTATCGCATTCATGGTGATTTCTTTTGTTATTCCATTCTTTATTATACCCGGTTGGTTAAAACTTTGACTTCTATACTCCATGAAATTAGTGGAATATCCTTGATATTTGCGTTTCATCCAAATATCTTTCATGAAAATATTCTTACGATCATTCTTGAATTTTACTCTACAAAAGCAGATATCATGTTGATAATTTGGACGTTAATAATTCTGGATAAAATAATTCTTGAACTTGTTTTATTGAATTCTTATATCATTGTCATCATCCTCATGTTTATATTTTTTAAAGTCATATGTGGCTTTGTAGTGCATAGATGGACTTGGTATGATTATGACCGAGAGAGACTATTCGGTGTAATCATGGTAGTAATGTTACAAATGATGTGGTAAAAATCCTCGGTGGTAGTAGTGCATTGATGGATAGTTGTTGGCATGATCATGACCATTAATGAATACACAAATATTCTTGGCCCGTAGTGCATGAATAATTGTGGTCGTGATACTAAAGAATATCCTTGGCCGTAGTGCAGGGGTGATTCGATGATGTGGAATATTTATTAAAGCTAAGTCTCAGCTATAACAATGATGAAAAACCTTTTAAAACCTAAAAGATAGTAGACTTTATTTTCTACTTGACTCTTTTAATGGATTGCATATTCCACTGCAGTTAAACTGGTTGTCTATTATATTTTATCAATTTAACATTGTTGAAGACTATTGATAATTTATTACGCATTATCTTAGTCATAATATTTCTTCTTTGGGCTAGTTGAGCTCACCCTTTCTTTCCTTTGTTCTCTTGAAATGAGAATATAATGGGGGAGCGAGTCGGAAGCGAGTGATGGTCCGAAGATAGCATTAGTAGTCCTCACTATTACGTGAAATAGTGTGATAATAATTGTAATGAGGACTCCTTTTTGAGTTTGTATAATATCTAGTAGAGCGATATTTGTATTTAAACTCACGGTTTATGTCGTATTGTACACGACAGTTATGTTAGTAAGTTGTATTTAAATTCTGTACCATGTAAGTGGCGACCCAAGATGGGTGATGTATACCTAATTTTGGGGGCGTCACAGTATTGATTTGTAACACCGTCACCTTATTGTAGAGCCAGGGTTTTAAGCCTAGCTCGAACCTCCTTGCCTTCCTTGCCTTCGTATCAACTTGATGCAGAGCGAACCTGTAAGACCCCAACTTATTATTAAATGAAATTAAAATTCCTCTATTTATTATTTTGAAATAGTAAAGGTGGATTTGATTAATGTGGTTAGTTATGGGTAAAATACGCAAATACCTTAAATAAGCAAGTGGTTATAAAATATTTATTGTTGTTGGGGAATATTCGTTTGGTCGTGGAATATTCTTATTGTCGGGGAATATTCGTACGATGGCGCAGCCTTGTGTGAGCCCCATAACGGAAAGCGATTAGATGAAGAAAATGACAAGTATAAGTTGTTTATAAATAACAGCGTAGTTGTTACCGTTAATATTGTTGGAATACCCTATGAGACCTCGCATTTTATGAAATGAAAGTATTTAATTTTCTTATAATTATTCTATTTAGTAAATGGTTAAATTGATAAAAGGTTAAAGTTAAGGGTGATATGTGAAAATTTTTCAAAGTATCCAAGTTGTTATAAAATATTCGTTTGGTCGAGGAATATTCTTTTTATCGGGGAATATCCGTAGGATGTCACGATCATTGGTGGACCCCACAACGGAAGTATTGTCGTAGTAAGAAAAGCGATGTAATTATCTTTTATAAAAATAACAACGAAAGTGTTACTGTTAAAAGCTGTTGAACTACTCGGTAGTAAAATGCGATGTCTGGCGTGGTTGCATAGTAGCACTACGGTATTGATTATTGATGCTTACGTGAGAAGTCACTCGGTTATACTCAATTATTACTACTGATAATTGTTGCATCATATCTCTCGTATTATTGATTCAATTATTGTCACAAAGATTATCATGCATAATATGATATATTATTAAATTAATAATTGAGGCGGTAAAAGTTATTTATTTTATTATTTACAATATTGACAATGTCTAGAAGTTACATCGAGGAGAGGTTTGGTCACCTAATTGCATGCGCATGATAAGGAGAAATCCTTATCGGAAAGCCCCTCTTTCCTGAGAACGACCTGGTTGTTAAATATTATGAGTTATAATATTAATGATGAATAAGTTCATGTTGATTAAAGATGAAATTGATAATTCCATTGTGTTGGGATTATTAGTGTTAGTGGAAAACGACATTGATTTCGATAATAATATATGTCTGGAAGTTATATTGACAAATCGGGTAATTAATCGGATAAATGAGTAATTAATTGCTATTAATTCACATGATTATAACTATGTATTCACATGTGTGTACTGTTGATTCACATGATTTACTATTAGGGGAATTGGTGCAAGATTGATAATACTTGCATGACTAAATTAAAAATGGAGGTATAGTTGAAGGTACTATACTGTAATTAATTTTTTCACATGTTTAGAAATATTGAGTCACATGGTTTACTATTGATTCACATGATTTACTATTAGGGGAGGTGGTGCAAGTTTGATAATACTTGCAGGACTAAATTAAAACTGAAAGAAAAGTTGAAGGTATTGTATTGTAATATTTCGAGCCCCAAAACATACAATTATCCAAACTATATTTTCCTATAAATAGAAGCTCATTCTTCTTTCATTTCTAACCAATTCACTAAAGCTTTAGAGCAATTATTGTAGAGAGAAATTATAGAGAGAAAGAAGAAGAGAAGTCTACGCTACCTCACTTTATTCTAATATCCGGCTTTTCTTAAGGTAAGGGGTATTATTCTTTTCGTATTCATGAAGAAAGTTATTTTCTTTCAATACTCGTAAGGGTTGTTATTCCATTCTTTATTATTATGTTGGAATAATGCATGTCATCATGAAATCACCGTATACATGGTGAAATTCTTACATTATTCAATTCTTTATTATTCATTTGGAATAACTTTATGCATCTTGATATCTATCGCATACACGGTGAATTCTGTTCTTATTCCATTCTTTATTATTCTTTTGAAATATCACATGCATCGCGGATTATGCATGACTGGTTCCATTCTTTATTATTACATTGGAATATCTGTTTGTCATGCGATTACGCATGACTGGTTCCATTCTTTATTATTATGTTGGAATATCACATGCATGCGGATTACGCATGACCTTGTTCCATTCTTTATTATTCGATTGGGAATAACTAACATGCATGCGATCTATCGCGTGCTTGGTGAATTCTTACATTATTCCATTCTTTATTATTGATTGGATTAAACATCTATGTGGATTCTGGCAGGCATGGTGAATGATCCTTCGTATCCATTCTTTATTAAATTGTGGAAATGATGCATCTACGTGGATTCTGACATGGCGGGTGAAAATCCAATTGCGATTTCATATATTCAATTATACTCGTATGAGATATCATTTCTTTTGTACTCATCATGGAATATCATTTTCTTTGGTATTTTTTTTTTTACGAGTTACTATTCATGAGTTCTTTATTCATTCGATTCTTATTCACTCTAGTATTATTCACTTGGGTATTGAGGGTACTTTTTCGTGTCGAGTACTATTCATGAGTTACTATTCATGGGTTACTATTCACCCAAATTACTATTCACCGAATATTATTCACTCGGATATTTGGGGTACTTTTCATCTTAGGAGTACTATTCATTCAGGTACTATTCTCGAAGTACTATTTATAGGGTACTATTGCATGGGTACTATTTACAGAAAAATATATTTCTTTTCTGTCCAAATTATTTTTGGTACATTAATATTATTCTTGAATTTTACTCCACAAAGCAGTATCATGTTGACAATTTGGATATTTTTAAACTCTGGATAAATTTAAAGTCCTTAATATTTATCCTTGATTTCGTTTGATTAATGCTTATATCATTGTCATCATCCTCATGCTTATATTATGATGAAAGTTATCTTTGGCTTACGTGCAAAGATGAGCTGATTGATTATTAGTTTTTCTGATTGTATATCTTTGGCTTTACGTGCAAAGATGGGACGAGTTGATTATTAGTTTTTTTGAGTTGTATATCTTTGGCTTATGTGCAAAGATGAACTATTGATTGATGAGTATCTTTGGCTTATGTGCATAGATGAACTATTTATTGGTATGATTATGACCATGGATCATTCGGTATAATCATGACCCGTAATGTTATAGATGATGTGGTAAAAGTCCTCATTGGCCCGTAGTGCATTGATGGACGGTTATTGATATGATTATAACCAAGGATTATTCAGTATAATCGTGACCATTGATGATTACATGAATATCCTTGGTCGTAGTGCAGGGATGATTCGATAATGTGGATTATTTATTAAGCTGAGTCTCAGCGATAACATATTGATTATACACTTTTAATTCATAAAAGATAGTAGATATCATGCTCTACTTGACTCTTCTAAAATATAGTTGTATGTCTTTGGCCTGTAGTGCAAAGATGAATTGTAAATGAATATCTTTGGCCGTAGTGCAAATATGAATTTATTAGTATGATTATGAGCAAGAATTGTGATTTGGTATAACCATGATTTTAGATGAGAAGGGGAATTTAGAATCACAATTATGATTATGAGTTATTTATATGATTGTGGATAGGAATTGTTGATTGATGTTACATGGATAAAACATTATTGGTGGACTTTTAACATGGAGAAGATAATAGACCTGATGGTCTATTTGATTCTTCTAATGGATTGCTCGTTCCGCTGCAACTATGGTTGAAAAGTTTTATCATCTACCATATGATCTAAATCTCTGATTTATTACTGATGAAGGCTATTGATGATGTAAATTATCTTTAGTCATGATATTCTTTACTGGGCTAGTTGTGCTCACCCTTTTTGCTTCACAATTCCTTTCGGTAATAAAGTGTATTTGGAATTGAAGCGGGGTAACAGGAGAATAGAACGATGGTCTATAGCTGTTGAGGTTCTCCCTAAATAGCACGGAAATAATTTTATTGAGAACTTTAGATAAGTGTGTAGTATTGTATACGTCATTTGATATTTAATTTTGTTGAACCGAATAGGGTGAGGTGAACCCAACTTTGGAAGGGTGTTTTGCCACTATCATACAAGATGTCTAATGACATACAACCTCATGTTATCATAAGACAGGGTTGTGCACATCCACTTGCTGAGTATATCTACGAGCACTACCTATATTATCTTGGAGTTTGGTTGAAATATAATTTTCAATTGCAGACAGTGGTGATAGTTATATGTTAAGAGAAGACTCGCCATTGGAAAGAACATGATAGTAATCTTCTCGTTTTTCTTTGGGGTCTATTGGGTCAACCAAGGATAATTCTATGGACATATGATATCTATCATAACCTAGACGCATGGCCTCCCATGTACGAAGGTTTCCTTGAGCACTTCCCAAAGATTTTAATTTCCAAAACACTTTTTGACTGTACTTTTATGTAAAGAACCATTGTAAGGTTGTGGTCGAGGCACCATGAGAGTTACATACATTTGTATTAAAACTCACAATTTAAGCGTGGTGGTAAGTAATACGCACGACAGTTCAAGCGATTGTATAAATGAAGTTTGTATTTGATTTTTTATAGTATGATATCTGGCGACTCAGAATGAGTCGTGTGGACCTATTTTGGGGGCGTCACAAATGGTATCAGAGCTTAGGGATATTGTTACTGGTGGAGATATGAGTCTAGAACTAGGAGGGGAGAGACGAGTAATATACTTTGCTAGTGTGTGACTTACCTAAGCTGAAATTGTTTACTTGATAAGTTGACAAATTGTGATATATCAATTAATCTTTGTTTTGAAGGTATATTCTAGAATGATATCTGAAATACAGGAGATGAGCAATGGGAAAATCATGGTACAGAGGAAATAACCGGGAAGGTACAATCCGAAAAGAAAGCAAGGTATTCTCATCTCTTCGAACTACCAGGTACGTAAATTTCGAGGGCGAAATTTTATAAGGAGGGGAGATTGTGAGACCCCGAATTTTATGAAATGAAAGTATTCAATTTTCTTATAATTATTCTATTTAGTAAATGGTTAAATTGATAAAAGGTTAAAGTTAAGGGTGATATGTGAAAATTTTTCAAAGTATGCAAGTTGTTATAAAATATTCGTTTGGTCGGGAAATATTCTTTTTGTCAGGGAATATCCGTAGGACAGTACAATCAGTGGTGGACCCCACAATGAAAGTATTGTCGTAGTAAGAAAATGACAGAATTATCTTTTCATAAAAATAGCAGCGAAAGTGTTACCGTTAAAACTGTTGAACTACTCAGTAGTAAAAGTACAGTAATACGCGTGGTTGCATAGTAGCACACAGTATTGATTATTGATTCTTATGTGAGAAGTCACTCAGTTATACTCAATTATTGCTACAGTAATTGATGCATCATATCTCTCATATTATTTATTAAATTATTATCACAGTATCATCTGCATAATATGATATATTATTAAATTAATAATTGAGATGGAAAAGTTATTTATATTATTATTTGCAATATTGACAATGTCTAGAAGTTCTATCAAGGAGAGGTTTGGTCACCTAATTGCGCGCCAATAAGGAGAAATCCTTATCGGAAAGCCCCCTCTTTCTTGGAAACAACCTGGTTGCTAAATATTGTGAGTTATAATATTAATGATGAATAAGTTCGTGTTGATTAAAGAGGAAATTGATAATTCCATTGTGTTGGGATTATTAGTGTTAGTGGAAACCGACATTTATTTGGATAATTATTGATGTCTGGAAGTTATATTGACCAATCGGGTAATTAATCGGATAAATGAGCAATTAATTGCTATTAATTCAATGCTTATAATTATGTGTTAACATGTGTGTACTATTGATTCACATGATTTACTATTAGGGGAGTTGGTGCAAAATTGATAATACTTACATGACTAAATTAAAAATAGAGGTATAGTTGAAGGTACTATACTGTAATTAATTTTTTCACATGTTTAGAACTATTGAGTCACATGGTTTACTATTGATTCACATGATTTACTATTAGGGGAGGTGGTGCAAGTTTGATAATACTTGCATGACTAAATTAAAAATGAAAGAAAAGTTGAAGGTATTATCTTTGTAATATTTCGAGCCCCAAAACGTGCATTTATCGAAACTATATTTTCCTATAAATAGAAGCTCATTCTTCCTTCATTTCTCACCAATTCACTAAAGCTTTAGAGCAATTATTATAGAGAGAAATTATAGAGAGAAAGAAGAAGAGAAGTCTGCTACCTCACTATTATAATATCCACTTTCTTCTAAGGTAAGGGGTATTATTCTTTCATATTCATGAAGAAAGTTATTTTCTTTCAATACTTGTAAGGGTTGTTATTCCATTCTTTATTATTATGTTGGAATAATGCATACATCGCAATACCGCATACATGGTGAAATTCTTCTATTATTCCATTCTTTATTATTACATTGGAATAACACATGCATCTTGATCTATCGCATACTGGTGAATTCTGTTCTTATTCTATTCTTTATTATTCTCGTTGGAATATCACATACATCACGGATTATGCATGACTTTGGTTCCATTCTTTATTATTCTATTGGAATATCACATGCATGCGATTACGCGTGACTGGTTCCATTCTTTATTATTATGTTGGAATATCACATGCATGCGGATTACGCATGTGACTGGTTCCATTCTTTATTATTCGGTTGGGAATAACACATGCATGCGATTATATCGCATGCACAGTAAATTCTTCTGTTATTCCATTCTTTATTATTCAGTTGGATTAACCTGTCTATGTGGATTACTGCAGGCATGGTGAATGATCCTTCGTATTCATTCTTTATTAAATTGTGGAAATGATCTATCTACGTGGATTACCGCATGGTGGGTGAAAATCCATTTGCAGTTTCGTATATTCTATTATACTCGTATGAGATATCATTTCTTTTGTACTCATCATGGAATATCATTTTCTTTGGTATTTTTTTACGAGTTACTATTCATGAGTTACTATTCACCTGGTTACTATTCACTCTAGTATTATTCACTCGGGTATTCGGGGCGCTTTTTGTGTTGGAGTACTATTCACGAGTTACTATTCATGGGTTACTATTCACCTAAATTACTATTCACCCGAATATTATTCACTCAGGTATTTGGGGTACTTTTCATGCCCATGAGTGTCGAGTAGTCTTCGGCTCTTGCCCTTTTTGCAGATTCTTCTCTCAACTTGCTCTTCAACTCTACAATCTCTGCTCTCATTTGCTCGTTCTCTTCTTCAGTGTGAATCAGCTTATCTTCAACATTGTTCAAATGTTCCTCTCGGTCCTGAATTTCGTCGTCCTTCTGTGCCATCGATGCCTGTTGCTCAACTACTCTCTCTTGTAACTCCTCGACTGTATCTTGAAGTTCCACGTTGTGGTAATTCACCTCATCGTATATATGGCTAGCTATCGAGTTAAGTGGAATCCTTTCCTCCTCATCCTCTTCATCCGTCTGTGGCATCTCCATGGGATCTTCCTCATCGTCTGTCTCTATCTCATCATCCTCATCATGTACCCTTTCCTGCTCAACTACTGTGACTAACGGAACTGTTTCCCGTGGCAGTAATTGTTCCCAAACTATTTGAATATCTCGAGGCTCCTCCTCCCTAGCTTGACTGGATCCTCCTATATTAGACATCCTGTTAACCAAAGTTTAAGTTTTAATTACTAATCATTACTACTCGACACTCACGAGCACATAAGTTGTAAACACATAAGCACATAAGTGTTTTATTACTTCTTTTTTAAAACTCGATAAGAGTTCGTCATTACTATCTTTTCGAAGGTTACTTCCTAAGGCTTTTCCCCCACCTAAGGTTCATAACCTAAAGCTTTGATACCAACCTGTGACACCCCCAAACCCGGGTACTTCATTCCCACGGGATTTGGTGTTCACTTAATCAAACATTCATATCTAACTACCCAATCATAATCAAATTGAATAATGAAAACCTTTCCCATAAAAGGGTTACATAATAAAAAATCTCCCAGGTTGTCTAACTTTTAAATACAATCATTCAAATGCGGAATTAAAATTAGTACATAACACCATTATTAAGAAGTCTAAGATCATCACAATAATACAAGTACAAATCAGCATCACTTGTACAATTTTCCCTTTCCTTTGCTAGTTGAAGGTTCATCTACCTTCTCCACTTTAGCTGCAATGAGTTTATAAATATGCAAGAGTGAGCAAAACAATTGCTCACTGGATAAAATAATGAATCAACAGAAGAATAACATTAATAACTGCCAAGGAATAGGCTAATCAAAACTAGATAGTACTCTAACAATGATAATCAGGAACTGAAATCCAAAGTATGGAATAAACATAACTGAGGGTCATAAGACCATGAACTATGTCCACAGTTGCGAGTAATCTTTCAACTCCATCTTTAACCGTCATAAGACTATAAGGACTCCTCGTACTTAGGGGGATCAGCCCTTCGTACCATGTATTGTGCACAAACATTTAACGTTACGCGTAAGTTATCCCCTAATAATAGGGTTGTTCATCTCAGTATTTAGAGTACAAGTCCTCACCAAAGAGAGTTTGGTTTGGATAAGCTTTCAAGGATAATTTGAAGTTCAACGATCATCAACTAGAGGACTAGTTGAATTAATACTAATAACATCATATTATAGAATCATCGTAATTGAATCGTCATGGTAAATTAAAATCATGCTTTAGGAATAATCTAATAGCATACAACTTGTATAACTATAACACACCTTGCTTGAACAATATTAAGCCAAGGTTATTTAGAATTGAATACTAAGCATGCATGGCAATATGAACGATAAACTATTCAAATATATTCGGGCATGCTAAACAACAAGTTAAATACAAGAATAACTTGTTCAATATCAAAAACAAAGTTTAGAAACCTTGCATTATTATATTGGAAACCATAATTAGTTCAAGCAAGATAAAGGATTAGAAAACTTGCATTATTTATAAGGTAATCGAATTGAAACAATAAATAGTTCAACAAGATAAAGAATTAGAAAACATTCCTTGCTCGTAGGCTAAACAAGAATCAATTCGGATCTGATACCTATATATGTATATATATATATATATATATATATATCTATCATCATGACATAGTTAGTCACTACTACTTTACAAATTTAACTAACTACATACATCATATAGGTTTGATTATTTAATCATATAATCAAGTTATAACACAAGTTAATTGTTAATAACATACTTATTCATAGTATAAAAATACTAAAATCAACATTTTAGAGTCCTACTATCATCACATAACAATTTCTTAACATTTGAATACAAAAAGTACTTAATCAGGACCATTACGCTAATTACGTATTACTGCTGCTATGATGATGGAGATGGCGGCTATGATGAGAATAAAGCTCAATATGGCATGAGTATGTGCCTGCCATTCTGACGTGAAAAAATAAAGCTATTTGGTATGCCACAGCTATGCAAAACTCTGATTCAACGACTTGACAGCAACAAAGATAAGAAAAAGAAAATTTTGGCCTACAAGCTTGTTTCTAACAGTAAACATAATTAACACTGTAATTCAAGAACTCCTAACATGATTCTACCCATACAACAACATAAACAACATATTTAAAACATCCAATTTCACTGTTTTTGATAAAAACTCACTTTTTGATATTTTTAATGAAAATCAACATTGTGATTTTGTTTTGCAACCAAAACAGTTAGTCCAAAGCATTTTATCAATGTTTTATACATACTCTATCAAATTCAATGGTCAATTTATCAACTAAACAACTAATTAACACTCAATTTCTACTTTAAATTAACCCATATTCATTCACATAAACTCTCTGTAAAAAAGGTTTTCTTCACAAACTACATACATAACAACAATTCATTGATTATAATCATATAAAACTTATGAAAACAACTTTACAACACTAGTTAATCATATGAATACCCATAAAATCAACAATTTACCCTATCACAAGAATTTTACAGAGAAATAGGAGAAGAGAAAACTAGAACTTTAAAACTTAAAAAAAAGTAGGAGAATACCTTGATTGTAGAAGATGATGGCTATCCCTTTTGATTATCAAACTTCTTTTCCCCAATTCTTTTCTCAAATTCCCTAGCCTTTCTTCCTCTCTTCTTTCTCTCTCACTTTTCTTCTTTTCTTCTTCTTCTTCCTCTGAGTCTTTCTTTTCTTCCTAACTCTATCTAGCGTACTAGATATCTAATGTATGATAATAATAATAATATTAAATATAAAATATAATACTAACTTAATTGACATCAGTTATGTTTATTTGAAAATCAAAAGCCATAAGGCTTGTTTGGCTAACCACTAAAAATCAATTAACCCTTATGCCTTGTTTGGTAAAACACAATTAGAATAAAGACTTAATAAGTAATAGGTCTTGTTTGGCAAAACTTAATTAAAACTCCTTTAAGTTATTTTAATAACTCCTTTGTAAAAGGTTATTTGCCACCTTTTTACTAAATTATTCTAACACATAAATCAATACCACAAAATCAGAATTACCAATTAAAATAAAAGAATAATAATTCAATTAATCAAAACTTTCCAACTTAATAATTAAATTAAATTAGAATAGAATAATTAATTTCCTTAATTATTTATTTAACAAATAATTAACCAAATCGAATCAAATTTGAACAATTACAAATTAAACCATAAACACATCCATTAAATATTTTTCCAATTTAACAAATATTTAATATAACAATTAAAATTCTGGAATGTTACAGAAATGATCTGTCTACATGGATTACTGCATGGCGGGTGAAAATCCATTTGCAGTTTTGTATATTCTATTATACTCGTATGATATATCATTTCTTTTGTACTCGTCACGGAATATCATTTTTTTGGTATTTTTTTTATGAGTTACTATTCACGAGTTACTATTCACTCTAGTATTATTCACTCGGATATTCATGGGTTACTATTCATCCAAATTACTATTCACCCGAATATTATTCACTCGGGTATTTGGGATGCTTTTCATGTCAGAGTACTATTCACGAGGTACTATTCCCAAAGTACTATTCATAGGGTACTATTGCGGGGTACTATTTACCCAAAAAAATATATTTCTTTTCTGTCCAAATTATTTCTGGTACATGAATATTATTCTTGAATTTTACTCCACAAAGCAGTATCATGTTGTCAATTTGGATATTTTTAAACTCTAGATAAATTTAAAGTCTTTAATATTTATCCTTTATTTCGTTTGATTAATGCTTATATCATTGTCATCATCCTCATGCTTATATTATGATGAAAGTTATCTTTGGCTTACGTGAAAAGATGGACTGTTGATTATTGATTTTACAGTTGTATATCTTTGGCTTACGTGCAAAGATGGACTGTTGATTATTGGTTTTATAGTTGTATATCTTTGGCTTACGTGCAAAGATGAACTATTGATTGATGAGTATCTTTGGCTTATGTGCATAGATGAACTGTTTATTGGTATGATTTTGACCATGGATCATTCGGTATAATCATGACCCGTAATGTTATAGATGATGTGGTAAAAGTCCCCATTGGCCCGTAGGGCATTGATGGACAGTTATTGGTATGATTATAACTAGAGATTATTCGGTATAATCATGACCATTAATGATTACATGAATATCCTTGGTCGTAGTGCAGGGATGATTCGATGATGTGGATTATTTATTAAGTTGATTCTTCTAAAATACAGTTGTATGTCTTTGGCTTGTAGTGTAAAGATGAATTATAAATGAATATCTTTGGTCATAGTGCAATTATGAATTTATTAGTATGATTATGAGAAAGAATTGTGATTTGGTATAATCATGATTTTTGATGTTTCAGGTGAAGATAGGTGATGAAAATTATCTTCGTCCTGGGTGCGAAGAGGAATTTAGAATCACAATTATGATTATAAGTTATTCATATGATTGTGGACATAAATTGTTGATTGATGTTACAGGGATAAAACATTATTGGTGGACTTTTAACATGGATAAGATAATAGACCTGATGGTCTATTTGACTCTTCTAATGGATTGCTCGTTCCACTGCAACTATGGTTGAAAAGTTTTATCATCTACCATATGTTCTAAATCTCTAATTTATTACTGATGAAGGCTATTGATGATGTAAATTATCTTTAGTCGTGATATTCTTTACTAGGCTAGTTGTGCTCACCCTTTTTGCTTAACAATTCCTTTCAGGTAATAAGAGTGTAGATGGGTCGAGTGGGGGTAACAGAAGAATAGAACGGTGGTCTATAGCTGTTGAGGTTCTCCCTAAATAGTACAAAAATAATTTTATTGAGATAAGTGTGTCGTATTGTATACATCATTTGATATTTAATTTTGGTGAACCGAATAGGGTGAGGTGAATGCAACTTTGGAAGGGTGTTTTGCCACTATCATACAAGATGTCTAATGACATACAACCTCGTGTTATCATAAGACAGGGTTTTGCACATCCACTTGTTGAGTATATCTGCGAGCACTACCTATATTATTTTGATTTTGGTTGAAATATAATTTTTAATTGCAGACAGTGGAGATAGTTATATGTCAAGAGAAGACTCACCATTGGAAAGAACATGATAGTAATCTTCTCATTTTTCTTTGGGGTCTATTGGGTCAACCAAGGATAATTCTGTGGACATATGATATCTATCATAACCTAGACGCATGGCCTCCCATGTACGAAGGTTTCCTTGAGCACTTCCCAAAGATTTAAATTTCTAAAAGCAGGTTTTTTTATTTGTACTTTTATGTAAAGTACCATTGTAAGGTTGTGGTCGACGCACCATGAGAGTTACATACATTTGTATTAAAACTCACATTTTAGCGTGTGGTCGATTTACGCATGACAGATTCAACAGTTGTATAAATGAAGTTTGTATTTGATTTTTTTATAGTATGATATCTGGCGACTCGAGAATGGGTCGTGTGGACCTATTTTAGGGCGTCACACATACATTAGTTAAAACACGATGTCTGGCGTTGTTGCAAAGTAGCAGCTGCGGTATTGCACCAATTATTAATTCTTTATAAGAAAGGCTACTCAATAATTATTACAAAGTAATTACGATTCAATATTATATTTTATTGATTCAATAATTGCTACGTTGATATTTTATATTATTGTTATTTCAAATAATTGTCACAACACAAGTATTTTCATTATTAGATCAATAATTCATATTATTTGAATAATATTATTAGATAGAATTATTGGCAATGTCTAGAAAGTTACATACAAGGAGAGGTTTGGTCACCTAATTGCACGCATGATAAGAGAAATCCTTATTGGAAACCCCCTTCTTTCACAGGCGCGCACGGTTGTCGATATTGTGATTACGTAATATTATTTGTGAATAATTAATTATTGATTTATATGATAAGAAAATATTCATTTTATGTGGATATAGATGGAGAAAAATTTTAATGTGACAATTGTTGAAAATTGATATTTTATCTTTTCTGATAAAATAATTCATTTAAATATATTATTATATTATTATAATATAATAATAGTGATATTTTACAATGAATGTGTGATATATGAATAAATGAGGAGGAAGAGTATTTTTGTTACAAATAAATATTTAAAACATGTTAAACATGATTATGGGCCCCATTTTGTGACTGAAATTAGATTATAGCCCGTAAGATCGTCGGTTTGTGAATTTTGGTCAACTTCTGTTTGGAATTTCGAAACACTTAAACTTACAAAGTTGTAGAGAATTGAATTTCATATGGAATAGACATAAGATTCGATTTTTTTTGATAAAAGGGCTATTTATTATGAATTATTGAAGTTCCGGTATAATGGGTCTGAATTGATTTTTGGAGTTTTAAATGTTTTTGTTTCGAAAAACATTTTTATTGTTTTTGGCACTTGTGTGGCTGATGTTTTGGCTAAAGAAGTGGGCGTAGGAAGTTTAAGGAAAATATATTATTATTATATTAAATTTTCTGCTTTGGTGTTCTAAGCATTTTTCTATAAATAGGGTGCTTAGGTTAGAATTGAAAATCACACCAGAAACTAAAGTTTTCTCTCTCTATATTATCTAGCATATTCTTGTGAGTATTTTGATACTTTGAGTGTTCTTTATCTGATTGCAAGTTCCTTGAAGACTATATCCGATATTCGGTAAGTATCTTATCTTTTTGAGGTAAGGGATATTATTTTATTTTTAAAAAAATGATATTATTTCTTTCAATATCATTATGCCGGAATATTGGTAATATTTTTCTTGTGAAATTCTTATCTTTTAGTGTTGGGATTACTATTCACGTATACGGTACTATTCACGAATACGGCACTATTCACAAAAAAATTAAATTTTCGTTTTTTGTCCAAAATATCTATTATGGATACTAGCTTTGATTGTATCCATGTTTTGGTCTTCATTCTTGAATTTTACTCCACTATGATTATTTATGAAGTATTTTTGAACTTGAATTGCTTGAAGTGCAAATCCTTAAAATTTATTCTTTTGTTTCACTAGATTCGTTTCTTTAAAAATATGTTTCATCATCCTCAGTCCTAAAATGATGATATTACTGAATATCTTTGGCCTGTAGTGCAAAGATTAATGATTTTCTAATGAATATCTTTGGCCCGTAGTGCAAAGATGAACAGGTGCTGAGATGAACATGACCAACTGATGAATATCTTTGGCCTGTAGAGTAAAGATGAATATTTGATTCAAGATGAATATTGATTGATGTTACAGGGATAAAATATTGATGATGGACTTTTAAATTCATAGATTATAGTAGATTTCATTCTCTACGTAACTCATCTATGAATTATTATTTTCGCTGCGAATATTGATCTGAAACTTGTTGTCTATTATATTCTATCAGATTTTTCCCTGTTGAGGACTAACGATAATTTGTTCTATATTATCTTAGTCATAATATTCTTTACTGGGCTAGTTGAGATCACCCTTTTCCTTTTTGTTCCATTTTTCTTCTCAGGAGGTGAGAATGTAGCGAGTACTAGTCGGGGTATGGAATGAAGGTCCTAGGAAGTTATTTTTGAAGTCCTCACTATTTTGTAAAATAGTGTATCAATAATTGTAATGAGGACTTATTTGGGTGTGAATATTGTCTAGATGATAATATTTGTATTTAAACTCACAGTTTATGTGTTGTCGTATTTTGCACGACAATTGTATTAATAAAGTTATAGTTGTTGTTGTACCATGTATTTGGTGACTCAGAATGGGTGTTGTATACCTATTTTGGGGGCGTCACAGTTGGTAATAGAGCTTAGGGATATGGTCTCTGGCGGAGATCGGGGAATAGAACTAGGAGGGGAGAGACGAGTAAATCCTTCGCTAGTGTGTCCTACCTAAGCTTATTTGTTGGTTGGTCAGAATATAGGTATATTATGTGATATGTTAATTTCTTTAACAAACCCTTGTTTTATGGCAGTATTTGAGAATGTCAACTGAGAATGTTAACAGTGGAGTAAATGAGACTGTGGAGACACCTTTACTCACCAATGAGGAGAACGTGCAATAGGCCGGCAATATTCCTCTTGTGAACAATACCACTGAGCAGACGATGAAAGACGGGATGTTTAGAAGCTTTTTGTAGTTCATGAAAAATCAGACGAGGGAGACTCGTGTACAAAATACAGGTGGAAATGATAGCAACGCACGGTTTGTCACAGCCAAGCAGTTCAAAGAGTTGGGACCACCAGAATTCTGGGGAAAGTCGGATCCAATTAAGGCGGACATGTGGGTCAAGAAAATTACCAAGATATTCGATGTCTTGGGATGCGTGGAGGAACAGAAGGTTCCATTTGCTACTTTTATGTTTCGTAATGAGGTAGATTACTGGTGGAAATCAGTGAAGCGTACCCATCCAGCCGCACTCAGTATGTCTTGGGAAACGTTTTAGAAACTATTCAATGACAAGTACTTTCCTGAAAGTATTCATCATATGAAGGAGGTAGAGTTTATTAGGAGGCGAGAACAACAATGGCGGTGTCCCCGAGACGAGGCAAAGTTCGCGGAGTTATCCAGGTTTGCACTTCATTTGGTGGAGAATGAGGAACGTATGACGCGGATGTTTCTGAGAGGTTTGAAACCCGACATACGTCAGTATCTCATTTCTCATAAATTTTCTCTATATTCAGATATTGTCAATAGGGCTCAATTATTAGAGCGAGATAACGAGTACGTTCAACCGAGGGACCACAACGAGGTCATAAATGGGTGTGGCGATCATCGAACAACGATAACCAATGGGAAAGAAAAAATACGGACAAAAGCGGTAACCACTCTGGTGGTAATCATGGCCATGAGGATAGAAGAAGCGAGTCGGGAGGAGATTTTAAAAAGATGAGATTCAACAATGACCATGTGAAGACGTTAGCACCAGCAGTAACTGGTTCTATGGGAGGAGAATGACCACCGGTCGTATGCTATAAATGCAGAAAAGAGGGACATATTAGCCCAAATTGTCCACAACAGTTCAAGGTATGCTATAATTGTGGAAAAGAAGGACATATCGCTCGAGATTATACGGTAGCGAAACCAAGTCCAGGGGGGATGGTGACTCAAAAGGCTATCCCAGAAAAGTCAAAGTCAGTGGTTCCTGGAAGAGCGTTTGTCGTGACTGGTCAAAATGCGAGGAACCTAAACGAGGTTATCACGGGTAAGCTAATTATAAATTATTGCAAAGTTTATACCTTACTAAATACCGGTGCTACCCATTCATTTATCTCTCCTGCTTGTGCTCAACATTTAAACTTAACTTCGGAGAAATTAGACTTTGACCTATCTGTGGAGACTCCATTAGGAGACACTTTTATTACATCCACTATTTATAAATCTTGTTTGATTCAAATTGGCACCATCACATTACCTGTTAACCTTATCTCTTTAAAGATACTTGCTTTTGACGTGATTTTAGGAATTGATTGGTTAACTACTCATCATGCCAAAATTGATTGTTTTCGTAAGGTTGTTAGTTTCCATATTCCTAACCAACTTTGTTATGCAATTCAAGCAACTAAACACTAAAATCAATCACTGTCATATCAAGTCATAAAGCTATTCGTTTATTGAAAAATGGATGTCAAGCTTTCTTAGCCCATGTTATGGATTTGAATAAAGACACGTTAGATTTGAATAATATTCTTGTTGTTAGTAAATTTCCTGACGTATTTCCAAAAGAAATTCCCGGTTTACCCCTAGAACGTGAAGTTGAATTCTTTATTGACCTTGAACCTGGTACAAAGCCCATTTCTAAAACACCATATCGAATGGCTCCTATTGAACTTCTGGAGTTAAAGGTCGAACTAAGGGAGTTGTTGGACATCGGTTTCATTCGTCCTAGTACATCTCCTTGGGGTGCTCCTATTTTATTTGTAAAGAAAAAAGACGGCAGTATGTGACTTTGTATTGACTACCGGGAATTGAACCATGTCACCATCAAGAATAGGTACCCGCTACCTCGCATTGATGACTTGTTTGACCAGTTGCAACGAGCATAATTCTTTTCAAAGATCGATCTTCGATTACGGATATCATCGGTGAAGATTAGGCGAGGATATTCCAAAGCGCCTTGAGAACTTCGATGCGGGCATTATGAATTCTTAGTCATGTCTTTTGGATTGACTAATGCTCCTGCGGCTTTCATGGATATGATGAACAGAGTATTCAAGGAATATTTGGATCAGTTCGTTGTTATCTTTATTAATGACATCCTCATATATTCCAAAAATCGTGAAGATCATGAGCACCATTTGAAGCTAGTACTCCAAAGGCTTCGTGAAAACAAACTTTATGCTAAGTTAAAGAAATGTGAGTTCTGGCTTGAGGAAGTAGCATTCCTTGGGTACGTGGTGTCAAAACATGGAGTATCTATTGACCCGGCGAAGATTGAAGCAATAAAAAGTTGGGAGCAACTAAAGACGGTGATCGAAGTACGTAGCTTTCTGGGCTTAGCTAGTTATTATCGGAGATTCGTGGAAGGATTTTCTCGAATCGCTACTCCGTTAACTCAGCTGACTTAGAAAGATACAAAATTCGTATGGAGCGAGGAATGCGAGAAGAGTTTTCAAGAGCTTAAGAGGAGATTCATTTCGGCACCTGTTTTGACAATACCATCTGGTTTAAATGGATTTGTTATCTACCGCGATGCTTCAGGCAAAGGGTTATGATGTGTTCTCATGCAACGTGGGAAAGTCATAGCCTATGCCTCGCGACACCTTAAAGAATATGAGAAGAATTATCCTACTCATGATCTAGAGTTGGCAGCAATCGTTTTCGCGCTAAAGATCTGGAGGCACTATCTATATGGGGAGAAAGTGGAGATATATTCAGACCATAAAAGCCTCAAATATTTCTTCACACAAAAGGAACTCAACATGCGGCAATGACGTTGGCTCGAGCTATTGAAAGCTTACGACCACATTATTCAATACCATCCTGGAAAAGTGAACGTGGTAGCTGACGCTTTGAGTAGAAGATCATACACGGGAACGAGTGCGATGTTGTCAACACAAAGGCCCATTTTGTGTGATTTACAAAAGATGAAGATAGAATTCAAGACTCCAGGGACCCATGCGATGATGTCAAGAATACGCATAGAACCGACTTTAATCAAAAAAGTTAAAGTTGCTCAAGCCACCGACCCGGAGCTGATGCGTATGAAGAAGAAAGTACAAGAACGTGTTATTCCAGAAGCAAGAATCGATGAAGAAGGAATATTTTGAGTCCACTCCAGAATTTGTGTTCCTAATGACTCTGATTTGAAATACAAGATCATGATGGAGGCACACAATACACCATTTGCAATCCATCTTGGAAGTACCAAAATGTATCGTGAACTTTGACATACATTTTGGTGGAACAATATGAAGAGAGAGATTGCAAAGTTTATCTCGAGGTGTTTAACTTGTCAACATGTAAAGGCGGAGCATCAAGTGCCTAAGGGTCCATTGTAACCACTTGAGATTCTGAAATGGAAGTGGGAACACATTACCATGGATTTCGTTACGGGTCTTCCCACTGTTTCTCAAGGCATAGATGCGATTTGGGTTATTGTTGATAGATTAACTAAGTCTGCTCATTTCTTTCTAATACGAGAGACTTATTCCCTTAAACGTCTTGCTCGTATGTACGTAAATGAGATTGTAAGATTTCATGGCATGCCAGTATCCATAGTTTTGGATCGTGACCCAAGATTTACTTCACGATTTTGGGTTAGCTTCAAAAAAGCTATGGGCACGGATTTATGATTCAGTTCGACATACCATCCTCAAATGGACGGACAATTAGAGAGGACTATTCAAACTCTTGAAGATCTATTAAGACTCTGTGTCCTAGACTTCAAAGGGAGTTGGGATAAGTATTTACCATTGGTGGAATTCTCCTACAACAACAGTTATCAGACAAGTATAGGTGTGGCTCCATTTGAAGCATTATATGGACGAAAGTGTCGCTCTCCAGTATGTTAGGATGAGGTGGGTGAAGAAACATTGTTGGGACCAGAGTTGGTACGTATTACTACAGAAAAGATCCAAATGATTCGATAACGTATACAAATGGCATAGGATCGACAAAAGAGTTATGCGGATCTTCATCGGAAGGACGTGGAATTTAGTATTGGGGATCATGTATTGTTGTGTGTTTCCCCATGGAAGGGAGTTACAAGATTTGGGAAGAGAGGAAAGCTCAATCCACGATTTATTGGTTTTCAGATTCTTGACCGAGTAGGAAATGTAGCCTATAGACTCGTGTTACCTCCAAGTATGTCTCGTGTTCATAATATTTTTCATATATCTGTGCTTCGTAAATATGTGAAAGACCCGAACCATGTTATTGAGGTAGAACCGGGCGAGATAGCTGAAGACTTAACGTACGAAGAGGTACCTGTCATGATCTTGGATAGGAAGGAGCATGTCCTACGCACAAAGGTCATACCACAAGTTAAAGTTTTATGGAAGAACCATGCTCTTGAGGAAATGACCTGGGAGTTGGAAACGAAAATGAAAGCGAGGTATCCTTACCTTTTCGAAACATCAGGTACGTACGTTAATTTCAAGGATGAAATTTCATAAGGAGAGGAGGTTGTAAGACCCCAACTTATTATTAAATGAAATTGAAATTCCTATATTTATTATTTTGAAATAGTAAGGGTTGATTTGATTAATGTGGTTAGTTATGGATAAAATGCGCAAATACCTTAAATAAGCAAGTGATTATAAAATATTCATTGTTGTCGGGGAATATTCGTTTGGTCGTGGAATATTCTTACTGTCGGGGAATATTCGTACGACGACGCATCCTTGTGTGGGTCCCATAACGGAAAGTGATTGGATGAAGAAAACGACAAGTATAAGTTGTTTATAAATAATTGGCGTAGTTATTTATCAGATTATCTTGTTGGAATAATCGGTAGTTAAAAACACGAATACGTGTTGTTGCATTGCGATAACATACGGTATTATACCAATTATTGATTCTTACGTAAGAAGGCACTACTCAATAATTGTTACAGTAATTACTCTTTAATATTATATTTTATTGATTCAATAATTGCTACGTTGATATTTTATATTATTGTTGTTTCAATAATTGTCACTGCACAGTATTTTTCATTATCAGATCAATAATTCATATTATTTTAATAATATTATTAGATAGCATTATTGGCAATGTCTAGAAAGTTCTTTCTAAGGAGAGGTTTGGTCACCTAATTGCGCGCCAGTAAGGAGAAATCCTTATTGGAAAGCCCCTCTTTCTGAGGAGCGGCTGGTTGTCGATGATTGTGATTACGTAATATTATTTGTGAATAATTAATTATTGATTTATATGATAAGAAAAATATTCATTTTATGTGGATATAGATGGAGAAAAATTTAATGTGACAATTGTTGAAAATTGATATTTTATCTTTTCTGATAAAATAATTCATTTAAATATATTATTATATTATTATAATATAAAAATGGTGATATTTTACAATGAATGTGTGATATATGAATAAATGAGGAGGAAGAGTATTTTTGTTACAAAAAAAATGTTTAAAACATGTTAAACATGTTTGTGGGCCCCATTTTGTGACTGAAATTAGATTATAGCCCGTAAGATCGCCCGTTTATGAATTCCGGTCAACTTCTGTTTGGAATTTGGAAAAACTTAAACTTACAAAGTTATAGAGAATTGAATTTTCTATGGAATAGACATAAGATTCGAATTTTTCTGATAAAAGAGCTATTTATTATGAATTATTGAAGTTCCGGTATAATGGGTCTGAATTGATTTTTGGAGTTTTAAATGTTTTTGTTTAGAAAAATGTTTTAATTGTTTTTGGCACTTGAGTGGCTGATGTTTTGGCTAAAGAAGTGGGCGTAGGAAGTTTAAGAAAAATATATTATTATTATATTAAATTTTCTACTTTGGTGTTCTAAGCATTTTCCTATAAATAGGGTGCTTAGGTTAGAATTGAAAATCACACCAGAAACTAAAGTTTTCTCTCTGTATATTATCGAGCGTATTCTTGTGAGTATTTTAATACTTTGAGTATTACTATACGGTGCAAGTTCCCTTCAGCACTATATCAAGTATTCCAGTCAGAAGTACTGTCTTTTTGAGGTAAGGGATATTATTTTATTTTTAAAAAAATGATATTATTTCTTTCAATATCATTATGTCGGAATATTGGTAATATTTTTCTTGTGAAAGTCTTGTCTTTTAGTGTCGGGGTTACTATTCACGTATACGGTACTATTCACGAATACGGCACTATTCATAAAAAAATTAATTTTTTGTTTTTTGTCCAAAATATCTATTACGGATACTAGCTTTGATTGTATCTATGTTTTGGTCTTCATTCTTTAATTTTACTCCACTATAATTATTTATGAAGTATTTTTGAACTTGGATTGCTTGAAGTACGAATCCTTAAAATTTGTTCTTTTGTTTCACTGGATTCATTTCTTTAAAAATATTTTTCATCATCCTCAATCCTAAATTATGATATTACTGAATATCTTTGGCCTGTAGTGCAAAGATTAATAATTTTCTAATGAATATCTTTGGCCCATAGTGCAAAGATAAACAAGTGTTGAGATGAACATGACCAACTGATGAATATCTTTGGCTTGTAGAGCAAAGATGAATATTTGATTCAAGATGAATATTGATTGATGTTACAGGGATAAAATATTGATGATGGACTTTTAAATTCATAGATTATAGTAGATTTCATTCTCTACGTAACTCATCTATGAATTATTATTTCTGCTGTGAATATTGATCTGAAACTTGTTGTCTATTATATTCTATCAAATTTTTCCCTGTTGAGGACTAACGATAAATTGTTCTATATTATCTTAGTCATAATATTCTTTACTGGGCTAGTTGAGCTCACTCTTTTCCTTTTTGTTCCATTTTTCTTCTCAGGAGGTGAGAATGTAGCGAGTACTAGTCGGGGTATGGAATAAAGGTCCTAGGAAGTTGTTTTTGAAGTCCTCACTATTTTGTTAAATAGTGTATCAATAATTGTAATGAGGACTTATTTAGGTGTGAATATTGTCTAGATGATAATATTTGTATTTAAACTCACAGTTTATGTGTTGTCGTATTTTGTACGATAATTGTATTAATAAAGTTATAGTTATGTTTCTGTACCATGTATTTGGCGACTCAGAATGGGTGTTGTATACCTATTTTGGGGGCGTCACAGAACCTAGCCAAATCATTAAACTTTGCGGCGTACTCTGGCACCGTCATATTGTCCTGCTTTAACTCCAAAAATTTTACCTCCATCCAAGCCTGCATACTAGATGAGTAATAGTTTTCAAAAAACTATGTTTTAAACCTAGTCCATGCTATCACTCCTTCTCCAGCCCTTGTTTGATTGGCCTCCCACCAAAAATTTGCCTCCCCTTTCATCATATAGGTGGAAAAAGTTGTCTTTTGCCCCTCAGCTACCCTGGCTATTGCAAACGCCTTTTTTATTTCCTTTACCCAAGTTTGGGCTTATATCAGTTCAGTTATCCATCAAAATTCTAGCGGTCCTACAGCCTTAAAATCTATAAAGTTTGTCAAGCGATTTTCTGGATGATTTCCTGTGGCTGGCATTCCAGTTTACATAGCCTGAGCTACCATGTTAGCAAAGTTCTGCATCCGGTCTGGTTGTCCTCCAGCATTGTTGACAGATTCTTCTGCCCTTTGGTTTCAAGTTTGACGTCTTGGCGACATTATCTGATTAAATAAAACATAAATTATACTTTATTAACTTATATTCTAAACCTTATCTTATAAGTTCAATATAACAAACTTATTTCATTAATAAAACATAGATTCATATTTATTCAACTAATTCATAGTATTTTACATAGCACAACACATACTACTTTAAGCATACGATATCCCTTTGTGACCATAAAAGTTGGGATTCGCTTTTACAACTTGTACAAAAGCTTGAAAATATTACATTACACAGACATACTTATCACATATACTACATCGAACACACATATGCAAACAGTACTTATACTACTTATTCACTACGCCTTTTTCTTGATCTTGGACAACCTTTCACCTGATGACCTTCCCACAAATAAAACATACACCTTGCTTTGGATTGGGACAATGAGGAGAGATATGTCCCTCATGTCCGCAATTATAGCAAATATTTTCCCCTTTCCTGCATAAGCCCATATGTTTCTTGTTACAGTTTGTACACTTTTCTATTTTGTTAGAGTTTCCTTGGTTAAAATCAAAATTTCCTATAACACGGTCTTTCATCTTTCTTTTCCCCTTCTTGCTCGGAGTTGCACACAATTTATTACTTTTGGCTCCTATCTGATCAATTTGGATTTTAAGCTTATCTTATTCTTCCATTGTTTCTATTAACGCCTTACGTAATTGATTATTCAGTAACTTTTCTATTTCCCACCGCTATTCCAGAGAAGAAACCTTGTTCCTCTGATTTTTCACTTCTGTTGATGCTTGATCAACTCCAACTTTAGTGTTCGAATCACTATCTATCAATACTACCATTTCTGGATCTGATACTAAATTTTCCGCAATAACCACCTCATTCGGGTTGCTTTCACTGTGAGCCTCTATTTCAACTGTTGGCTTTGATATTGGCTCAGTTATAAAGATTGGCTCCTTCTTTACGATCTGAGGGTATCCTAATCTTTTTCCACCTGATATCTACACATAATTATCTTGATTAGCATATAATATATACACACAACAAATAATAGTTTTGTATAAGTTAACTTTTATTTTGTTTGACGATGAATTTATTCAATTCATCTCTTTTTAAACTTATATGAGTTATTTGTATTTTCAACGTTTCCCTCTATCCTAAGGTTATAGCCTAAGGTCTACCCCCACCTAAGGTTTCTAACCTATAGCTCTGATACCAACCTGTGATGCCCCCAAATTTAGGTACTTGAAACCCAAACTCAGTGCTTCACGATATCATTTCTTTGAGTGAAGTCATAGTATTTATATAAATATCAAACTTAATTTATATAATCAGAGTTGTCTAATCCCCAGGTTCACAAACTTTAATACATTACATTACATGATAATTACTAAATATCATTGTCTTAATAGAGTCTAATTATTATATAGAATACCATAAAGTTTATTCTGCTAGATTTCCTTTCCCTTTGTTCTTGGCAGCACCTTCAGGTTGATCACGATTAGCTGAAAACATTTAAATTAAGCAAGAATGAGCATTTGGGTGCCCAACAAGTAATAGTAGACAATAAACATTAGCTGAAAGGATTAAATGTTTTCTTTGAATAACACTTCTACAATGAATCAACAGTAAACAACATATCAATTTTATTTCAAATTTTGAAACTACGTATTGACTATAAATGGAGAGCGGTCGACAGACTATGAACTTTGTTTTAAACTTTGAAAAGGTTTTACAGAACTTTATCTACAAACCGTCATAACTTATGGGCACGAGGGTGATCAGCCTGTTATGCCCTGTATTGATCAATACTACATTTTCGAACGATATTTTCATCCAGCATATCTGCCTTAGGCGCACAAAAGATTCCCATGTTTGGGATGTTCATAATTAGTCTGGAATCAAAACCAAAATAATTTATTTGGATAACAATAAAGTTCTATCATGTTCAATAATATTTTTTAAATTTATGTCTAGCCGGGTGAAATAGATTAGACGACTTTTAAGTCAATGTATATATACTAGAATTTAATAGGTATATATCAACATGTACAACAATTATCCAAGTGAGGACACTTGTATAACCAATTTTAGAAATCAATAAACAGAATATATATCTGGATTATACAATAATACTGTATTGATAAACAATGAACGAATAAAGTTTGAGAATCTTGCATGAGTACAAAGGTTTAAATACATGATCAATAACATTAGAGTTCAAAAGCTTATATAACCGGAATATAATTCAATAACTTACTTACACATTATCATTGCATAAGTATATATAAAAAGTAAGGATACTTGCCTGGATAGCTGATTACTGCTACTTAGTTTTATCTTTTATATAGATATCTATCATTAATAAGATCATTTTTTTTATTAGAATAACATATCGTAACACATAGTACTACTATTTGCAGTCAACACATAACCTAATCACATTGTCACATATGTTTATCAATCATTAGGACACAAACAGACACTTATATAGTCAACCTATATAGCTTTGGATCAATTTTGGACTTAATTCGGTGTACGGACAGCTTTTTCGGGTAATTATCGAGTTTGTTGTTAATAAAACTCTATTCTGAATCTTAAACATTATTCTAGATAATTTAAATATCTGTCATATTATTTTTAAATGACTTATAATAATTTTTAAATAATTATTATAATTTATCATGATTTTTCAAACATTGAAATCATTATTAAATTATTTAAATATTAAATAATTATATTATCATTAATATTTAAATAATATTAAAATATTAATGAAACCATTGCCAAAATATTAAATTTATTTATAATAACTTAAAATATTTTTAAAGTATTATTATTACCATTAAATGAATTTTTAAATATTTAAAATCATTCTTAAATAATTACCATTAATATTAAATATTAATATATTATTTCCCAAAATATTAAAAGTCATTTATTATAACTTAGAATATTTTTAATTCATTCATATCCTTTTAAATTAATAAAACCATTTTTAAACTATTTATTTAGTATAATGATTAAATAAATTTAATATCATTAATTTTAAATTATTAATGAAATTTTCCTTAAACTATTAAAAGTTATGTTTTATAACTTAAACTATTTTAAGCACTTTATTTTCATTTAAAATAATTTTTATAATATTAAAATTATTTTAAATAATTTATTTAATATACTTATTAAGTAAATCTAATATCATTAATATTACATAATTAATAAAATTTGCTCTAAAATATTAAAAGTTATATTTTATAACATAAAATATTTTTAAATACCTTGTTATCATTTAAAATGATTTTTAATATGATAAAATCATTTTAATTAATTTATTTAATACATTTACTAAATAAATTAAATATCATTAATATTCAAATAAATTTTAATTTTATTGAAAAAATATGTCAAATTATTAAAAGTTAATTTTATAACTTAAAATAATTTTTAAAATTAATTTTTGTAATTTTCAGAAATTAATTTCTATTTTTAAATGATTTTTGGAAATTAAAATAAATAAAATTATTAAATCTGTCGCTATAGCCTTTAGCGACAGAAAGTGTCACCTTAGGTGTTCTTGAGCCTCAAGAACATTCATGTGCAGTGATCGAGTGGCCACGTTTGACCAAATATAATTCTCTGATCAATGTGTTTCTAGGCAAACTAAGGTTTAGATCTTGTAGTATTTTATGTAATACTACAAGTATATAAAAATTTCTGGACCAAAACATAACACATAAGCAAGATCTAAGGCCTTGAACAAGCTGTCAGAGATGTTCTTCATTTTCTGGGTTACCCAGAAATGAAGAACAGTTCGAGTAGCCATATTTGGGCTTCCACAACTTGAAATCGATGCAATGATTTTGTGATTTAAAGATTCAAGATTGTAGCCAACATGTAAGAGAACAGATCTAATACATAAAACTAGTTTAACTACATTACAATCAACCGGTCTAAGCCGGTCAAACTATGTCAGAGATCACGTTCTTGAGTTTTCTAGGATACCCAATAAACGCAATTTGTGATCATCTGGCCTACTTTGACCAGCCATTGTGTTCAACCTGTTTGATGTTTAGGTGTTCTAAAGGCATACGCATGTAGTCCAAACAACATATTACAACTTAGATGCAACAACAATAACAAAGCAACAAATACTATAAGACTCCAACTTTTATAAATAAAGATGAATTTTCTATAAATATCATTTTTGAATATTAAGGAGTGAATTTGATATAATGTTATAGTTGTGGGTAATATTTATAAATTTTGCAAAGTACGCAAGTTGTTATATTATATTCGATTGGTCGGGGAATATTCGTACGACGACACAATCATTGGTGGACCCCACAACGAAATTATTGTCGGAATGAGAAAACGACAAAAATATCTTTTTATAAAAATAACGGCGAAAGTTTTACCGTTAACCGTTAAAATACCCGGTGTTAAAAGTACAGTAATCCGCGTGGTTGCATAGTAGCACACGGTATTGATTATTGATGCTTACGTGAGAAGTCACTTAGTTAAATTCAATTATTGCTACAGTAATTGCTGCACAGTATCTCACGCTATTTGATTCAATTATTGTCAATATATTATATATTATTAAATCAATAATTGAGATGAAACAGTTATTCATATTATTATTTACAATATTGACGATGTCTAGAAAGTTCTGTCGAGGAGTGGTTTGGTCACCTAATTGCGCGCCAATAGGGAGAAATCCTTATTGGAAATCCCCGCTATAATATTGAGCGTATTTCTTTAGAGTTTTAAGAAGCCTTTGAGCATAAAAAACAGCGAAAGTTTTCTTCAAGAATATCCCCGCTATACCAGTTGGAATACTCTTCTTTTCAAAGTAAGGGATATTATTTTTGTTTAATATTCATATGAAATAATATTTTCTTCCATACTTTGTAGTATGTAAGTAATATTATTTTGATTCAGATTTCGAATTCTACACTTATTTTGTTAAAGTTTTGGCATCTATACTCCATGAAATTATTAGAATATACTTGATACTTACGCTTCATCTAGTATCTTTTCATGAAAATATTATTCTGAGCATTCTTGATAAGTTTTAACTTTTTCATACCGAAGTACTATTCACGGGGTTACTATTCACGGGGTACTATTCACTCGGGTACTATTCACCCGAGATACTATTCATGACAAAAATTGATTTCTTTTTTGTCCAAATCATTTTTGATGCAATATTATTCTTGAATTTTACTCCACAAAACAGTATTATGTTGATAATTTGGACATTATTGAATTCTGGATAAATTAAATTATAAATCTTTAAAAATTTATCCTTTGCTTTCTTTTAATTGAATTCTTATATCATTGTCATCATCCTCATGCTTATATTGTTATGAAAGTCATCTTTGGCCCGTAGTGCATAGATGGACTTAGTATGATTATGACCAGAGATTATTCGGTATAATCATGATCGTAATGTTACAAATGATGTGGTAAAAGTCCTCATTGGCCCGTAGTGCATTGATGGACAGTTGTTGACATGATCATGATCATTGATGAAAACACGAATATCCTTGACCCGTAGTGCATGGATAATTTGTGGTCGTGATACTAATGAATATCCTTGGCTGTAGTGCAGGGATAATTTGATGATGTGGATTATTTATTAAGCTGAGTCTCAGCGATAAAATTGATGACAAACTTTTTAAATCATAGAAGGTAGTAGATATCATGCTCTACTTGACTCTTCTAATGGATTGCTTGTTCCACTGCAGTTAAACTTGATGTTTATTATATTTTATCAGTTTATCACTGTTGAAGGCTAACGATAATTTATTCTGCATTATCTTTGTGACGCCCCCAAAATTAAGTATACATCACCCATCTTGGGTCGCCACTTACATGGTACATAAATTCAAATACAACTTACTAATATAACTGTCGTGTACAATACGACATAAACTGTGAGTTTGAATACAAATTTTGTCTACTAGATATTATACAAACTCAAAAGGAGTCCTCATTACGACTATTATCACACTATTTCACGAATAGTGAGGACTACTAATGCTATCCCTCGGACCATTACTTCGTTCCCGACTCGTCCCGGCTATGTTCTCATTTCAAGAGAATAAATGAAAGAAAATGGTGAGCTCAACTAGCCCAAAGAAGAAATATTATGACTAAGATAATGCGAGAATAAATTATCATTAGCCTTCAATGATGTTAAACCGATAAAATACAATAGACAACCGGTTTAAGCTGCAGTGGAATAAGCAATCCATTAAAAGAGTCAAGTAGAGAATAAAGTCTACTATCTTTTAGGTTTTAAAAGGTTTTCATCAATTTTATCATTTGAGACTCGATTTTAATAAATAAACCACCACATCTAATCATCCCTGTACCACGGTCAAGGATTTTCATCAAATTATCAATGGTCATGACTATACCGAATCACCCCTAGTCATAATCATACCAAAAACTATCCATCACTTTGCATTACAAGCCATTGAGGACTTTTGTCACATCATTTATATCAAGTCATGATTATACCGAATGATCCCTGGTCATAATCATACTAAGTTCATCTATGCACGTAAGCCAAAGATAACATAATATAACATGAGGATGATGACAATGACATAGTAATTCAATAAAACAAGTTCAAGAATTATTTAATCCATGAATTATTAACGTCCAAATTGTCAACATGATCTTGTTTCAGAGAGTAAAATTCAAGAATGATCGGAAGAATATTTCCATGAAAGATCTTTGGATGAAACGCAAATATCAAGGATATTCTACTAATTTCATGGAGTATAGAAGTCAAAGTTTTAACCAATCTGGGTATAATAAAGAATGGAATAACAAAAGAAATCACCATGCATGCGGTACTTCGCATAGACAGGTTATTCCAACAGAATAATAATAACGGAACCAGGTCAGGTGAAATTCACACCGACAGGATGTTCCAACAGAATAATAAAGATGGAACCAGATCCGGTGTAAAACACACAGATAGGATATTCCAACAGAATGATAAAGACGGAACCAGGTCCGGTGTAAAACACACAGACAGGATGTTCCAACAGAATAATAAAAATGGAACCAGGTCCGGTGTAAAACACACAGACAGGATGTTCCAACAGAATAATAGAAGAATGTCACCAAGTATAGGGTAAACCGCGTATACAGGTTATTCCAACAGAATAATAAGCAATGGAATAACATAAGGATTTCACCAAGTATAGGGTATGCCGCGTATACAGGTTATGTATAGGGTATGCCACTTTTACAGGTTATTCCAACAGAATAATAATGAATGGAATAACAGAAGTTCTCTTCAAGAAGAAAGAATAACACCCCTACCGTAAAAAAAACTGAATATAGAAGTAGTGAAGTAGCGAGAATACTCTTCTTCTTTCTATAATTTTCTCTCTATAGCTTCTCTCTATAATTTCTCTCTCAGAGTTTGGTGAATTCGTAAGAAAATAATGAAGGAATGAGCTTCTATTTATAGGAAAATAGAATGCATAGTAATTAATCCATGAACGGTCCAGATTGATTTACTTTAATCTGACGGTCCATATTTAAAGCAAAATCTTTTAAATAAAATATAATATATTCTATTTATATAAAAACATTTTACTATGCAAACACTATGCAACACTATACAAAAAAACACTATGCAACACTATGCATAATAAAATATAATATATTCTATTTATAGAATAACTTTAATAAAGTATTACATTTTTATAAAAAGATGTTTACGTTTTTTTATTACGTTAATAATACGAATAAAACAAAACGTCATTATCGCTATAATAATTCATATTATTAATCGATGATAATGGAATCAAACCGAGTGACTTCTCACATAAGCATCGATAATCAATCTGGTGTGCTACTTATGCAACCACACGTATTCTTGTACTTTTACTACCGAAAGTAGTTCAACGGTAACTACGGTAAAACTTCCATAGTTATTTCAATAAAATATTTTTGTCGTTTTTTTCTCAATCCGACAATAATTACATTGTAGGGTCCATCAATGATTGTTGGTAGTTATTTAATATTCCCTCGCTAAACCGAATATTCCCAGACCAATCGAATATAATATAACCACTTGCATACTTTGCAAAATTTATAAATACTACCCACAACTATAATATTATCTCAAATTCACACCATAATATTAAAAAATTATTTTGACAAAATTTAAATCTTTATTGATAAAATCTGGGGTCTCACAATCTTAGTCATAATATTTCTTACTGGGCTAGTTGAGCTCACCCTTTAGTTTCATTGTTCTCTTCAGGAAATGAGAATATAGATGAGACTAGTAGGGAAATGGAGTGACGGTCCAAATGTTTGCATTAGTAGTCCTCACTATTCTGTGAAATAGTGTGATAATAAATGTATTGAGGACTTATTTTGAGTTTGAATACTGTCTTGAAGACAATATTTGTATTAAAACTCACAGCTCATGTTGTATATTTAAGTTTGTATTTGTATTCTGTATCATGTATTTGGCAACTCAGAATGGGTGATGTATACCTATTTTGGGGGCGTCACAGTTGGTATCAAAGTTTAGGGATATGATCCCTGGCTAAGATGTGAGACTAGAACTAGGGGGAGAGACGGGGAAATCCTTCGCTAGTATGACCTACCTAAGTTTTTTTGTTATTGGTCGGTCAGAATATAGGGATAATATGTGGCATGTCAATTAACCCTTGTTTTGTTGCAGTATTTGAAAATGACATCTGAGAATGTTGAGAATAGCAATGGAGCACATGAGACCGTTGAATCACTAACGATCAATAACCAGGAAAATGTGGATCAGGAAGGCAACAATCCTCATGAAAACAACACCGACCAAATGATGAACGACGGAATGTTTAGGGGCTTTTTGCAATTCATGCAACATCAGGCGAAAGAGACTCATGTCCAAAATGCAGGTGGAAACACTGTTAACTCTCGGACGGTCACCGCTAAGCAGTTTAAGGAGCTGGGACCATTGGAGTTTTTGGGAGAGCCAAAACCACTTAAGGCAAAGATGTGGATAAAGCATATCACCAAGATATTTGATGTCTTGGGATGTTCCGAGGAGCAAAAGGTTCACTTTGCAACCTTCATGTTGCGAGGAGAGGTAGATTACTGGTGGGAATCTATAAAGCGTACTCAACCTGCCACACTGAAGATGTCTTGGGAGAAGTTCCAAGAACTGTTTAACGACAAGTACTTTCCAGAAAGTATTCGTCACATGAAAGAAAGAGGTAGAGTTCATCAAACTGGAGCAAAACAACATGATCGTATCGCAGTACGAAGCCAAGTTTGCCAAGTTATCCCAGTTTGCGTCCCACATAGTTGATAATGAGGAGAGAATGACGCGGATGTTTCTAAGAGGTTTGAAACCCGAGATACGTCAATACCTTATCTCTCACAAACTGTGTTTGTATTCAGTTGTTGTAAATAGGGCTCAGTTATTGGAGCGCGATAATGAGTCAACCCAACCAAGAGAGAGCAGCCGACAAGTCGATAATACCAGTGGTAGCAGTCACCGAAGCGGTGACAACAAACGTGGAGGGAATCAACGTGCCAGAAATGGTAACCACTTCAGTGGTAATCATGGCCAAGACAATAATAGTGGACATTTCAAGAAGAGGAGATTCAACAATGATGGAAAGACATCAGCACCAACACCCGTTGTTAAGGAAGGAGAACGACCACTTATCATATGCTTCAAATGCGGAGGGGAGGGACACATTAGTCCAAACTATGCGCAACAGTCCAAAATGTGTTACAATTGTGGAAGAGAAGATCACCTAGCTAGATTTTATCGTACAGGGAAGCCAAGTCCAGCTAGGATGGAGGCACCAAAGGCCGTTCCAGAAAAGTCAAAACCAGTAGTTCAAGAGAGATCGAGCATTTGTCGTAACCTCCCAGAAAGCAAATAACCCGAACGGGGTCATCACGGGTAAGCTAATCATAAACTCTAGCGAAGTCTATACCTTATTTGATACCGGTTCTACCCATTCTTTAATTTCTCCTACTTGCGCTCAACGTTTAAATTTTACTCCGGAGAAAATAGACTTTGAATTATCTGTGACGCCTCCAAAATAGGTATACATCACCTATTCCGAGTCGCCAAATATATGGTACAGAATATAAATACAATCTTTAATATACAACAAGAAAGTTGTGAGTTTTAATACAAATATTGTCTTCTAGACAATATCCACTCTCAGAATAAGTCCTCATTACATTTATTATCACACTATTTAACAGAATAGTGAGGACTATTAATACTATCATCGGATAATCACTCCGCTCCCCTACTAGTCCCGCTACGTTCTCATTTCCTAAAAGAACGGTGAAAGAAAGGGTGAGCTCAACTAGCCCGAAGAAGAAATATTATGACTAAGATAATGCGAGTAATAAATTATCATTAGTCTTCAACAATGTTAAACCGATAAAATACAATAGACATCAAGTTTAAGCTGCAATGAACATGTAATCTATTAAAAGAGTCAAGTAGAGAATAAAATCTACTATCTTTTATGATTTAAAAAGTTTTTCATCACTTTTATCGCTGGGACACAGCTTATATAAATAATCCACATCATCCCTGCACTACGGCCAATGATATTCATTAGTATCACAACCACAAATTATCCATGCACTACGGGCCAAGGATATTCGTGTATTCATCAATGGTCATGATCATGCCAACAACTGTCCATAAATGCACTACGAGCCAATGAAGACTTTTACCACATCATTTGTAACATTACGGTCATGATTACACCAAATAAGCCCTGGTCATAATCATACCAAGTCTATCTATGAACTACAGGCCACAGATGACTTTCAACAAAATATAAATATGAGGATGATGACAATGATATAAGAATTCAATAAAACAAGTTCAAGAATTAATCTATTCAAGAACTAATAACGTCCAAATTGTCAACATGATACTTCTTTGTAGAGTAAAATTCAAGAATACTCAGAAGAATATTTCCACGAAAAGATACTGGATGAAGCGCAAATATCAAGGGTATTCCACTAATTTCATGGAGTATAGAAGTCAAAACTCTATCCAACTGAGTATAATAAAGAATGGAATAACAAAAGAAATCATCATACATGCGGTACTTCGCATAGACAGGTTATTCCAACAGAATAATAAATAACGGAACCATGTCAGGCGTAATACGCACCGACAGGATATTCCAATAGAATAATAAAGAATAGAATAACAACAGAAATCACTATGCATGTGGTACTTCGCATAGACAGGTTATTCCAACAGAATAATAAATAACGGAATCAGGTCCGGCATAAAATGCATGACGAGGATGTTCCAATGAATAATAAAGAATGGAATAACAATGTAAATCACCAAGTATAGGGTAGACCACGATATTTGGTTATTGCAATGTAATAATAAAGAATGGAATAATGAAGTTCTCTTCATGAATATGAAAAAATAATACCTCTTACCTTATAAAGAAGAGTACTCCAACGGTAGAGGCGGGGATATACTTGAAGAAACTTACACTACGCTCAAAGCTTTCTTAAACGCTAAAGAAATATGCTCAAGATAGAAGAATAATTCTCTCTAGAGTTTCAGTGAATTCGTAAGAAATAATGAAGGAATGAGCTTCTATTTATAGAAGAATAGACTGAATAGTAACCAATCCATGAACGGTCCAGATCGATTTACTTTAAACGGACGGTCCAAATTGGTTTAAAATAAAATATAATATATTCTATTTATAATCTAATAAAACGAATAACTTTAAAAAAGATTTTACTATGCAAACACTATGCATAATAAAATATAATATATTCTAATTATTGTCTAATAAAAGCAGATAACTTTATAAAAGTATTACATTTTATATAAAAAGATTTTACTATTAGCCTAATAAAACGAATAACTTTATAAAAGTATTTTATTCTATATAAAAGATTTTCATTTTATTACATTAATAATACTAATAAAACAAAACTTCAACATCATTATTATTATTCACACTATTAATCGACTGTGTCGTTCCCAGAAAGAGGGGTTTTCAATAAGGATTTCTCCCTATCATGGCGCAATGATTAGGTGACCAAACCTCTCCTGGCGTAACTTCTAGACATCGTTAATATTGCAAATAATAATATTAATAACTCATCATCTCAATTATTGATTTAATAATATATAAAATATCGACAATAATTGAATAAAACCGAATGACTTCTCACGTAAGCATCAATAATCAATACCGTGTGCTACTATGCAATCACGCGTATTCATGTACTTTTAACACCTGGTGTTTCAACAGTTAACAGTAAAACTTCCGCCGTTATTTTCATAAAATATTTTTGTCGTTTTCTCAATCCGACAATAATTCTATTGTGGGGCCAATGATTGTGCCGTCGTACGAATATTCCCTGTTAAAATGAATATTCCCCGACCAATCGAATATTATATAACAACTTGCGTACTTTGTAAAATTTATAAATATTACCCACAACTATAACATTATACCAAATTTATTCCATAATATTCAAAATTGATATTTTTAGAAAATTCATTTTTATTCATAAAAGTTGGGGGTCTTACATTATCTGTTGAAACTCCGTTGGGAGAAACCTTCATTACATCCATTGTTTATAAGTTGTGTTTGGTTCAAATCGGTACCCTCACATTACATGTCGATCTTATTTCATTGAAAATACTTGCATTTAACGTAATTCTAGGGATTGATTGGTTAACTACTCATCATGCAAAAATTGATTATTTTCGTAAGGTTGTTAGCTTTCATATTCCTAACCAACCTATTATGCGAATTCAAGGAACCAAACCATTAAAATCAATCACTGTCATCTCAAGCTATAAAGTTATTCGTTTATTGAAAATGGATGTCAAGCTTTCCTAGCTCATGTCATGGATTTAAACAAAAATACGTCAGTTTTGAATGATATTTCTATTGTTACTAAATTTTCTAACGTATTCCCTAAAGAACTTCTTGGCCTACCCCTAGAGCGTGAAATTGAATTTTGTATCGACCTTGAACCTGGTATAAAACCCATTTCCAAAGCCCCATATCGAATGGCTCCCATTGAACTTCAGGAGTTAAAGACCTAACTACAGGAGTTGTTAGACATCGGTTTATTAGTCCTAGTACGTCTCATTGGGGTTCTCTTATTTAATTCGTAAAGAAGAAAGATGGGAGTATGCGACTTTGTATTGATTATCGGGAGTTAAATCATGTCACCATCAAAAATAGGTATCCGTTGCCTCGTATTGATGACATGTTTGACCAGTTGCAAGGCGCCAAATTCTTTTCAAAGATCAATCTTCGTTCCGGATATCATCAGTTGAAGATTAAAAATGATGACATCCCAAAGACTACTTTCAAAACTCGGTACGGGCATTATGAATTCCTTGTTATGTCTTTTGGATTGACTAATGCTCCTGCTGCCTTCATAGATATGATGAACTGAGTATTCAAGAAATATTTGGATCATTTTGTGGTTGTCTTTATTGATGACATCCTTATTTACTCCAAAAGTCGTGAAGATCATGAGCAACACTTGAGGCTGATACTCCAAAAGCTTCGTGAAAACAAGCTTTATGCCAAGTTAAAGAAATGTGAGTTCTGGCTTGAGGAAGTAGCATTCCTTTGGCACATGATATCAAGTCACTGAATATATGTTGACCCAGCAAAGATTGAAGAAATATAAAGCTGGGAGCAACCTAAATCGATGATCAAGCACGAAGCTTTTCGGCTTTATTGGTTATTATCGGAGATTCGTAGAAGGGTTTTCTCGAATCGCTACTCCATTAACTCAGCTGACTCAGAAAGATACAAAATTTAGTTGGAGCGAGGAATGTGAGAAGAGTTTTCAAGAACTCGAGAGGAGACTCATTTCAGCACCTGTTCTGACAATACCATCAAACTCGGAAGGATTTGTCATCTACAGTTATGCTTCGGGAAAAGGGTTAGGATGTGTTCTCATACAACATGGGAAAGTCATAGCCTATGCCTCTCGACAACTCAAAGAATATGAGATAAATTATTCTACTCATGATCTAGAGTTGGCAGCTGTCGTTTTCACACTTAAAATTTGGAGGCATTACCTGTATGGGGAAAAAGTTGAGATCTATACGGATCATAAAAGCCTCAAATATTTATTCACCCAAAAGGAACTCAACATGCGGCAACGACGTTGGCTTGAATTGTTGAAAGATTATGATCATACCATTCAATACCACCCTAGAAAAGCGAACGTGGTAGCTAACGCATTGAGTAGAAGATCATATGCAGGTACGAGTGCGTTATTGTCAACGTAAATGCCCATTTTATATGACTTGCAAAGGATGGAGATAGAGTTAAAGACTCCAGGGACCTATGTGATGATGGAAAACATACGAGTAAAACTGACCTTAATCGATAAAGTTAAAGCTGCTCAAGCTACAGACCTGAAGCTGATGCATATGAGGAAGAAAGTGCAAGAAGGTGCTATTCCAGAAGAAAGAATCGATGAAGATGGAATACTATGAGTCAACTCTAGACTTTGTGTTCCTAACAACCTTAATTTAAAGTATAAAATCATGATGGAGGCGCACAACACACCATTTGTAATCCATCCTAGGAGTACCAAAATATATCATGATCTTCGACATACATTTTGGTGGAGCAATATGAAAAGAAAGATAGCGGAGTTTATCTCAAGGTGTTTAACTTGTCAATGAGTCAAGGCGGAGCATCAAGTGCCAAAAGGCCCATTACAACCACTTTAAATTCTAGAATGGAAGTGGGAGCACATTACCATGGATTTCGTTACTGTTCTTCCCAAGGTTTCTCAAGGCATAGATGAAATTTGGGTCATTGTTGATAGATTGACCAAGTCTGCTCATTTTTTACCTATACGAGAAACTTATTCACTTGAACGTCTTGCTCGTATGTACATAAATGAGATTGTAAGACTGCATGGTATGCCAATATCCATAGTTTCTGATCGAGACCCAAGATTAACTTCACGATTTTGGGTTAGTTTGCAAAAAGCTATGGGTATGGAATTACGTTTTAGTTCGGTGTATCATCCTCAAACGGATGGACAGTCAGAGAGGACTATTCAAACTCTTGAGGATCTATTAAGACTGTGTGTCCTTGACTTCAAAGGAAATTGGGACAAGTTCTTACCATTAGTGGAATTTTCCTACAATAACAATTATCAAGAAAGTATTGGCATGGCTCCATTTGAGGCGTTGTATGGAAGAAAGTGTTGTTCTCCAGTATGCTGGGATGAGGTGGATGAAGCAACGTTTTTGGGACCAGAATTGGTACGCATGACTACGAAAAATATTCAAATGATCCAGTAACATATAAAAACCTCACAAGATCGTCAAAAGAGTTATGCTGATCTTCATCGGAAGGACGTGGAATTCAATATTGGAGAACATGTGTTGTTACGTGTTGCTCCATGGAAGGGAGTTACAAGATTTGGAAAGAGAGAAAAGCTCAATCCTCGATTCATTGGCCCATTTAAAACCTTGACCGAGTAGGAACTATGGCCTATAGACTCGCTTTACCGCCAAGTATGTCTCGTGTTCATAACATTTTTCATATATCCATGTTACATAAATATATAGAAGACCCGAACCACATTATTGAGTTAGAATCGGATGAAATAGCAGAAGATTTAACGTATGAAGAGGTTCCTATTAAAATCTTGGATAAGAAGGAACATATTCTACGCTCCAAGGTTATACCTCAAGTCAAAGTTATGTGTAGAAACCACGATGTTGATGAAATGACCTTAGAATTAGAATCTAAAATGAAATTAAGGTATCCTCACCTCTTCGCCATACCAGATACGTACCCTAATTTTGAGGGCAAAATTTTATAAGAAGGGGAGGTTGTAAGACCCCAACTTTTATAAATAAAGATAAATTTTCTAAAAATATCATTTTTGAATATTAAGGAGTGAATTTGATATAATGTTATAATTGTGGGTAATATTTATAAATTTTGCAAAGTACGCAAGTTGTTATATTATATTTGATTAATCGGGGAATATTTGTTTTAAAAGGGAATATTCGTACGACGGCACAATCATTGGTGGACCCCCACAACGAAATTATTGTCAGAATGAGAAAATGACAAAAAATAATTTATAAAAATAACAGCGAAAGTTTATCGTTAACTGTTAAAATACTCGGTGTTAAAAGTACAGTAATACGCGTGGTTGCATAGTAGCACACGATATTGATTATTGATGCTTACGTGAGAAGTCACTTATTTATATTCAATTATTGCTACAGTAATTTCTGCATAGTATCTCACGTTATTTGATTCAATTATTGTCAATATATTATATATTATTAAATCAATAATTGAGACGATATAATTATTCATATTATTATTTACAATATTGACAATATCTAGAAAGTTCTGTCGAGGAGAGGTTTGGTCACCTAATTGCGCGCCAATAGGGAGAAATCCATATTGGAAAGCCCCATCTTTCCGGGAACGATCTGGTTGTTAAATATTGCAAATAATAATAGTGATGAATAAATGTTGTTAAAAATATTAAGGAGATTTTTTTTAAAGTATTTGATGTAAATTTTGCTAATTTATGGACCATCATTTACCCATTTTTCAAAATAATCAGTAGAAAGTTATTTAATATATATATATAATAGTGGGGCCCACATTTGGATGACATGATTTTGGTGGAAAATTGAAAGTTCACGGGAAGGTTATATATATTCACGGATATATATATATATATATATATATATATATATATATATATATATATATAATAAGTTTTGTTTTTATGAAAAATAAAATATATTATATTTTATTATGCATAGTATTTGCATAGTGCCTGCATACTGTAGACACTCAAAATTTCGTGTTCCTGTTACTAACTATGTAGGAGAACAAAAGCGTCTTTTTCACACTTCAGAGATAACCCTGGAGGACCACAACATCAATTCTAACCCCGGAGATAGCCCGAGAAATCAAGTGCAAAGCCCGGACTCAACCCCGGGAGGTTAAGCCAACCTCAGAGATAACCCTGAGGACATTTAGAGTCAACAGTAGGCCAATCTTAGAGATAATCCTGAGAAAAGACTGGTACAACTGCGCCAAAACTGGAGATAACCCTGGGAGGGGCAAAATGGTCATTTTGCCAAATCAACTTTAACTTAAATCAAATCAACTCATTTCAATACAACTTAAATCAAGATACGTCCCACAAGAACCATTTCTTCACTTCCGAGCGCAAACTACGCAAAACGGCTCAACGGACTGCCTGACTTAAACCCGAAAATGCCATTTCGGTCATGGACCCATCTTCCTGGAATCAAAAAAAGTCAAATCCTATTTCATTGCATAGCTCTCGGAAAGGGCTTTCTGGAATGGTATGGCACGCTTCCATCGGACTCCCGGATTGAAAGTTATGAAGATTCGAGTGCACGTACTTCGAGATAACGGGACTCACATTTCTTGGGGCACCGAGGCAAAACAGCAGTACACTTTTCTGCTGCTGCAGTACACACCTCTTTAACATGCTTCTGAGTACACCTTCGGCTCCCCCTCTATAAATAGAGGGCTTGGGGTGGCTATATTTGTAAGAAAAAAGGTGAGGAAACCCTTTCTAATTTGCTTTGTACACACTGTAAACTGAGTGCTTTCTCATTTTAAACACTTGTGAGCTCATATATTGTCATATTTTTACCGGCGGGAGCCATGTTTTGATCCACTTAGAGTCATAGAAGTCTTCTTTGGCAGCCCACTATAAGCCTTCTTACACACTATAAAGTATTTCTCTTCATCTTTGCACACACTATTCTTCACATTGAGAGTCGTGTTGTGTGCGTATGCTCGAACTTCGGTCCGTGGTTTTAATATCTGTTTGTATATATATACTTATATATGTATATATTTATATATGGACTAACATTATCGAGTTATGATTCGATTGAGCCTAGACTTATGTCTGGAGCGTTTACTTTTTTTATATATATATATATATATATATATGAACTATTGTTGGATTATATCCGATGAGCCTGGATTTTATATCCGGAGCGTTTACTGCTTATATATATATATATATATATATATATATATATTTCTGTCAGGCCTAGAGTTTACTTCGTGGCTTTTTATTGCTTTATTTACATTTAGTCCCGCCTGGAGTTTACTTCGTGGCAGTTGATCGTCTTTACTGTTTTTTTTACATTTAGTCTCGCCTGGAGTTTACTTCGTGGTGGTTGATCGCATTTACTTCTTTATTTACATTTCTGATCCCCCACGGAGGTGCTTCGTGGTGGTAACAGTCAATTACTAAAATAAAAATACTTTTTTTGATTACTTGAGCTATGTACAGACAAAATTTAAATTTATAGACTTACTTACAAATTAAAACATTTAACTGAAGAAGTAGAGAAGAGAGGTTAAGTAGGCTAATCAGAGGTAGAAACTAAAGATTAAATGAGAAAGAGAGCTCGTAGTCTTTCAAAGTTTCAAGTCTAATTTTGCTAAATGAGTTGCTTTCCTTTTATAAACCAAGGAAAGAGAACTATTACAATAATGGGGTAAAGTAAGAAACATATTACTTGGGTAAAAACATCTTACTTAAGTAAAAGAAGTAGTAAAAGAAAAGTAAAAGTAAATGATTACGTATAACTTTTACTATTGATGAACAAAGTTACAAAGGTCTTGATTTTTTACTATTCATGGATGCTTTTCAAGAACTTTTGACAAAGAGGACGACAACTTTTGACTCAACAGATGCTTTTGGTGGAAAAGAAAGAGCATCTTTTGACTTTTTAAAGGTCGTAAGGGCAAGATATGATCGGGGCTTTTTGGTGGAAAAGCAAATTCATCTCGAATAATGGTTGCTGAAAGCAAAGCCGGATTTATCGTGGACATTAGCGTAATGGATCCCGGCGCCTGAGGTTGATGGTGTCGTATGGGTCATCATCATCATTGAGGTTACTGGGAGAACCATGACTGGAGGATGAAGAACATACTGAGGCTTCTTCATGTATGGCTTCGTCAATCCTTTTGTTGAGTGCTTGGGCAATTTTTATTAATTCTTTACTGGAACAATTTTTAAAATCAGAAATTTTACTAGAACATGCTGAACCAGTGGGACTGACTTTAGACTCTTTTGACTTGGATTTTGACTCCTTTTCTTTACTAGCCTGAGGAATGGCCGCGATCGAAGAGAGGAAATCGAGCAACAGAAATTCCTGCTGAACCTGACCAACTATTCTGTTAATGTCGAATTTATCCCACCACTTAACATAAAAGAGGCGAGACACTCGAGGGAGTAGATCTGACTGAATACCATTGACTGGAGTTGAGGGAGGTGGAATTCCATACTGCCATTTAAGAATCCAAGGGATCTTATATTTACTAACAAATAAAAGAGTGAGGGGAACTCCGTCATTCTTTGGATCTGTTTTACTGTGATTGCTAAAATGATTTAGTTGAACTTTATGGAGGTCGGGAAGAAGGTCATAAGTAGAGCCTAACCTATACCACCAAAGAACAAACCAATAGAGGATTGGGCTCTTGAATTTATGGTCAAATTGAATGAACCATGAATGACTATGTGATTCATTTTGGTGAAGGAGAACCTTGTACCAAGCTTCAATATAATCATAATAACAAAAAGAATTATCTTGACTAGAGAGATTCATAAGATCGAAGGGGTTTTTTCCCCAATCAGACATTTGAACAAACTATTTAATGTATAAAGAATGATAAAGAACTTTAGTCTTATCATTGTTGGCGTAAATTGGTTTAATGTTTACTGACTCTGTTTTCAGAAGAATATCCTTATAAAATACAAGAGATTTATAAGGAGCCAGAAATGGAAATGCCATCCGTGGGAAAAACCGGGCAAAGAAGCTTAATGGGGTCATCTTTTGGTTTCATGTAGGGTTCAATATGGAAAAGGAAATTTTCCCACTTAAGCATATGCTTAGAAGGAGGATGACTAGGAGCTGAAGATGAAGCCTTGGTTGGATTACAAAAAGGGTCAATTGGTTCAGGCTTACTAGTTAAAGCTGAACTATATGGCTTAGGAAGTGTTCCAAGGACTGTGAATTTGTTTGACTAATAAACCGGGGTGACTGGGTGAGGAATCAAAGTTCCTCTGGGTTGATTACTTGGGTCAAAGAGGTTAATCCGGACCTCGAGGAAGATGATCCTCTAATGCTCATGATCGAATAAGTACTCAGATTGATAAATTTCGAGTGAGAAAATCAGGAATTGAATTGTTACTACCTTTAATATATTCAATATCAAAATCAAAAATGCTTAATAAAGTTTGCCATCTAGCGAAGGAATGCTTAGAGGCTAGATTTTCAACATCTTTTTCTAATATGTATTTTGCTGACTTGCAATCAATGTGAACTAAAAACTTTTGATTTAATAAATCACTTTGAAACTTATTAATACATAATACTAATGAAAGTATTTCTTTTTTAATAGTACTGTAATTTAACTGTGTAATATTAAATGCACCGGAATGAAAACGAATAATTTATTCTGGGGATTTTGGTGTTAACTTCTGTTTAAGAATGCCTCCGAATCCAATATCTGAGGCGTCAGTTTCAACAATTTTATACGCTGACTCATTGGAAATACCAAGACAGGGTAATGCCTTGACGTATTTTTTAACTTATTGGACGACGGAGGTATGAATGTCAGTCCAAGGAGGAGGATTGTCTTGCAAACGCTGGAAAAGAGGCTTGCAGATTTTCCTGAGATTCTTGTAAAACATGCCAATATAATTAAGCGAGCCAAGAAATCTCTGTAGTTGGGTTTTATTGGTTATCTTATCGGGAAACTTGTCAGCGAATTGAATAGCTCGTTCAATGGGCTGAACTTGTCCTCTAAAGATATTAAGACCAAGAAACCTTATTCTGACCTGAAACAGGCTGTATTTGGAAGGAGAAAGAACTAGACCATTATCTTTAACTGTCTTGAAGAATGATTTCAAGTGTTTAATGTGTTCATCAATGGTCATAGAAAAAATAAGAATATCTTCGATATAGACAATAATAAAATGACTGAAAGGGTTTAATATGTCATTGAGAATATTTTGAAATTCACTGGGAGCATTTTTCAGGCCAAATGCCTGGACATTCCATTCGTAGTGACGGAACGGAGTGGTGAATGCTGTTTTGTACCTATCATCTGGATGAATGGCAATTGGCCAGAAGCCGGACTTAAGTTCAAATTAACTGAATAATGTGGCATTACTTAATCTATTGATAAGGTCGTCTTTGTTGGGAAGGGGATACCAAATCCACTCGAGAACCTTATTCAATGGCTTGTAATTAATGACTAGACGAGGTACTCCTCTCTCTTTTTCTGCTTCATTTTTAACATAGAAAAGGTGACAAGACCAAGGGATTTTACGGGTTTAATTAAACCTTTATTAAGAAGATCATTAATCTCCTTCTTACATAACTCCATTTGTTCGTGATTCATCTGAATAGGCCTGGCCTTAGTAGGAATTAAATGTTCTTTAAATTCCTTAGCGTAAGGGAGCCTGACAGTATGCTTCTTCCGATGCCAAAAGGCATTAGGAGAATCTTAACAAAGGTTTTCTTTTAAATATGTTTTTAACTCTTCAATTTTTTCCTGAACTTCTTTATTCTGTAATTGTTCTTCAACTCGTTTGTACTTAATTTCTTCTTTTAAGAAATTCAAATGAGTGGATTTACAATTTAATAAATTTAGTGATTTAGAAATAGATTCTTCTTGAAAAAATTTTAAATATCTTTCTTTCGGTTTAATAAGAAATTTAAATGTTATTTTCTTTCCTAAATGATTACAACTTAAGCCTTCATTACTAGTAGTAAATGGGTAGAGTAAATATATAAATGGTAATCCTAAAATTATCTTGTCAGTAAGGTTACGGATTAAAACAAATGATGTTTTAAAACACATACTATCCTGACAGATATGAACCTTAGGTAATTTATATTTTATCTTCATTTGACTACCATTAGCTGAATTAAGTTTTTCAGTGGTTTTCTTATAATATTTTGTTGGGATTAAACCTTTTTGTACACAGTTTAAATCTGCACCTGTATCAACTAAGGCAGGAAGCTGTATAGAGAAGCTTTTATCAACAACTAATTTAATAGAGACATACCATTTCTGGATGGTAATATCCTTAATCCTTTTAAGTGAAAGACCTTGTACAAATAGATCTAGTTCTTCTTTAGCACCAGACGATTCTGGTTCATCGTGATTTTCATCACTAGACGTGGAATCGTTGATCTGAAGATCAGACTTTTTGTCATCAAAATCTTTTCTTAAATTATAAACTTCTAATTTTAAATTATTAATTTCTTTTTTGAATTTATTAACCTCTTGATATAATTCTGAAAGAGTAACCTCTTTAACTGGAGATTTAAATCTTTCCAATGTTTTATTAAGACTAAAATTTGGTTTTTCTTTAGCTTTAATAAACTTATCACTATCCTTATTATCATTGGTTAATAAATCTTTTAACTGTTTTGTATACTGAGCCTTTAGCTTAGGATCAGTGATTTTACTAATTAGGTCAATTAACAAAGAACTTTCTTCATCTTCTTTGTTAATTACATTAACTCTTTTATTGCAACAATTTTCATTGCAATTATCTGCACAAATAACGACTTCTTCTGTGTCACTGCTTGTTTCTTTATTACTGTTATTATTAGAGGAGTAAGAGATATTAGAACCTTCATCATTACTGACGTCATTCTCAATTCTCATTAGCTCTAATATATGTTCATTGTCTTCACTAGAAATATTTAATTGATTTAATTTTTGTTTTATTTTATATTCATTTTTGTAATGACCTTTCTGCCCACAATTGTGGCAAACAATTTTACTTTTGTCATATTTTATAGATTTAGACTTTTTATTATAATTTTTATTTACAGGTTTGGGTTTATTATAATAACTATCTTGGTTTTTATCTCCGTGATGACTTCGTTTTTTCTTGTGATGCCTATTACTCTTATGAGAAACAATATGTATGTGCTTCCTTCTTGAGGGAGCAACAGAGGGTAAACCATATTGTTCACAGAATGTGCCTAACTCATATTTGGCTTTCTTTTTGTCTTTACTAGCTTGTTTGGCTAATTTAAAGTCAATACACATTTTTAATCCAATTTTTTGAATATAACTGATTATGTCACCGTAGGTGAGATTATCATAATCAATATATCCTAAGTTTTTACTTAATTATTCACGAACTTTGTGTCCAAATAATGACGGTAAATCATTGACAAATTTCTCTTTCCAGGATGGTTTATTACTGTCATTGCGCATCATAACTCTGGAAGCAAATACATCTTTGTACCATCTAAAGTCACTTAGAGTGGGACAAGTGAGATTACTTAACTGGTCGTGAATCCTTTCCGTTATATTACTAGGGGTACCAACAAAATGTTTTATTATGGTAAATATTAAAGTATTAACTCCATCAGGCGGACCAACACCAACATCTTCGTCAAAGATGGGGGTGCACGTCTCGCATCCAAATCGGACAAACATGGACTATAGATAACCTAGTGTCTTCTGTGAGATGTTTTTCCCACCAAGACCTAAGAATACCTGTGAATCCACTAACTAATAACTCAACAATGTCTGGCTGAGTCAGATTGTTGAATTTAGTTATATAGCTATTTGCTACCATGGACATGTGATTTAATTTATTGAGAATTTCTTGTTCACTAAACCATCAATGTTCCATTCATAAATTTTATTGGATGAAACAGAAAACTGCTTATCTAGATTTCTCTCTTCGAACTGTAAATTCGGAAGAGTTGGTCTAGAATACCAAATTCTGGTTATGCCAGAATTTTTAACTGTTAATTTGTTTAACTGATCGTTTAAATATGGTATTGAAACAGTATCAGAATAATCTGATTGGCTACTACTTTCAATATCAATTTTAAGCTGATCAATAGTAGCAATAGTGCCACTTGAACTGGGTTCATTTTTTAGTTTTTTAAATAACTCATCGATTGAACGAGTAAGTATGCCGTCATTATTAGGTAAACCTAATTTACTTCTATTTTCTGGTAATTTTAATAGAGGTTGTTCAATTTTTGAATCGAGTTTTTTAATCATATTTTCTTCAAATTTTTCTTCAATACGGTCTAACTGTTTACCTACAGTTGCAAGATACTGATTGCTAAAATTTAATTGTTCAATAATTTTTTTATCATCTTTGTTACTATCTGAAATTTTAAATGGACTAGCAACAACAGATGTATTTTTAACTGAAATTAGGACAGTTTCTAATGGGGGGTGACTAGAAGAGACTTTGGATTTATCTTCTTTAATCCACTGTGCTTTAGTAATAACATTACACTTACTTTGATATTGCTCATACCAATCATAAAACGTAATGTTTAATTTTTCGTTAATAATAAATCTTTTCCATCTATTTACAATCTTATCACGCTCCTTTTCTGTGGGGTGATTAGATCTGAATAGATGCCTTTTTTTCTTTATTAGGCTTGGAATTGAAATCTTGTACAAGATTGTCCCAATCTAATACAAATTCTTTTTTAATAACCCTTAATTGATTATTAATGGGAATATCAAAATCTGACTGAGTCGGATACTCAGAAGGAGTTGGAGAGGAAGAATCTTCTTCTTCAATATGGTGATTCTGAGTGTAACATGGATGACTCTCCTGACCTTGATTTAAAATTCCTTTTATTTTAATATCTCTAACAGAAGGGTTACTTAGGACTTCATGTATCTCTTCGGGTTTGAACCACTGAAGGGGCTGAAGAGCTAGAGTAATCTTCTATGATGACTGGTCTTCTCGAATGTTCAAAGCTTACTTTGACAGTTCCATCAGAAAATTGCCTAACATTTTCAATGTTCATTATGTTATTAAATACAGGTTGTTGTGGTATTTCACTGGGTAAAGTCCATTGACTAGGTAATGTAATATCCTTCCAGAGGATGGTTCTCGGAATCTGGATATTAGCATCACTAGTTGAACTTTGAATTAAAACAGTTTGATCTTTAGGGCTTTTATTCAGAGCATGAACATTTAAGTTAGTTTTCATGGTCTTGTAATAAATCCTATAAATCAAAGCAATGGGCTGAGAGCCTTCAATCATTTGGGTTATTTCTCCTGCTATTTTAATGTTTAATATTAAAGCTTTTAATAGATGTTGGTCACTAAGACTTAGTGTGAAGTCAGGAAAGCAATTGAAATGGATTGGTCTATTGTGCAAACTCGACTCCATAGCACCAATCATGCTAGGATAGTAATTCAAAAATCTAGCATCTCTGAGAAAGAGGTAGATACATGAATTAATTCCTTTAATGTTCAATGGCTTGACTACAACTTGAACTAAACCTATATGAATAAAATTATAACTCTTTTTTCTATGTTTTTTAATAACATCTGGGGATAAAAGGCTACAATTTTCATATTCTTTATTAATTGTAAAGACTTTTTCAATTGTCTTAACATTGTAATCAGTTTTAAAATTATCTAAAAATGTTGACTAATAAATTTCTTTTGGAGAGACTCTGGGAATGTTCCAGTTATGTAACACTTGACTGATGTTCTCATAACTATGTTCTTCCTGGTTAACTATGTCTGGTACTGGTGGCAAAGTTGACCGGTGACTAGCTGACGAATTAGATCTAAATAATCTACTCATTTTTACTATATTCAAAACAAATTTTCACTCTTTATCTTCCATACAGACCCTCATACCTGAAGTAGACTCATACCCATAATCTAATACCCGACACTGCTCGCACAAGAGACTTACAAGGGTAGACACGATGAAGGGTGGACTACAGTAAGTTAGGTGATTTCAGATTAAGAATAAAGAAGAAGCTTTGAAAATAGTGCAAAAGAAAGATTACTCAAATCTTACTGGCAACTAGAAATAGAACAACATGGCTCTGATACCATTTGACAGCAGAATAAGTTTCTTAACGAAATTTAAAAACAAAGAAGAAACTTAAAGAAGATGACCAGTGAATCGGTAAAGCAATCTCTTTCTTTTATTTATAAACAGTTGAGAAAGGGATTACGTATAACCTAGATAAACTGTAAATGGAAGAGAGAAGTATAAAGAACTTCTTCTTCATCTTACTAGAAGAAGGAAGCAACAAGCTTCTTCTTCGTATCCTAGAGAGAAGACAGAGAGAGAACCTCAGGTGAGGTTTTCTTACAAAAGAAAAGCCTGAGTAACTCTAAACACTTCGAGTTACTTAAATAGAAAACTGAAAAGTAAATTACTATTGAATCACGCAGGATTCACTATTACATTTACTGAAGTAAAAGTACAAAGTAAAAGTAATTTACTAAAGTAAAAGTAAAAGTAAAAACATTTTACATTTACATTTACTAAGGTAAAAGTAAAAGCATTTTACTTAAAGCAAAAGCTGATTTACTGGGGGACAACAATGATGTTGTTGTTGACTTCTTTCTGCTTTTGTCGAAAGCTGATGATGATTGGGGCCATCTTTGTTGACTGACTGGTCCGTCTCCTGCAGGTACCGGAGGGTACTGTTGATCATCTTCTCAGATGAATCACCATCCCTATACTATTCAGCCCAAAAAATTTTATCCAGGATTTTCCCTTTCACCCCAAAAAATTAAGTTTATAAAGAAAGGAGAAAATTTTTTCACCGAACAATTGGTCAACATCTTCAAAATTTCATAAATTTTGTAAAAAATTTTATTTAAAAACAAATCAGACTGCGTCTGACACAAAGGATCACTCGATTAGCCTTGATCAACCAGTGAACTCAATCTAAACAGTCTACTTCGTTTTAACTGAGTAATCAAAATTTTGTTCTTTTGGCATTCCGCTTAACTCTAACCCTCTTACCTTATGTAAACATATACCTTTAGATCTAAGGTATCCCTTTGCCTAAACTGCTCCCACGCTGGAGACTTACAATGGCATAATGGGACTTATGGCGATCTGAGGTGTTTTACAGTAAGCTAGGTGATTTAAGGATGGAGCAAAAGAAGCAAAGGTTTGACTAAACATTTAGAAGCTAGGCTAACTGTTTTGGACCGAGAACCACCAACAGAACCAAGAACCAACCGTGTGGCTTTGATACCATTTGACAGCGGAATAAGTTTCTTAACGAAATTTAAACAGAAAGAAGAAACTTAAAGAAGATGACCGACGAATAGGTAAAGTAATCTCTTTCTTTTATTTATAAACAGTTGAGAAAGGGATTACGATAACCTAGATAAATCGTGTAAATGGAAGAGAGAAGTATAAAGAACTTCTTCTTCATCTTACTAGAAGAAGGAAGCAACAAGCTTCTTCTTCGTATCCTAGAGAGAGAAAAGCAGAGAGGACCTCGTGAGAGGTTTTCTTACAAAAGAAAAGCCCGAGTAACTCTAAACACTTCGAAAGTTACTTAAATAGAAAACGAAAAGTAAATTACTATTGAATCACGCAGATTCACTATTACATTTATCAAGTAAAAGTACAAAGTAAAAGTAATTTACTAAAGTAAAAGTAAAAGTAAAAATATTTTACATTTACATTTACTAAGGTAAAAGTAAAAGCATTTTACTTAAAGTAAAAGCTGATTTACTGGGGGACAACAATGATGTTGTTGTTGACTTCTTTTCGCTTTTCGAAAAGTCGATGATGATTGGGGCCATCTTTGTTGGTGATCGATTCGTCCGTCCGCTCTGCGTCGGTCTTTGGAGGGTACTATTGATCATCTTCTCAGATGAATCACCATCCCTATACTATTCAGCCCAAAAAATTTTATCCAGGATTTTCTGTTTCACCCCGAAAAATTAAGTTTATAAAGAAAGGAGAAAATTTTTTCACCGAACAATTGGTCAACATCTTCAAAATTTCATAAATTTTGTAAAAAATTTTGTTTAAAAACAAATCAGACTGCGTCTGACACAAAGGATCACTCGATTGGCCTTGATCTACCAGTGAACTCAATCTAAACAGTTTACTTCGTTTTAACAGAGTAATCAAAATCTTGTTCTTTTGGCATTCCGCTTAACTCTAACCCTCTTACCTTATGTAAACACATACCTTTAGATCTAAGGTATCCCTTTGCCTAAACTGCTCCCACACTGGAGACTTACAATGGCATAACAGGACTTATGGCGATCTCGTGTGTTTTACTGAAGTAAGCTAGGTGATTTAAGGATGGAGCAAAAGAAGCAAAGGTTTGAATAAACATTTAGAAGCTAGGCTAACTGTTTTGGACCGAAAACCACCAACAGAACCAAGAACCAACCGTGTGGCTTTGATACCATTTGACAGCGGAATAAGTTTCTTAAAAAAATTTAAACAGAAAGAAGAAACTTAAAGAAGATGACCGATGAATAGGTAAAGTAATCTCTTTCTTTTATTTATAAACAGTTGAGAAAGGGATTACATATAACCTAGATAAACTGTAAATGGAAGAGAGAAGTATAAAGAACTTCGTCTTCATCTTACTAGAAGAAGGAAGCAACAAGCATCTTCTTCGTATCCTAGAGAGAAGGCGGAGAGAGGACCTCAGGTGAGGTTTTCTTACAAAAGAAAAGCCTGAGTAACTCTAAACATTTTGAGTTACTTAAATAGAAAACTGAAAAGTAAATTACTATTAAATCACGCAGGATTCACTATTACATTTACTGAAGTAAAAGTACAAAGTAAAAGTAATTTACTAAAGTAAAAGTAAAAGTAAAAACATTTTACATTTACATTTACTAAGGTAAAAGTAAAAGAATTTTACTTAAAGTAAAAACTGATTTACTGGGGGACAACAATGATGTTGTTGTTGACTTCTTTCTGCTTTTATCGAAAGCTGATGATGATTGGGGCCATCTTTGTTGATCGACCGGTTCGCTCTCTGCTAGGTCTTTGGAGGATACTGTTGATCATCTTCTCAGATGAATCACCATCCCTATACTATTCAGCCCAAAAAATTTTATCCAAGATTTTCCCTTTCACCCCGAAAAATTAAGTTTATAAAGAAAGGAGAAAAAAATTTCACCGAACAATTGGTCAACATCTTCAAAATTTCATAAATTTTGTAAAACAATTTGTTTAAAAACAAATCAGACTGCGTCTAACACAAAGGATCACTCAATTGGCCTTGATCTACCCGTGAACTCAATCTAAACAGTCTACTTCGTTTTAACTAAGTAATTAAAATTTTGTTCTTTTGGCATTCCGCTTAACTCTAACCCTCTTACCTTATGTGAACACATACCTTTAGATCTAAGGTATCCCTTTGCCTAAACTGCTCCCACGCTGGAGACTTACAATGGCATAACGGGACTTATGGCGATCTCAGGTGTTTTACAGTAAGCTAGGTGATTTAAGGATGGAGCAAAAGAAGCAAAGGTTTGAATAAACATTTAGAAGCTAGGCTAACTGTTTTGGACCGAGAACCACCAACAGAACCAAGAACCAACCGTGTGGCTTTGATACCATTTGACAGCGGAATAAGTTTCTTAACGAAATTTAAACAGAAAGAAGAAACTTAAAGAAGATGACCGGTGAATAGGTAAAGTAATCTCTTTCTTTTATTTATAAACAGTTGAGAAAGGGATTATGTATAACCTAGATAAACTGTAAATGGAAGAGAGAAGTATAAAGAACTTCTTCTTCATCTTACTAGAAGAAGGAAGCAACAAGCTTCTTCTTCGTATCCTAGAGAGAAGGCAAAGAGAGGACCTCAGGTGAGGTTTTCTTACAAAAGAAAAGCCTGAGTAACTCTAAACACTTCGAGTTACTTAAATAGAAAACTGAAAAGTAAATTACTATTGAATCATACAGGAATTTTCTTTAAAAAAGAAAATAACATTTAAATTTCTTATTAAACCAAAAGAAAGAGATTTAAAATTTATTCAAGAAGAACTTATTTCTAAATCACTAAATTTATTAAATTGTAAATCCACTCATTTGAATTTCTTAAAAGAAGAAATTAAGTACAAACGAGTTGAAGAACAATTACAGAATAAAGAAGTTCAGGAAAAAATTGAAGAGTTAAAAACATATTTAAAAGAAAACCTTTGTTCAAATTCTCCTAATGCCTTTAGGCATCGGAAGAAGCATACTGTCAGGCTCCCTTACGCTAAGGAATTTAAAGAACATTTAATTCCTACTAAGCCTAGGCCTATTCAGATGAATCACGAACAAATGGAGTTATGTAAGAAGGAGATTAATGATCTTCTTAATAAAGGTTTAATTAAACCTAGTAAATCCCCTTGGTCTTGTCCTGCTTTTTATGTTAACAATGAAGCAGAAAAAGAGAGAGGAGTACCTCGTCTAGTCATTAATTACAAGCCATTGAATAAGGTTCTCGAGTGGATTAGGTATCCCCTTCCCAACAAAGACGACCTTATCAATAGATTAAGTAATGCCACATTATTCAGTAAATTTGACCTTAAGTCCGGCTTCTGGCAAATTGCCATTCATCTAGATGATAGGTACAAAACAGCATTCACCACTCCGTTTGGTCACTACGAATGGAATGTCCAGGCATTTGGCCTGAAAAATACTCCCAGTGAATTTCAAAATATTCTCAATGACATATTAAACCCTTTCAGTCATTTTATTATTGTCTATATCGACGATATTCTTATTTTTTCTATGACCATTGATGAACACATTAAACACTTGAAATCATTCTTTAAGACAGTTAAAGATAATGGTCTAGTTATTTCTCCTTCTAAATGCAGCCTGTTTCAGGTCAAAATAAGGTTTCTTGGTCTTAATATCTTCAGAGGACAAGTTCAGCCCATTGAACGAGCTATTCAATTAGCTGACAAGTTTCCCGATAAGATAACCAATAAAACCCAACTGCAGAGATTTCTTGGCTCGCTTAATTATATTGGCAAGTTTTACAAGAATCTCAGGAAAATCTACAAACCTCTTTTCCAGCGTTTGCAAGACAATCCTCCTCCTTGGACTGACATTCATACCTCCGTCGTCCAACAAGTTAAAAAATATGTCAAGGCATTACCCTGTCTTGGTATTTCCAATGAGTCAGCGTATAAAATTGTTGAAACTGACGCCTCAGATATTGGATTCGGAGGCATTCTTAAACAGAAGTTAACACCAGAATCCCCAGAACAAATTATTCATTTTCATTCCGGTGCATGGAATATTACACAGTTAAATTAAAGTACTATTAAAAAAGAAATACTTTCGTTAGTATTATGTACTAATAAGTTTCAAAGTGATTTATTAAATCAAAAGTTTTTAGTTCGCATTGATTGCAAGTCAGCAAAATACATATTAGAAAAAGATGTTGAAAATCTAGCCTCTAAGCATTCCTTCGCTAGATGGCAAGCTTTATTATGCATTTTTGATTTTGATATTGAATATATTAAAGGTAGTAACAATTCAATTCCTGATTTTCTCACTCGGGAATTTATCAATACAGGTACTATTCAGTCATGAGCATTAGAGGATCATCTTCCTCGAGGGTTAAGGGTCGCCATCGCCCAAGTAATCAACCCAGAGGAACTTTGATTCCTCACCCAGTCACCCCGGTTTATCAGTCAAACAAATTCACAGTCCTTGGAACACTTCCTAAGCTATATAGTTCAGCTTTAACTAGTAAGCCTGAACCAATTGACCCTTTTAGTAATCCAACCAAGGCTTCATCTTCAGCTCCAAGTCATCCTCCTTCTAAGCATATGCTTAAGTGGGAAAATTACCTTTTCCATATTGAACCCTACATGAAACCAAAAGATGACCCCATTAAGCTTCATTGCCAGCTTTTTCCCTCGGATGGCATTTCCATTTCTAGCTCCTTATAAATCTCTTGTATTTTATAAGGATATTCTTCTGGAAACAGAGTCAGTAAACATTAAACCAATTTACGCCAACAATGATAAGACTAAAGTTCTTTATCATTCTTTATACATTAAACAGTTTGTTCAAATGTCTGATTGGGGAAAAACACCCTCCAATCTTATGAATCTCTCTAGTCAAGATAATTCTTTCTGTTATTATGATTATATTAAAGCTTGGTACAAGGTTCTCCTTCACCAAAATGAATAACATAGTCGTTCATGGTTCATTCAATTTGACCATAAATTCAAGAGCCCAATCCCCTATTGGTTTGTTCTTTGGTGGTATAGTTTAGGTTCTACTTATGACCTTATTCCCGACCTCCTTAAATTTCAACTAAATCATTTTAGCAATCACAGTAAAACAGATCCAAAGAATGACGGAGTTCCCCTCACTCTTTTATTTGTTAGTAAATATAAGATCCCTTGGATTCTTAAATGCCAGTACGGAATTCCACCTCCCTCTACTCTAGTCAATGGTATTCAGTCAGATCCACTCCCTCGAGTGTCTCGCCTCTTTTATGTTAAGTGGTGGGATAAATTCGACATTAACAGAATAGTTGGTCAGGTTCAGCAGGAATTTCCTGTTGCTCCAGTTTCCTCTCTTCCAGTAACAGCCATTCCTCAGGCTAGTAAAGAAAAGGAGTCAAAGTCCAAGTCAAAAGAGTCTAAAGTCAGTCCCACTGGTTCAGCATGTTCTAGTAAAATTTCTGATTTTAAGAATTGTTCCAGTAAAGAATTAATAAGAATTGCCCAAGCACTCAACAAAAGGATTGATGAAGCCATACATGAAGAAGCCTCAGTATGTTCTTTATCCTCTAGTCATGGTTCTCCCAGTAACCTCAATGATGATGATGACCCATACGACACCATCAACCTACGGGGCCTTTCGGGATCCATTCGCTTTAATGTCCACATAAGAATCCAAAAGACTTTCAGTGACCATTATTCAGATGAATTTGTTTTTCCACCAAAAGCAAACCCAAATCACATCGTCTCGCTTGCCCCCTCGCACCTTTTAAAGTCAAAAGATGCTCTTTCTTTTCTACCAAAAGCATCTGCTGAGTCAAAAGTTGTCAGCCTCTTTGTCAAAAGTTGCCAAAAGCATCCATGAATAGTAAAAAAGTCAGCACTGTAGCACTGTTCATCAATAGTAAAAGTTATCTGTAATCATTTACTTTTACTTTTGCTTTTACTTCTGTTTTTACTTAAGTAAGATGTTTTTACCTAAGTAATATGTTTCTTACTTTACCCCAATTATTGTAATAGTTCTCTTTCATTGGTTTATAAAAGGAAACCGAACTCATTTAGGAAGGCAGACTTCGAAACTTTGAAAGACTCTGAGCTCTCTCTCTCAGACAAATCTTTAGTTTCTACCTCTGATTAGCCTACTTAACCTCTCTTCTCTACTTCTTCAGTTAAATGTTTTAATTTGTAAGTAAGTCTCTAAATTTAAATTTTGTTTGTACATAGCTCAAGTAATCAATAAAAGTATTTTTATTTTAGTAATTGACTGTTATGTTCTGCATGCGCTACTCTTGTTCTTCTTAATTTCTTATTTATCTGCTTCCGCCCCCAAATCTTACCGCTTTTATATATTTACATTTCTGATCCCCCATAGAGATACTTCGTGGTGGTTGATCATGTCTCCATATATATATTTACCGCTTTTATATATTTACATTTTTGATCCCCCATGGAGGTGCTTCATGGTGGTTGATCATATATATATATATATATATATATATATATATATATATATATATATATTTACAACTTTTTATATATATAAGCGCCATCGCTTTTTCATATAAACTGCGGCACCATGTGAGCTTAGGAATCATGCGATCACAGATTCAGTCTACTAAGTCTAGATTCGGTTCCCGTGATGGATATTTTCAGTTGTTAGCATCTTTTAAATTATTCATGGTGTTTTAATTTCCTTAGATGGCTATCATGCCCATGAGGAGTTCAGCATCGCTATATATTATCATCTCGAAGATGCTTCGCATCTCAAAAATAAAAGCAAACAAGCCAAACATTTAATAATCAAATGGAAGTATCAAAGGCCTCAATTACTATTGACCACAGGGTTTGAAAAACCTCTTTTATAAAACATCATTGCTATATCTTGTTTAAAACTAAATTTTTGTATAAATTAAAACCCTGTGTATATAGGTGCGAACGAGGCATAGCACTTGTGACGCCCCCAAATCCAGGTCCCTTTGAACCTCAGATTCGGTCCGCCACGATACTACTATCATCAAACTATTTATATCTTTTATTCATAACTTAAATGAATATAACTTTGCTTATTACAATTTAGAATATGAATTCTTTCCATTTCCAGGATCTATGTATAATAACCCCAAACTATTATAAGTTTCAAATATTGGTCATTTAATATTCCTGTTTTACATCACATTCGATGTTATACAAATATGTGGAATAATTTAAACTTTTTCACTCTCCTTTGAAAAATAAATCTTTTATTGATATCTTGACTCGAATCAATTACAAATCCCTGAATCACATTATTCTATGATTCACTTTATTCAATTTCCATATAAATCTTAACATCTCGATTCAAATTTCTCTATGTAGCACATAGTACAACTTAACAGGTATTACACCTTATAAACTACTATAATGTACATCTACTAGAACCTAAACATGGTTCGAGAGCATCTAGTTAAATACTAAATCAATCTCCTTCGATACTATTGGACTTTATCAATCAATTAGCACGTAACCTTTACCGTGTATCCTTAACCTGCAAAAGTGGTTATTTGCAAGGGTGAGCTCGACAGCCCAGCAATTCTAACAGTTTTCATGTAGCACATAGCATATAATAGCATATTCAGTTCATGTATTTATAATCAATTAATATTTACTACGCATGTTACTTCTCATATAACAGGCATAGAGGTTTATTTCACAAGCATATCATCAAAGATCAACTTTCACATTTCATACATATCTCATATGCATTTCATATATATACATCAACATTTGTATAGCCTAATATAGATCAACTAACAGTTATCAAATTCATATATCAAATAGGAACTGAAAGACTTGCCTGATTCGTAGTTTATGAACTACGACTTAACTGCTTAAAGCTTATCTAAGTGTATTCCTACATAGTTATATAATCATGGATTTACATCCATTATTCACATAATTCATACATTCTCAATGTAATACTATTGTTACATTGTTCTTTAACTAGGTTCGTAAAACCTACACTTCACTTTCTCATCATACGCTTAGATTAGCTAGGTATGTCAAGGTATACCTTAACCACTCGTATATGACATCAACATTCATATATAGCTGCCACACATTTGACTCACTAGGTGTTCGACACATTTAAAACTCATAGGTAAGTTCAAACGTATGCATAAACGTCTAACTTAGTTGTAACTTCATACCACATCACCTATCCTATATTCTCTTAGCATACATCAGATGGTAAAACATCACAATTTCAAACAACGTGTCATTGCATTATATCTTGAAAACATTCCTTTGGACTTTAACATTTTGAAAGTCTTAAATAACATTCCTCTTTATCACATAACATGCTTCTTAACACATTACATACCATACTGATCATACATAGTAATTATACAAGCATGGTTCAAACATCAGATCCAAAACAGAACCTATTCAAAATTGTAGGATGGGCTAGGCATACTGTCTGTGCTTAGGGATTCATTACATTTGCCTTTGTCCCCGGCCGCATTCAAGACTAAGCTTTGCACTTCCTGTTTCCAGTCCATACTTTAAACACTTAGACACTTATACTTAACATGCATACACGCTAGAGGTCTTTACATACTTGTATGACCATTTCAAGTTCAACCTTATATGTTAGGGACTTTAGTTTAGGATTTCCACGGATCAAAACCAAATAGGGTTATGAAATCAGTAGGTGTACTAATTAGCCTTATTTTCTCAAAAAGAGGTCACATAATCTTTACTACACATGCTCGTACATATCCACATCTTTTATTCATAGTTATCATCGTTTCACACTTTAAAACATACTTTAACCTCATGCTTGGTTTACTTCCATTATGTTTAACATATAAGACCTATGGTTACTGACATAATGAAACATAACATGGCATCTCAAGCCTTTAAAAACTAAATACTTATATGTAATACAATTTAAGTTTGAAAACATGTTCGAGGTTGCCTTTGAAATCATTTTTCATGAATGATGCGACATAACACATATAAATCATATCTAGGGATATTCTAGACATATCATGACATATAAATCCTTTAGAATATAGATATCCATGTGATGTAACTAGATTCTAAAAATATGTTCAAGTTTACTTTTGAAACCATTGCAGACTTGAACAATGCCATTCAACACATACAACATAACTTCAAAGCTCTAAACATACGTAGTCAAGTCATGTTATCATGCTCGCAAGGTCAGAGTTTAAATCATGTAGAAGTCATGCATGTTAGTTCACTATGCTAAGCTTTTCTTGAAAAAAACTTCTCTAACACAAAGCCTAATAAGGTGGTCATGCTCAAGGAACTATGAATCATATATCATGTTCATTTATGTGTGAAATCAGGCATGTATATAGACCACTAAGCTCAAAATTTGCAGAACATGAACTTTAACAAAGTTTGTTTTCAAAACTAAAAGTCCTTGTTAAAGATCTTCTACCAAATCATGCTAATCATAGTAAGACATGCTCACATTAGGTTATTATACTTATATATACATGTTACACATGTTTACATGTTGTCTTAAGCCATAATAATTGATCACACTTAGCCAATTCTTAAAACAACAAGCTCAACTAAACTCAGAGAATCAGATACAATTTGCCTTTGCGCTTTAGTTCAATTATGGCGAATCGCTACCAGATCCGTTCAGAGCGTAAATGTAATCGATTGATTGAAAACTAACCCAACCATAGAAATTACTCACGAATTTGATTCTAAAGACTCATATATCAATTGCAACATGCTTATATGATCATATAACATTTATATGGACATTACCCAACCTCATTAACATACAATTCCACACAATCAAGAATTTGAATTTCAAGAACTCAAGAACTCTATTTTGACAGAGAATGAAATTAGAAAGCAATGAATGGGATTATACCTCTGCAATTATGAATTAGCTTGCTCGTAAAGAACTCCCAAGCTCTTAGAACACTTGTATGCTCTCAATCTTACACTAAGCAATTTATCAGACAATTTCCAAGCATATCAATTGATGAACATGGTTGCTATTTATAGAAGAAGTTTGGACTGGACAATGACTTAGCACTGAGGTTGAATTCATGGTGCAATGCAATGAAACAATGGTTCAAGATGGGTGGTTCAACCACTCCATACCAACCACCAAGCTAGCCATGATCATCAAGGATTTAGCCTTTTGAAAACATACGTATTATAGCTTGTAGTCACTATTCATGTCCTTGTGTCACTCATTTTGGGACAAAAGAAACTCTTAGCAACACTTAGCCTACACACTTGTACACATTTTTACTCTTACGCTATATCAACCATATATTACAACCTAATGTCACCATATGACTAAACATTTCAAGTTAGTAGGTGCTACGTAATATACATATAATCCATGTACATTAAATACACGCATTAAAACAACGCAGTTAGGCATTATTCTCCGAGTAGTTCCATAATTATTTCTACTACTCACATAATCACATTATACCTTATTTAATATTAATGTTTATTTAAACATTTAATTCCTTTCTTAGTTTCTAGAATACACAGATATTTAATTATTTTTGTATTACCACCACATATGATTTCACTGTACCAGTTGGTACCTTATATCATTAGTCTCAATTAAATGTCACACCTCACGTATTCTTAAGCAGTAGGTATTATATGTGACTACTACCCACATTTTCCATATTACCCATAATAATACTATTTAATGATAATGTCCACATTAATATTCTAATTGGGCTAAATATCATTTAGTTGGGTACTTTCAACCCACACAATAATTAATTAATATTAATCATTTCTTTTCAATAATTATTATGCATTCCTCTAATTAATAGAATATAATATTCCATAATATCACTTAACCAGCCACTAATTAATCCTGGTTAATTAATTAACCCTTATTCAAATCCATTCATGGACAACTTAACCCTCATTTAGGATTTTATTATCTTTATGAGCCCTTAATACCCATTACTTGAATTTTAATTTTCCAAAAACTGATATTACAGACAAGCACAGTTGCGTTGGTCATAAGTTTGGTAATAGCGCATACCGCGCCATACCAAATTCTCGAGTGCACAAGTTCGCAGATTAGCGAATCGAAACCTTACGCTTCTAAATACTTTACACCTCCTCCTTAAGCGTTAACTCATCTAATCATAAATCCCCTCTTTGGTTTCACACCATCGGTTACTATTTTCCTTAATAATTTAAGAATCACACTTCGAGTTTTAAAACTCTATCTCCCTTATTAGTTTAACCAACTATACATCTCCTGTACAGTTTCTCACCACTGATAACACAATACTCGAATATAACACATACATGCATACCTTTAATCCTCACTTCTCGCCGTGTATCAATTCACTCAATAATTCTCTAACCACATTAAAGGTATATCGATTTTCTTCTCTCGTCAACAACGTACATATATAAAAGTCCAAACCTAACACACCTCAAGTCTTTAATAGTATTCAATATAGTACACTGAGTGGTTTCCCACAAACAACCAACAAATCAGTTTCCATCTCGTCTACACTGTTTTCACAGTGAGTTAGATCGGTTACCAATTTGTATATACCTCCGCTCTCTGAAGGAATCGTTTAGCCTAGCTCCTATAAGTCAACCATTAAAGAGTAAGATTGCACTACCTTAGACTTGATATTCACTCGTACATATACTCAAGAAATTGGTGATTATCAAAGATATTTTAATGTCACCAACTTACTACTATAAAATAATTCTATAAATTATTTAATGTCGATAGATAAATCTTATCCATCTTCATATAACTTTATCTCTATAATTTCTAACAAATATATAATAATGGTATATATTTATTAAACACAACATTACTTATTACATAGCTCATATTACCCTATGTAACACAATACCACATACCTGGTAACACGTTATATATTTTTATTTGAACCCTTCACAAGCCTTAAGAATTTTATTCACTAAATTCTTATTTTAATATTTTTTAAAAATTCAGGTTCTTACAGCACTAATTCCAAATAATTTCACATTGATCCACACACACACATCCATATAACGGTTTCTTGAAAAGTGGCGGTCACCGTGGCAACATGGATATCAGGGGGTGCCTAACACCTTCCCTCCACATAATCAAGCCCCCGAACGCAAATGAATCTCAGTTTTACAAACCCGTCTAGCAGTGCCACATCACTGGGTCAATGTGCAAACCTTTTCTCGATTGTGTTGGTGCAACCAGTTAAAAACACCAATTGACGACTCTTACAATCAAATCGTCGACATTATAGATGTCGGACCTTTTTCACTTATTTTTTCAAACAAATCTCACATAACATGAGAACACCAAAGAACAAGAAACAAAAAGGGACAAATAAAAATCCTGATGTCGACAGGTGGCGACTCTTCTGGGGACACCAGTAAGAGGGCTTAAGCTGCTATTACAAGCTTTTCAAAACTGTTATATGCTTGTGTGTGAATGTTGCATTTACATTTATGATGAATGTGTACTAATGCATTTTACTTATTGCACTACAATATATCTATCTATGATATTAGTGCTTCACACATGTCATCATTTCCATACGGTGAGACGCGATGTATGTAAATGTATGTTGTGTGGTTCCTCCACCAGGAGGCTATCCTGTCGGTGTTTGATTACTGGACTCGTAAGAAGACTAATTCCAATGAGGCTCGGGAAAGGCACCACCCAGATTCGCTCCAGTTGAAACACCGGATTAACTTCCCGTCAAGTAAATTGTGATGATCTGGGAACCTTCATGCCAAAAAGCCGCAAGAGTAACCTAAGATAGGTCAGCCTCTGATAAACCAAACGCGGAGGAAAGTCTCTTCATGCTTTCCATTTTTAATTACTTGTAAAGAAAATTACTTGTAATATCATTCCATGTTAATCTCTATATAATGGAAAATATAAAGAATATGTATACATGCATATTAAGGCTTGACACCCGTTTTGCAGGATAATATTCCTAAAATGGACACATTATGATAGCATGTAAACATTTATACATTCCGTAAGACTAAACTACATAAGTTTTTGTAGGGAAATAATTGGGCTCATTACAGCTTCAAAATCTAAAAAGGCCATGAGCCTTCTGATTGATTATGTCTTCATCGACCCATTTGATCCTACTCCTGTCTCTCGCAAGGAGTTCGAAAGATTAAACTATCAAATTACAGAGTTTGTTGTTATGCTCAAAGAACTACACCAATCTACTCAAGGTCCACAAATACCCATCCACATAGAATCCTCTGCACATGGAGGAACCCAGGGCCAAACAATGCCTACTCAATCAGAGTCATTTATACCAGGAGGAATTCATAGGATTCCGTACCAAAACAATTTGGTTTGGGAAATTTCTTTCAATGAACACTTAGAGTTTTCATAAACATTAGTCTAGCTAAATCGAATAGCATAGACTCGTATCAATAATTCAATTCAATCGAATTATTTAGGTGTGGCCAAATCCCGTTGGCAAATTAAAATTTTTGAAAATATTTTTGAGAATGACATCATGATGTCGTACTATATTAACAGTCCGTTTGAGGATGTCGTCATCGTATGACTTTGTCATAACGCATCATACAATAGTGGAATAACGATTTTAGATCAAATTCACACTAAGTATTCATGTATTTACAACTTCATCACCTTTTTATCATCTCTGCAATAGGTTACATGGTACATAAGTGATAAATAAAATAAATTTTGATATTTCAAATCATCTTTGTCTAGCTGAAACAAGTAGCATAGACTATACTTTAAACCGTTTCAAAAATGATTACGAGTCTACATTTTTTTTTAAAAGCATATAGTGCGTATTTAGCTTGATGTCAAAATTTTGAAGTCTAGCATAGCTAGGAGTTTTCGAAAACTTATGTCTCCACTAATAATCATTTGCTTAACAATTTATCTATTCCTATAATCCTCAATTCTCCATTCACACATAACTATACCTAGTTCGTCAAACAACACTTATGAGTTCATAAACTTGCCACAATCATATGAGTTTAAGAACTTACCCTAGTCAGACCTTTGGCGTCCATTCGCTGAGGGGTTCATAAATATTTCATATAACTATGAGTCAAGAATGTCACATAAGTATGAGTTTTAAGAACTCGTACTTAACCTTATATTCTCTACCTATAACCTATCTATTTGTTATACACACGAGAAAGGAATCACCCTCTTAACATGCATATAGCAAATAGCGTGACACAAATATTTCAATGATTATCAGTGTCAGAAACTAAGTGGTTTTTACACCAAGTACAATTCCCCGCCCACACAAGGAATCATACAAATCAGTTGCTGACATGAGTCCTCAATTGAAACCCCCACCTAATCTTAAGTCCTTTCTAATTACGAATTTTATTTAATCCATATTCATAATCCTTTCCTGAATCTGTACCAATTCATAGTACAACTGACACACGGCAATCTTGCTGTAAACTTTTCAATCATTAGATTGATTGTTCTTCCTGTTATCACCTTATCAGATCACGGGGTGATCTCATCGTATATATTACGATTCATTTCTATATCTTGATCGTTTTGTTTTACGATCTCCTATCACTGCACTTTCAGTATTTTAGACTCGATCTATTCACCACTACTGTTCAACTTTATTATCAGAGTTAGGGAACTCTGTATCTTTATAACTCGCCAAGATTCGTCTTTGAATCATACCGACCAACTAACTCTATGTGAGTTAGATCTTATCCTAATTGTGACGCCCCCAAAATAGGTATACATCACCCATCTTGGGTTGCCAAATACATGGTACAGAATACAAATACAAACTTAATTATACAACATGAGCTGAGAGTTTTTACACGAATATTGTCATCTAGACAATATCCAAACTCAAATAGAGTCCTCATTATATTTATTGGCACAATATTTTATAGAATAGTGAGGACTACTATAACACCATCTCGGGCCATCACTCCATTCCCCGACTAGTTTCGGCTACGTTCTCATTTCCTGAAGAGAACAATGGAAGTAAAAGGGTGAGCTCAACTAGCCTAGTAAGAAATATTATAACTAAGATAATGCAGAATAAGTTATCATTAGCCTTCAACAATGTTAAAATGATAGAATATAATAGACAACAAGTTTACCTGCAGCGGAACAAGCAATCCATTAGAAGAGTCAAGTAGAGCATGATATCTATTATCTTCTATGATTTAAAAAGTTTATCATTAAATTTATTGTTGGGACTCGGCTTAATAAATAGATCACATCATCGAATTATCCCCGCACTACGGGCCAAGGATATTCATTAGTATCATGTCCACAAATTATTCTTGCACTACAGGCCAAGAATTATTCGTGTAATCATCAATGGTCATGACTATACCGAATTATCCCTGGTCATAATCATACCAATCAATAGTCCATCTATGCATGTAAGCCAAAGATGACTTTCATCATAATATAAGCATGAGGATGATGACAATGATATAAGAATTCAATAAAACAAGTTCAAGGATAAATTTTTTAAGATTTATAATTTAATTTATCCAGAAATCAATAACGTCCAAATTTTCAACATGATACTGCTTTGTGGAGTAAAATTCAAAAATAATATCCATGTATCAAAAATAATTTGGACAGAAAAGAAATAAATTTTTTGATGAATAGTACCCCGTGAAAAGTACCCTGTGAATAGTACTTCGGGAATAGTACCCCATGAATAGTAATCTGATATGAAAAGTGCCCTGAATACCCGAGTGAATAATATTATAGTGAATAGTAAAATTGGGTGAATAGTAACCTATGAATAGTAACTCATGAATAGTTCCATGGCATAAAAAATGCCCCGAATACCCGAGTGAATAATATTTTAGTGAAAAGTAAAACCGGGTGAATAGTAACCCATGAATAGTAGTTCGGGTGAAATTATTGATATTTAATAAGAAAATTCATATCAATATTCCAATAAAACGATACTGGATGAAGCGCAAAACTTACGGATATTCCACTAATTTCAAGGATTATAGAAGCAATACTTACCATAGTAAGTTTATATTTAAGAATATGAAAAGAATTAACATAAGAAGACTGTAAATGGATTTTCACCTATCATATGGTACGTAATCAGTGTAGACAGGTTATTCCGACATACTAAAGGATGAATACGAAAAATAGTATTCCTTATGAATACGAAAGAAATAATACCCCTTACAAACACAACAAATAATATCCCTTACCTTAGTAGAAAGCTGAATACTACAAAAGTGAAGTAGCAAAATACTCTTCTTCTTGCTCTCTATAGTTTCTCTCTCTATAGTGTCTCTTGTGAATCTCAGTGAATTGGTGAGAATGAAAGAAGAATTAAGCTTCTATTTATAGGAGAATGGACTAAATAGTAACTAATTCACGAACGGTCCAGATTGATTCACTATTAGAACGGACGGTTCATATTGATTACTATTAAAACCATAACCGACGGTCCAGATTAATTTACTTTTAAAACCATCACCGACGGTCCAGATTGATTTACTATTAAAACCACCACCGACGGTCCAGATTGATTAACTATTAAAACTACCCTCAATGGTCCGAATTGGTTTACTATTAAAACCACCATCAATGGTCCAGATTGGTTTAACTTATTATTACACTTTAGTACCCCTAAAGTTTTCCAAGTTTGCATTATTCCCCTCTAACTTTTGTAATTCACTTATCTTCAATAAACACATTTTTAATACTTCAACAATTATTCATCATTAATATTATAACTCACAATATTTAACAACCAGATCGTTCCTGTGAAAGAGGGGCTTTCCGATAAGGATTTCTCCTTATTGGCGCATGCAATTAGGTGACCAAACCTCTCCTTGATGAACTTCTAGACATTGTCGATATTGTAAATAATAATATGAATAACTTTGATGTCTCAATTATTGATTTAACAATATAAAATATTATGCAGATGATAATGTGACAATAATTAAATCAAATAATGTTAGATACTATGAAAAATTACTGTAGCAATAATTGAGTATAACTGAGTGACTTCTCACGTAAGCATCAATAATCAATACCATGTGCTACTATGCAACCACGCGTATTACTGTACTTTTACCACCGGGTAGTTCAATAGTTTAACAGTAAAACTTTCGCCGTTATTTTTATAAAAAGATATTTCAGTCGTTTTCTGACAATACTTCCATTGTGGGGTCCACCAATGATTGTGCCATCATACGAATATTCCCTGTTAAAATGAATATTCTCCGACCAATCGAATATTCACTGACACAACGAATATTTTATATCAACTTGCTTACTTTGCAAAATTTTCCAAATATTACCCACAACTATAACATTATATCATATCTGCACCATAATATTTAAAAATATATTTCGAGAAAAATTATTCTTTATTCAAAAAAATTTGGGGTCTTACACTAATCACTGCAATTATTGGACTCAGGTATTCCTACCTAAGCTTCATAACCAACAGCTTTGATACCAACTGTGATAGCCCCAAATCTGGGTCCCAATCACCACGTATCTGGTACAATCATTCTATAACTATTGCGAAAGATATAAACATAATTTGTTTATACAATAAACTTTACACACTATTCCCCAAGGTCGAGTAATCTTAACTTATACACAATTCATTATCCTATCTGACATACAAAGATATTATCATACATTACTATTACAAATCTAACTGCACACATTAACTTAAAGTTGGAACTGTCTTTAACCTTCCTTGTATCCGACGCATTCACCTTTATCTGCAATGTTTTATTATGATATAGCAAGGGTGAGCATGAAAGTTGCCCAACAAGTTTAAATTTATGTAAGGATATATCATAATTGAAGGAGTTTGAATAATAAGTTGGCTATAATTCATCAATATAATTGAGAACTAGCACGAACAAACTTTTGACTGAACAAGTATTAAACATGAACAAATTTATCTGGACCAAATGGTAATGAAGGTGATCAGCCTTTCATACCTGACTTATACATGCAATATGTACAGAGTACAATTCTACATGGAAATCAACAATGATTAACCATAAGCATATCTGAATGAAACAACTCCTTGTAGAGTTAAGAAAAACTTGCCTGAACCTTTGATTACTGTTACGCATTCTATATAGCCTTATCCGATGACTTAATATTAGTAATATAGATCTCCAATATTAGAATAATATCATCACAGTATAATACTATTATATATATATATAGAATAACCTAAACACATAACACATAACTCTATCAGTCTTTTACACACATAAGACTCGGTATCAAGTTAAACTATTTCAGTCTAAGTTGAAACCGACACAATTCTATCATCCCGACGGTCTAGTCGGATAAAACTCGAGTTTAAGTTCAATTAAACTCTGCCTTAACTCTTAACAATTATCTTAGTTAATCATATTATCAGTCAAAATATTTTTCATAAGCTCGTAATAATTTTCAGATAATTATTACCATTTAAAATGATTTTCCAATCATTAATATCGTATTTATCTAATTAAAATACCACAATATTCTAATATCATTAATATTTATTTAATATTAAATATTAATGAAAATCATAACATAATATTATAATATATTTTGATATTACAAAGTATTTTAATACCTTAAAATCATATTTTTATGATTTTTAAACACTTAAATCCATTATCCGATAATTGATATTAATATTAAAATATTAATATTTTCATGACAAAATATCAAAAGTTATATTTTATAGCTTAAAATATTTTTCTAATACTTAAATCATTTTTATATGATTTTTAAAGCATTATTTCTAATTTTCCATAATTTATTTAATATATTTATTAAATAAACTAATTACCATTAATATTAATTTATTAATGAATTTCATCACAAAATATCAAAATTTATTGGAAATGACTTAAAATATTTTCTAATATCATAATATAATTTTTCATGATTTTGCATAATATTAAATCCTTTTCTCTAATTTATTTAATACATTAATTAAATAAATTAAATACCTTTTAATATTTAAATAATTATAAATATTAAAGAAAAATATTCAATTGGCCAAAAAATATTTTTCATAATTTAAAATAATTTTTAAAACTATTTTTAATAATTTTTATAATTTATTTCTATTTTTTTAATAATTTTCAGAAAAATTAGAAATTAAAAATAATAAAACCGTCGCTGAAGACCTTTAGCGACACTAAGCGTCGTTGTTGGTGTTTTTGAGCCTCAAGAACACTGACAGTCAGTGTTCAAGTGTCTTGGTTTGACCGGATTTATTTCACAATCTAAAATGTTTCTGGGCAAGGTTTAACAATGAACGTGTAGTCAGTACACAACACTACAACTAACAACCAATATCTAAGTCATATATCAACATATCATAAAGATCTGGGCTTGTAAACATATTGTCAGACATTACCTGGGTTTCCCCAGAAACCCAGAACTTCGACTGGTCACTTTCTTGCTCGATTATCTAAGTGTTCTGATCACGGTTTATATGATCTAATGGCTCACATGTGTACTCCTTATGTCAAGGAAATTTACTAAATCAATAGATCAGTTTATCATCAATAGGATCAACATAAATCATACGGTCAAACTCTGTCAGAAACTTAGTTCATGCACTTTTCTGGAAATTCCAGAATTACAAAATCAGTGCAAGTGGCCTACTTTGACCACTTGCTACGATCTACCTATTGTTTATTTACACGATCTAAAGCCATTGAATCCACGAACATATAGCAGGCTACAAGTTGAATACAACACATCACTAAAACAACATCAGGACTGACAGATCAAAGCTTTAGAAAAACTTGTCAGACGCTGATCATGGCTTTTTGGGTTACCCAGATTTGGCCCGGTCATGCCCAGTCAACGGGTTTTGACCGTTAATAATGACCAATCTAGATATCCAATGACATAGATTCCACTTACAGATTAAAGACCACAGGACAAGCTACATATAACAACTTTAAAACATCAAAAACCACAAACGAACAAGAATCTGTGGCTCCTGACATTAGCTTGTCAGACCACAAATTTTGTTCTTGGACAGTTTTGAAAATCTTTACTTTTAAAGCATGTTGATGCTATGGATCCATGATGGATCAACATAGATCAACTAAAAACATTATACAACACCAGATTAAACACACAAACACAAAAATTTTCTTAGCAACTTGGATAAAAAATCAAATTAGGTTTATACCTTCTAGCTTCAAATCCTTGATCTTAATCTTCCTAACTGATCTTGGTTGATCAAGGGGCTGTTTATGTGACTGAGGAACTTGATAATTTTGGAGGTTGAGAGAGAATAAGAGTTGGTAAGATCTAGGTTGAAAAATGACCAAGTTTAGCGAACTTTCTCTCTCTAATTCTCTTATATATGATCATATAATGAAATGGATGATATAATGGACGAATTTTGCTGGATATTTTTAGCCCCAAGGTCAATATAGTTGGTTACCAACTCCAATATTTGCTAGATTTGCAAGCTAGCTTTTTAAAGAATGAAAAAGGGCATTTTAGTCATTTGTATTTATATTTTAATGGCATACTAGACAATGTCCTAACCCTTAGGGTTTAACCCTAAGGTTCTAACCCTTAGGTTTTACAACATTAATTTCTAAAATTTCCAATTAGGGTTTTAATTAGAAAAATTAAAATTTTTAAATTATAATTAGGGTTTCCTAATCACAGAAACGTTTAATAAACACATTTAGCTTATCAATTAGGATTAGGGTTTCCTAATTAGGGTTTAGGAATCCCGGATATGAAATTAGGGTTTTCCCGGCTTTTGATTAGGGTTTCTAACTGCGCGTTAGGGTTTCTAATCCTGAGATTAGGGTTTCTAATCTCTTATTAGGGTTTAAAATTTGAAATTAGGGTTTGCTAATTAATTAAGCTTTACCCTAATTAATATTATAATTAATATTACTTAAGCATTATAATTATCCTTTAAATTCTCAGATTAGGGTTTTTAATTTCCAAATTACGATTTCGGATTCCCGAAACTGAAATTAGGGTTTCAGAACCGGCTTCTAAGGTTTCTTATCCATTGCTAGGGTTTTCTAACAGAATGTTGACGTTCTTAATAATATTAGGGTTTGACACTGATAAATTTTATCTGGTCAACCCTTGACCCTTAACCACATATTCTGAACACATAATTGACTATATACACAAAATATATTCACGTATACACTTAATCCTGAATAATTCACCACAAAAATTTTTAATTCACAAAATTCTTTCACATAATTTTGAAATCCTCAAAATTCCTTCCTAAAAATATCAAACGCATACACTTATTTTCTGTCTAGATTCTAATATTGAACCTTAAATCAATTAATTATGATTTTAAAAATTTTCTAAATTCTCGGGTTGTCACATTCACCCATTCTTCTAAGAATTTTGTCCCCGAAATTCACCTTGCACCTTACACCATTCATACACAGCATCACATGCTACCCAATACACTACTCACAAGAGTTAAAATTTTTCAAATCATGCTGAGGGGGTCATATAGACCATGAACACATAATTTTAATGGTATTCATACCGTAAAACAATACATTACTTGGTATGTTTACAATCACAAAGAAGGTAAACTACCGTTGCTAGTACTTTAGTTGATTAGCCTATCGTACTCTTACGTCATTCATAACTTATTAATCATGTCTAGCGAATATTTACGCTACTGGATTGGATTATTTAATCCAAACAACATAGTTCACCTCAATCTTTTCATAGGATTCCGCACCAAAACAATTCGGTTAGAGAAATTTCTTTCAATGAACACTTAGAGTTTTCATAAACATTAGTCTAGCTAAATCGAATATCATATACTCATATGAATAATTCAATTCAATCGAATTATTTAGGTGTAGCCAAACCCCATTGGCAAATTAAAATTTTTGAAAATATTTTTGAGAATGACGTCATGATGTCGTACTGTATTAAAAGTCCGTTTGAGGATGTCGTCATCGTATGACTTTATCATAACACATCATACAATAGTGGAATAACGATTTTAGATCAAATTCACACTAAGTATTCTGTATTTACAACTCCATCACCTTTTTATCATCTCTTTTGAGTTACGTGGTACATAAGTGATAAATAAAATAAATTTTGATATTTCAAATCATCTTCGTCTAGCTGAAACAAGTAGCATAGACTATACTTTAAACTGTTTCAAAAATGATTACGAGTCTATATTTTTTTTAAAAGCACATAGTGCTTATTTAGCTTGATGTCAAAATTTCAAAGTCTAGCATAGCTAGGAGTTTTGAAAAACTTATGTCTCCACTAACAATCATTTTCTTAATAATCTATATATTCCTATAATCCTTAATTCTCCATTCACACACAACTATACCCAGTTCGTCAAACCACACTTATGAGTTCATGAACTTGCCACAATCATATGAGTTTAAGAACTTACCCTAGTCAGACCTTTGGCGTCCATTCGCTGAGGGGTTCATAAACATTTCATATAACTATGAGTCAAGAATGTCACATAAGTATGAGTTTTAAGAACTCGTACTTAACCTTATATTCTCTACGTATAACCTATCTATTTGTTATACACACGAGAAAGGAATCACCCTCTTAACATACATATAGCAAATAACGCGACACAAACATTTCAATGATTATCAGTGCCAGAAACTAAGTGGTTTTTACACCAAGTACAATTCCCCGCCCACATAAGGAATCATACAAATCAGTTGCCGACATGAGTCCTCAATTGAAACCCCCACCTAATCTTAACTCCCTTCTCAATACGAATTTCATTTAATCCATATTCATAATCCTTTCTTGAATCTGTGCCAATTTATAGTACAACTGACACACAGCAATCTTGCTGTAAACTTTTCAATCATTAGATTGATTCTTCTTCCTGCTATCACCTTATCAGATCACGAGGTGATCTCATCGTATATATTACGATTCATTTCTATATCTCTATCATTTTGTTTTACGATCTCCTATCACTGAACTTTCAGTCTTTTAGACTCGATCTATTCACCACTACTGTTCAACTTTATTATCAGACTTAGGGAACTCTGTATCTTTATAACTCGCCGAGATTCGTCATTGAATCATACCGACCAACTAACTCTATGTGAGTTAGATCTTATCCTAATCACTGCAGTTATTGGACTCAGGTATTCCTACCTAAGCTTCATAACCAACAGCTTTGATACCAACTGTGACAGCCCCAAATCTGGGTCCCAATCACCACGTATCTGGTACAATCATTCTATAACTATTGCGGAAGATATAAACATAATTTGTTTATACAATAAACTTTACACACTATTCCCCAAGGTCGAGTAATCTTAACTTATACACAATTCATTATCCTATTTGACATACAAAGATATTATCATACAATACTATTACCAATCTAACTGCACACATTAACTTAAAGTTGGAACTATCTTTAACCTTTCCTTGTATCCGACGCATTCACCTTTATCTGCAATGTTTTATCATGATATAGCAAGGGTGAGCATGAAAGTTGCCCAACAACTTTAAATTTATATAAGGATATATCATGATTGAAAGAGTCTGAATAATAAGCTGGCTATAATTCATCAATATAATTGAGAACTAGCACGAACAAACTTTTGACTGAACAAGTATTAAACATGAACAAATTTATCTGGACTGAATGGTAATGAAGGTGATCAGCCTTTCATACCTGACTTATACATGCAATATGTACAGAGTACAATTCTACATGGCAATCAGCAATGATTAACCATAAGCATATCTGAATGAAACAACTCTTAGTAGAGTTAAGAAAAACTTGCCTGAACCGTTAATTACCGTTACGCATTCTATATCGCCTTATCCGAAGACCTAATATTAGTAATATAGATCTCCAATATTAGAATAATATCATCACAGTATAATACTATTATATATATACATAGAATAACCTAAACACATAACACACAACCCTATCAGTCTATTACACACATAAGACTCGGTATCAAGTCAAACTATTTCAGTCTGAGTTGAAACCGACACAATTCTATTATCCCGATGGTCTAGTCGGACAAAAATCAATGTAAGTTCAATTAAACTCTGCCTTAACTCTTAAAAATTATCTTAGCTAATCATATTATCAGTCAAAATATTTTTCATAAGCTCGTAATAATTTTTAGATAATTATTACCATTTAAAATGATTTTCCAATCATTAATATCGTATTATCTAATTAAAATACCACAATATTCTAATATCATTAATATTTATTTAATATTAAATATTAATGAAAATCATAACATAATATTATAATATATTTTGATATTACAAAGTATTTTAATACCTTAAAATCATATTTATATGATTTTTAAACACTTCAATCCATTATCCAGATAATTGATATTAATATTAAAATATTAATATTTTCATGACAAAATATCATAAAATATATTTTATAACTTCAAATATTTTTCTAATACTTAAATCATTTTTATATGATTTTTAAAGCATTATTTCTAATTTTCCATAATTTATTTAATATATTTATTAAATAAACTAATTACTATTAATATTAATTTATTAATGAATTTCATCATAAAATATCAAAATTTATTGGAAATAGCTTAAAATATTTTCTAATATCATAATATAATTTTTCATGATTTTCATAATATTAAATCATTTTCTCTAATTTATTTAATACACTAATTAAATAAATTAAATACCTTTAATATTTAAATAATTATAAATATTAAAGAAAAATATTCCAAATGGTCAAAAATTATTTTTCATAATTTAAAATAATTTTTAAAACCATTTTTAATAATTTTTATAATTTATTTCTATTTTTTTAATAATTTTCAGAAAAATCAGAAATTAAAAATAATAAAACCGTCGCTGAAGACCTTTAGCGACACTAAGTGTTGCTGTTGGTGTTCTTGAGCCTCAAGAACACTGACAGTCAGTGTTCAAGGGTCTTGGTTTGACCGAATTTAATTCACAATCTAAAATGTTTCTGGGCAAGGTTTAATAATGAAACATGTAGTCAGTACACAATACTACAACTAACAACCAATATCTAAGTCATATATCAACATATCATGAAGATCTGGGCTTGTAAACATATTGTCAGACATTACCTGGGTTTCCCTAGAAACCCAGAACTTCGACTGGTCACTTTCTTGCTCGATTATCTAAGTGTTCTGATCACGGTTTATATGATCTAATGGCTCACATGTGTACTCCTTATGTCAAGGAACATTACTAAATCAATAGATCAGTTTATCATCAACAGGATCAACATGAACTATACAGTCAAACTCTGTCAGAAACTTAGTTTATGCACTTTTTTGGAAATTCCAAAATTACAAAATCAATGCGAGTGGCCTACTTTGACCACTTGCTACGATCTACCTATTGTTTATTTACACGATCTAAAGCCATGGAATCCAAGAACATATAGCAGGCTACAAGCTGAATACAACACATCACTAAAACAACATCAGGACTGACAGATCAAAGCTTTAGAAAAACTTGTCAGACGCTGATCATGGCTTTCTGGGTTACCCAGATTTGGCCCGGTCATGCTCGGTCAACGGGTTTTGACCGTTAATAACTACCAATCTAGACATCCAATGACACTGATTCCACTTGCAGATTAAAGACCAAATGACAAGCTACATATAACAAATTTAAAACATCAAAAACCATAAACGAACAAGAATCTTTGGCTCCTGACATTAGCTTGTCAGACCACAAATTTTGTTCTTGGACAGTTTTGAAAATCTTTACTTTTAAAGCATGTTGATGCTATGGATCCATGATGGATCAACATAAATCAACTAAAAACGTCATACAATACCAGATTAAACACATAAACACAAAATTATTTTTAGCATATTGGATCAAAAATCAAATTAGGTTTATACTTTCTAGCTTCAAATCCTTGATCCTAATCTTCCTAACTGATCTTGGTTGATCAAGGGGTTGTATATGTGACTGAGGAACTTGATAATTTCGGAGGTTGAGAGAGAATAAGAGTTGGTAAGATCTAGGTTGAAAAATGACCAAGTTTAGTGAACATTCTCTCTCTAATTCTCTTATATATGATCATATAATGCAATGGATGATATAATGGACGAATTGTGCTGGATCTTTTTAGCCCCAAAGTCAATATAGTTGGTTACCAACTCCAATATTTGCTAGATTTGCAAGCTAGCTTATTAAAGAATGAAAAAGGGCATTTTAGTCATTTGTATTTGAATTTTAATGGCATACTAGACAATGTCCAAACCCTTAAGGTTTAACCCTTAGGGTTTAACCCTAAGGTTCTAACCCTTAAGTTTTATAACATTAATTTCTAAAATTTCCAATTGGGGTTTTAATTAGAAAAATTAAAATTTCTAAATTACAATTAGGGTTTCTTAATTAAATTAGGGTTTCCTACTCACAACAACGTTTAATAAACATATTAAGCTTATCAATTATAATTAGGGTTTAGGAATCCCGGATATGAAATTAGGGTTTTCTCGGCTTTCGATTAGGGTTTCTAACTACGCGTTAGGGTTTCTAATCCTAAGATAGGGTTTCTAATATCTTATTAGGGTTTAAAAATTTAAAATTAGGGTTTGCTAATTAATTAAGCTTTACCCTAATTAATATTACTTAAGCATTATAATTATCTTTTAAATTCCCAGATTAGGGTTTTTAATTTCCAAATTAGGATTTTGGATTTCTGAAACTGAAATTAGGGTTTCAGAACTGGCTTCTAGGGTTTCGTATCCATTTCTAGGGTTTTCTAACAGAACGTTGACGTTCTTAATAATATTAGGGTTTGATACTAATAAAATTTATCTGGTCAATCCTTGACCCTTAACCACATATTCTGAACACATAATTGACCATATTCATGTATACACTTAATCCTGAATAATTCACCACAAAAATTTTTAATTCACAAAATTCCTTCACAGAATTTTGAAATCCTCAAAATTCCTTCCTAAAAATATCAAACGCATACACTTATTTTATGTCTAGATTCTAATATTGAACCTTAAATCAATTAATTATGATTTTAAAATTTTTCTAAATTCTTGGGTTATCACATGGGTCTAAAAGCGAGGCAAGATTAAAGACTTTCTTTGCCTTGGAAGCGATCATGACATATATAGGCGGCAAGTATGTACGGCCAGATCCCGAGGGGTGCCGATAAAGGCATAGAAGATGTATCCCTTGTTGTATGCGAGGCAAGATAGTAGACCAACCTACGGTCCCCCATTTGGAAAAAGCGAGACAATCGCCATTTCAACAACAAAAGTGCATTTAACCAATTTGAGGCGGGAAAAGAAAATTTGA